>JAODUP010000266.1:0-340000 GCA_025642065.1 Paralvinella palmiformis | reverse complement strand
AATTAACCAAACCTGAGTTGTTCCTTTTGTAAAGGCCACAGTGTTTAGCCTGTTTCTTGACACCAATATGGTTGCCTACCAAGAAAGGTTATTTTGAAATGCCATTCTAAACTTGACTATTTCAAACATCTTTAATCCTTTAGACGTTCAGCCTTTCTTTGATGATGATGTTGATGCTGATTTTAGAAGCATTCTAATATCCCAACAACAAGACGTTATCTGACAAACAATCTAACACAATATATATATATATATATATATATATATATATATATATATATATATATATATATATAATTATAAAGCTATTTAATTAATTTAAAGGGAAAGTATTTTTCTGAACTGTTACACCACACATATAAAATCACACTGCACTGCCTATAATAGGATAACCCAGTGGATTATAATACATATTGTGAGACACTTTTTTCTATAAAACAACCAAATCATCCAAGAAACGTAATACTATAAAAACGGAATTCAAGGTGAGAAAATGTCAAAAAAATCCCTGTTTTCAGAACACTAAATTACCCAATATTCAGAAGAAAGAAGAGGACCATGACAATCCCTGGCAACCAACATGTCTGATAAAAGCTCCAGAAATGTGAGGCACCAACATCTACTCATAAAATTGGTGACGTCTATTCAGGAAGAGAACATTGACTTGTCAGTGGAGTAATCGTAATGAAAATCTGCACCATTTCAAAATATTTGGTGTTAATTAATACTCTCCCTTCCTTCTACAGTTCATCATTTATCCCTTAAATTCACCTTCATCAGCCATTCACATCACTAGGGAAATGGTTACACAATGAGTACGCACTACATTACAGTGGAAACAATTAATATTTAATCAACTCATTTAGAAAAGGAAAGCCTAGATGACCTTATCGATGTCCAACAAAAAAACAACTTCTATAAACCCCAGTTTTGGATCATATCAGAAAGTATCCTGTCGGTGGTACAGCCACCAAAGGACAGTGTACCAAAATGACAGCATCCCATTGAGGCAATGTATATGACAAGACACCTGAGAGATAAAAGACAATTGATGCTTTCATGTCAGATGAACCACACTTGATCCAGATTAAGGCTGATTAGAAAGAAAGCCACCCAATTAGACGCCCTTCTATCTTATACGAGGAGTATAGAGAACGCATAAAATATGGATATGATACTTTAGAAGATGGCAAATGGATAAAACTTGCTCTTGGCTGCATGATAAAGTCAATGTTTCGAAGAATATATTGGCAGGAAGAAGAAATTGTAAATGATTTAAAGCTAGAAATAAGGGCACACTCTGTTATGCTGACAATTTCTTAAGAAAATGAGACAATGTACTTAACCGGTCACCAAAACAAACTGAGCAAAGATGAATAGCAACGGTTAGTGCTTGAGCATGACTATATATATATATATATATATATATATATATATATATATATATATATATATATATATATATATAAGTCAGCTTTTGGTGAAATTTTGGTTTAAATTGTATTAACAGGAATTTCAAAATGAGCTGATTGTCACCTCAGGAAATATTGCTGCTTCTGCTACTGATGTTGCTATCTGCATTTCCCACCTGCTCACTGACCAGTCGCTGTAAGCATCAATATCATCCAAGGTATTTACATGATTAAGAAACGCAATACTTTCTAGAATGAATGAATAATATGCATATCTTACGTCTGAGACTGGCATAAAGAAATTTTCCATGAAGATGTACAATTACAATTATAAATATAGATTTTCTCTCTCTCTCTCTCTCTCTCTCTCTCTTTGAAACTTCTCATTGTATAAATATATATATATATATATATATATATATATATTATATAAAAAGAGAGAGAGAGAGAGAGAGAGAGAGAGAAGAGAGAGAATACAAAACAGACTCATTAAATTAGTATAATACAGGTATCAGGTGTGTTAACCGGCCTTTCATTGTTCCAGTCATAATCAGTCTTAAGAAGGGAAGACAGATCGCTTCTATCCAATATCCCAGACACCGTCTGGACATTATACTCCGGAGATAAAAGGGCACGTCGTTCTCGTGGACTTCGAGATTAAGCTCGGATCTAAAGCTGGAAGCAGCCAAAACATAACGCGCCCGTATGTCTATCGTGTCACGCCAACAGCGACGAGATTGTTAGTTATTCTATGCACTCCCTCCCAATCCGTGTATTTATTCCTCGAAGAAATCTCAGGTGGCATCCTCACCACCCTTTTGTTGCCATCCACCGTTACTGATAACAGGAAACCCACAGCGAACTTAGCTATATATATCCGGATGGGAGACTCGGATCTCCTGGCATATAAGAAGAGATCTGAGCTAAACCGATAACAGGTGACACTGAACGAGTTTACCTGATAAAAACAAATACGCCTGTCAACTGCCAAATTCTCTAACTTACATCACACAAATACACAATCATTCTGGTTACCTGTACTATACGAAGAACCACACACGAATAATACATTACCGAGTAATGTGTATAAGGATGGAAAAGATAATAACAGACTAGTAGACATCGCCATGTTGACTGTGAAAATAACCGTAACAATATTTACGACATCGCATCAGTTTCCAAAATGGCATCCACGAATTTCATGGAATTAATTTAAATGCCATTCTTTTCCTTGCAGACATCCACACCGACCAAGAAATACTTCACCATCCAATGATATGTTTATCGCGGCAATTTACTAACGTTCCTCATCTCCAAAATGTATAATATTTGTGACCGAGTAAACCTGGCTCCGGTGACCATGGTCCTTTCTCCATCATCGTGTATTATAGAATAGCCTCAAAAGGGCACCAAATACCTGTGCTTCAACTGATCGAAACGAGTTCAAATCACACGGACAGCAGACACAACACATCCACTCAATATAACAGTGTGTGGACACTCGTCAACACTCATCTATGATATCACCCACTCATCCACTGGCTGGGTTACCTGTTCCATCGGCGTATAAAACAATCTGTCAGATTACACACATACACACCAAAAAAAACACCGCTCAACCGGTGGACTCCTCATCTTCCAGTACTCACGCTCCGACAAACTCACATCCGGCACGATGAGTAAAAATCCAGCCAATTAGCGAGCATCACAATTCCTCGTCTTTCTTGACAATTGTCCCCAGCTCATTCGTTCTGTCACAAGCCTGACCAACCCACCAATACTCGCCTCTCTCAAAATCCCCCCCCCCCTATTTAGTACAGATTTCTCACCAACATCACAGCTCCGACCTTCCTAGTTCCGACCTTCCCATCAACCATCCCACTGCCTCTCTCTCTCTCTCTCTCTCTCTGTTAACAGATAGATGGAGAGAGGAGCAGTGTGGTAATATGGCACGGTGTTGGCTCTACGTGGTGATGTCTACTGCCACCGTTAACGACCATAGTAAAGATATAGAGGGTTAATCCCCATACCTGTTCTCTTACCTATGGTAGAGGTAAATAACGCACACACGCACACACACACACAATGGACTAAGATATTGTAGGGAGGGTTAGAGCCTAAGAGACAATAGAAAAAAGTGTTTTGGATGACGATATATGAGGGTCCTGTACCTTTCTTTGTGTGCAGTGTTCATTATTTGGTGGCTACAATCCATCTCTCTCTCTCTCTCTCTCTCTCTCTCTGTGTGTGTGTGTGTGTGTGTGTGTGTGTGTGTGTGTGTGTGTGTGTGTGTGTGTGTGTGTGTGTGTGTGTGTGTGTGTGTGTTTTAGCTGTGTATAATAAGGCACAGGCACAGAGAATCTCGAACCGTGAATTCAAACTCTGGACGTTTCTTCAGGGGACTGAATCCAGAGTGGCGACTTTTCTTGCTGAGACATGTGTAATGTCTCACCAGTCCCTTTGAACCAGTTTATTTGAATTATTTAGCCTTGGCAATGGTCACAATTGGGAAATGTCGCTGAAGGGCGACTCCATTCAGAAACATCCCACAGGCACAGGTATGAGTCAGATTGGAACTTAAACATCGTGGAGGTTTGCCGGTTAGTGCTCATTGTGCCACCAGAATCCCCTGAGTGCGTGAGTGAGAGGAGTGAACGAGAGCTTTGTTTAGGTCATCCATATTTTGCAATCACCTTTTCACCAACTGCTAAAGCACACACACACACACACACACGCGCGCGCGCAGACACACACATACGCACACGCACACAGTGGGAGAGAGAAGGGATGCGGTGATCCAACATAATAATAAAACCCCATTTTAAGATGTACGTAGATATGAAATCTTCTTCGTGATCACATAGATACATCTCATCATCAGGTGGTGTATTAGTCGATCCTTTCATCATGCAGGCAGCTAATTATTTAGATGAACCGTTACTGGTCAACAAAACTCGTCAACAAGAGACAGGCATATGTACACACACACACACACACATCACACACACACACACACACCCACGCACATGTGTCCTGTAACGCCTAATACCTGACGTGAGCTACTATATGCTACTGGTAACAACAATAACGTTAATCACAGTTTAAGTTATAAACGTCACATCCGACGTATGCCACCAGCTCGTTAGAATCAAGGTGTGCAATAACATCCTACCACATCCTGAATCCATCCAGTACTGACACTACGCCCATTATGTTATAACAATTATCACTCTGTAATCTAAAATTCGGAACTTAATCATGGCCAAAGTTATCAAAATCCAGTACTGCAAGTCATCGAGAGAAAAAAAAGAGAACAGTCTAACCGGACAACCAAAACGTTCATTCTAATCCCATCCTAATTACAATAATGAGGCCAAATGAGCCATGAGTAAAACCTGATGAGGAAACTGACTCTGAAATAAAATTGGGCACAACTACGACGGCCATGAGTTAGAATCTCTATGCCAGTAATATCCAGAATCTAGGTTTGATCCAGGATTATCGATGAAGAAGCCAAGGGTTTTTCCCCCGTTCAAAAAACGAGGCCGTTATGATTCTACAGTAAAGACAAAACCAGATTGGCTTTAGTTGATAAATCACCCCCACCACTATCATCATCATCATCAGCTGCATCATCATTATCATGGTCAACTTTATCAATAACCCAAAATTGATACAGGCATACCTCTCATATAAATGAAGTTCACACAATTAGACACCTGTCTGTCTCATCCAAAGAACGTAGAGAAGACGTGATAATGGCTGGAACATTAAGATGATGGAGTAATCAAAAGCTTAGCATCACCACATGCACATGCACTCTCACAACTCACTTCTGTCATCGGTATCATTCTAGATATTTACATGGCTAAATTATACACAGAATGAAGTCTAGAATGGATTAATGAAATGCCAATGCTAGATCTTAAAGTGGCACGAAGAGATAAATATATTAAAGATGTACATCTACAAGAACCCCCGACCTCTCCGTGTGTATCACACGCACACACGCACACACACACACAGAGAGAGAGAGGGACAGAGAGAGACAGAGAGAGAGAAGAAGATAACATTATTAACCAGTACGGACACACTTCCAGATAACCAAATTATCAAGTTAGTCTGGATCCAAATTAGAGGGACATAATCTTTATCATAACCAATAATTAAAAAACCTTTTCTACGATATCGTGATAAATATTAAATGGCACCTGAAACACACTTTCCGCCAACAATGAGCTTAGTTTGGCTGCTGATATAACATTGAATTATCCGCATAAGTGATTGGCTAACAATTACAACCAATAAGCTGACTGATTAAGAGGACTCAGGTTTTGTACGCCGTGTTCCAATACCACAACCGGGATAAACAATAATCCTCCATTCGATGCAGTACGCAACCAACTCTTTGGTAGATAGCAAACCAGTACAATTCGTTGTCAAGTAGTCAAGGATATACTCAAAAACAGATGGATTTAGTGTGATATATATATATATATATATATATATATATATATATATATATACATACATACAGAGAGAGAGAGATTTGATTTTCTTTCCCAGGCAGGAAATTAAAATGGAAGCTACTGAAAGGATTACAGCCACTTTTATAGGAATATTGTGTTTTTGGCTTTGTTGTTTGTGTACGCGGGTATGTCCGAATATATATATATGCCCCAAGTGAGTGTTTTGTTAATACCCTCAACATTGGTGATACCTACGATATGCTCATCTTCCTAGGAAAACATTATACAAAGTTATCAATGGAATTCAAAACAGCACATAAAACGTGTTCGTCTTTACCTGGTGAACTACTTATCACACACACACACACACACACACACACACCACGACCTTGGGGAACCATGGTTGTTGTCATGACAACATAAGTAAGCTTTATCACCAAGATAAGCTGTAGCGGCAGAACGTCAGGTAAACATTTAATTAGATAATGATTAAAACCGACCTTATAACTGTTCGTTTACTCAATCAATAAACCAACATGATCCATAATTACTACAGATTACCTACCATAATACCGCAGGGTGTACATACCACATCAAATATTTTATATATATATATATATATATATATATATATATAGCTAACCGGTGGGTGATGCGAACAGTTCCCCCATAATGTTATCAACATAAGCTACGTGCAGCAGATGCGCCATTTACTAAACTACATGTCACAGATGTCATCGTGACCTCAATCTTCATAAACGCTTCTATCGAATCAATTGACATGTGTTAATTTGTCCAAGTCTTGAGTGCGTCCACTTGTGCGTGTTAAAGTGATGATATTAAATAAATTACCTATTTTGGTAAAAGATGATAATGATCATCAATATATTATTAAATAAATGCCTACTATGGGCAATACATATATAAATACGTACGGTATAATAGTAACACCGTTCCCAGCTACTTGAGAAGCAAGTTGTTTGTTGTTTTTCAGTACTGTTTTGTTTTAGCCGCATACCCCCACAACAAGTGATCTCTCCATCTTTTACAATCGACTAAAACAAATGAGTTGAATCCAGGTGAATTCTTTAGCCTCAGTGCTGAACAAATCTGGATCATATGACGGAGGAATAACACCGTACGGATACATATCCGACAAACACAGGCATGAGCTAAACTGAAACGTGTCGTGGGTTTGCAGTGTTATTGTGGTAATCACTTCACTACCGGAATACTTACTATTAAAGTGAATCAGAGAAACGGCTAATATTAGGGAGATGAGACAACCGGAAGAAGATGACAATCTCACGCTAATCTGGATATCTATACATACAGTTATCGCACTGAAAGTATCACTTCGGGTAAGTACAGGTAGTCGTCGACTTTACGACCTTGATTGGTTACCATTCGTAAGTTGATCCGGTCGTAAGTCGACCTATATTATAATTACCTTACCTATATTATACTGTGTAATGATATTATAATCATCTTTAAGTCATACCGTAGGTCTTAAGTCGACGAGATTCGTGTATGTGCACGCACACGGATAACGCACACATATACACACGCGCGCGCGCGCACTCACTCACTCACCCGACTAGGTACGACCAGTGTCAGCTCCTCAAAAAGATGTCCATCTTCTATCTGGCTGCCATCTTTGCCGCCATGGCCAGACGGCTGATTGAGGAATGATATATCATCATCATCATCATCATCATCATCATAGTCTGTACAATGAGTACAGTCAGCATTAAGTATGACCAACGGTACATTAAGCATGTACTCCATCACATATAAGAGCTACATTAAACACTAGTCAAGAGTCTTCTAGGATTGCACCCATCCGGTGAACACACAGAAAGAAAACATCTCCGAAAAAATGGCTCCGATTTATTAGCAGCTGCGATTAATCCCGAACAGTGCGGCTTTGCTACACGGGAATGATGCCACAACTAATAGCACAATTTCTGTAGATCTGTCAGCTGGATCGTTCTGGATCCTGAATAAATCAGTACTTCATCTCCACACTAAAATATAATCATGGAGTTTCCAATTATATATATATATATATATATATATATATATATACACACCCAAACCAGAAAGTTATAACGTACACAGTGAGGATGTCTACAACAGTGCGTGGCTTCAACTACTGAGCGCTTCACATCGTACTCTCTATTCCGGATATCGTTATTTTAATATTATTAATACACAAGCCGGAAGATCTGTTATTAGATAACCTGCCACGACAACCGGGCACTTGAGATCAATACATTAATTAATGGATTAATAACAAATGCGCACAGTAACACGCCTAATGCCCATCCACTTGGTTAGCACGAGATCGATGTCGTAACAGACCACGTGACGGCTGCCTTAGAACGCCTCATCCTTCGTCAAACACAAAACACGGCATCTCCAAACGGAGTGTTATCTCTAACGGACACCAAGCACCACCACCACCACATCGATGCGCATTATTATTTATCTGTACTGTAGACATCTTACAGACACCGTCGAATCATTCCAACCCACATGACGTGTGACACACCTGAAAGACGGTGAACAATTCCGGGAACACCAAATGACACCATTCGGCCTTACCGCTGGGACTTTTCTAATCACCGACGACTGACATGCTGATGGCGTGCTAGCCGCAATGGGACACCGACGAACAAAGGGCACCCAATCCCGCATAAACAAACCGAACAATTGTCCGCTGATGTGTCGATCTCCATAGAAACTCGGATCCAGACACCGGCGATCCTGTTGATCCGTTTCACCTCATGTCAGGTCATTTGTTCATTCATTCATTCGGTGGTTCAGGATCGGCGGGCTCACTTCACATCAACTGATGCGCTCTAGGGTACGGATCAGTGACGATTAATAGGTGGAAAATTCAGCCTGAGGCGAATATCAAAACACCAATCAATATTAGACGATCTGTACTGGAACTAGACACGTAGACGTCTAACTGATCGCTATATTGCCCGATATAGACGATTCTTGATTGTAATCCTCGCCTCCGGAAAGCTAATTCAGTGGACAGGGATTCAAAATAACCGAAGTACGAAATACCAATAAGGAATAGGATTACTGGGATCATTGGGATAATTACAGGGAGAACGTGTTAGAATGTGATGATAACTAGGCTGAGCTGGCTGATAGGATAGAGTCACTGATCATACGAGTTCCTGTGGAAACATCCCTCAAACACAAGTGGCAGTGGGCCAGGAACCCAGATCTGAAGATTTCCCGTGCAGTACTCTACCGATGGTGCTATCAGGAGGGGGGACGCCAAAGATTGATCCAATAGAGATAACAAGATAATGATGACTGTCTCTGTTTGTGTCATTCAAAACTGACAGTGACTAACTATTAGAATGCCCGAGACAGACAGACGGACAGACAGTCTGATTAATTATGATTGGGTAACTGGCTGGTTTGCTAGAGTCACCTGTTTAGCTACACAGCTGGTTGGGTAGATGGCTTGGTTAAGTAGATGGTTGGTTGGGCAGATAGTTGGTAAAATAAAGCCCACAACAACAACTCTAATTAAGTAATTTGCTGGTTAAATCTTAGAGCAGTAATGCCGGGCTTAAACAATAAAAATATCAAGTTCTGGACTAGCTGGCTGACTATTTGGTTAAGTAAATATTTTCCTATACTGCTAAATAACTAGTTGATTTCTATTATCGTCAGTAGCAGTGACATCATTTACCAATTACTGTCAATACCAAACATGATCCTTAACCTTCAAGAAAAATCATCAAGAATAGTTATACCCATTCCAGACAGACTGACGCAATACTCTAAGTGAGAACTTGTGACAGAAGGTGAACGGTCAGATGTTTAGGTAACATGACTTAATAACAATACTCCTACAGACACATTATGGGCCACACACAGTAATATTCAACTCGGCGAGAAGTCCACACAAAGAGAACCCATCAAAACTTCGGCAATGTTGACAGCATTCTAAATTTTACGGATCAGATATAAACATAAATATGAGAAGAACAATGTTTTGATAGGTACTCATAAAAACATATCAAACAGTCCATCCATAAATCATAATTCATATATTGACATCACACACCTAATGCATGCGCTTGGTAATTCTTTCCAAACATTTACAGCGATGGTTTCAATCCACGTTATGCTGCAAAACTGCCGTATGTCATCATAACGCAATCGTTGTAGGTGATCTGCCACTGCCCTCTGGCGACTATATAATAATAATGTATATTTAATAAAGCGCCCTTACAAGCTTGAGCCATTCAAAGGCGCTGTACAAATAATATGTAATATAATAATACCCCCAAATAATATGTCTGAAAAATCCCTATAAATATTTAAAAGATAATTATTATTTATCTGTGAAGGCAAGCTTGAACAGGTGTGTTTAAGAAGAGGATTAAAATTTTAAAGAGACGACGCATTTCTAATATCTCATAGCAACCTATTCGACAAAGTAGGCGCTGCAACACTAAATGCACAATCACCATATGACTTGAGCCAAAACACTGGCACCTGCAATAGTATCTGACTGGATGACCTGAATTTGCGGGATGAATTTCTAATGGACACCGATTCACACAGGTATTAAGGTGCCATATCACCAATATGTTTATAAGTTATTAATAAAATCTTGAAATCTTAATGAATATACCGTCTAACACTGGTAGCCAATGTAGTTTTTGAAGAATTGGGATGATATGATTATATTTTCGAGTATTCGTCACTATGAGAGCCTGCACTATTCTAAATTCACTGAAGGTGATTAATGTTATAATCAGATATGACATATAACAGGGAGTTACAATAGTCTATATGAGATGTAATAAAGGCATGGACTATAGTTACAAGTGATTCTTGTGTCAAAAATGCTTTTAAACAGTGGATGTACCTAAGACGGTAGGAGGCAGCTTGGCATACTGATGTGACATTTTCATACATGTTAATACAATTTGGTCAAAAATAACCCCTAGCTTTTTACTGACCCATTAGGGTCAATCAAAGATGCACCCATTTGTAATCACTAATGCAGGTGTATTTAGGGATTTAAAACAATGTAGCAATGTCAAATATATAATATTTGTTTTATATTATCATTTAGTCTTAGAAGATTTTGTATCATCCATAGCCAAATATCAGCAATACAATGTTCTATTCTTCAAAGAAGAGGAGAAATTTAGAATGATTGCTCATCAAGACTACAGAGATGACATTGAGCAGAGGTTCGTTGGTTTGATTGTTTGGCCCTGGCACTGGTCACATTTGGGACATAATGGCCGAAAGGCGACTCCTTTTGGGAAACATCCCACAAAAACATCCAAGAGCCCTATTCGAACCCACACCATGTGAAATGAAACAAGAAACGCCCTATACATACTTGTGTATCTTGTGTAACATATGAACCGGGATCATATGGATCTGTATCTAACCATGTTATCAGTTTAGTCACAGAGAACTGACAAAGAGATGATGGACACTGCTTTATTTTAAAATATGCTCTGGATTAATGTCAGATTGTCAAATAATTTCACAGCAGAAACTGAGTCTAAAACAATGGGAATCTGGATCACAAATAGCAGGAAAGCTATACTACCAATAGCAGCAGCAATAATTAATATTTTTAAGAGTAAGCTAACAAATGGAAAATAATTTTTATTTTTATGTAATATATTAATTTACTATTTATATTATTTTATCACAGATAAGCTTATGCAGGTTCTTGCTCATCATTTAAGTGTCTATTCGTTCCATATCACAATGTTATGTTAAGGGTAACGTCCTCAGAAATGTTTTGAAAACCAGGATATTGTTATTAACAGTAGCGTAGTAATGGTAGTAGTTCTTAGGGTGGTAGTAGAAGAAGCTGTAGTACAGTCAGAATCCGTTAATCCGGACATCGTTTATCCGACAAATCCACCTTCCAACACATGATTGCCTGTGACGGATTTAGTTCCATTATAAATGGCTCTTTAATCCGACAAATTCGTGTTCAGTGTTCCGACTCCGACACTTCATTTCACCAACAGACTGTGACTTTTCAATATAAAATTACCTCGATAATCCAACAACACGAAAATGTAGCCAAATATTTCCGCTGGGTCAGACATGCATGACACACCAACATGTTGTTGGTAATGGTTCATTAACCTGCCCACCCGTGATAGTTGCTATATCGTAACCAATTACAATCATCCTCGACCAATCACACTGACACACGATGCTTCCATTGCCTGTGGCTATCTAATAGCCAATCATAACAATTCAGGGCTAATTAAAAACACAAATGTGTGATCTTTCCAATGAACAGATCATGAGTTAATCTGATGGACTAAGTGACATGAGTATTTCTTTATAATGTCTGTAATTAACAAACACCAAAATGATCAATGGCTTCCATGCAATTCCATATCTTGTGCACGGTTATTGAATATTGGTTTAAATACCGAGGTATATCTTTATGATTTAAAAATGTGTGACAGAAACTACCGGTATGTCACGGACTCGATATTCCGTCATTCTCGTTTATCCGACATATTATCATGCGACAAACCTTGTCGGATTAACGGATTCTGACTGTACTATACAATTTTGTAGAGTATTTATAGCTATCCAGATACTCTAAGTAAACTGGGGTATCATTTCTTGACTTATGCTGACCTTTCTGCACCAGCCAAAGACACCCGCATACACACACACACACATACTGATTATAAAGAAATGGCTTGTGACAAATACACCGTGTACACTCATGTGGAGATGGAGTGGGTGCATATGCGTCATTGTGTGTGTGTGTGGTTTTTACACAAATGGCAGCATTTATCACCGGGAAGCCATTTTTTTAAAACTCCCTACCCAATTCCCAGCTTAAGTTAGCATCAACAGTTAGGTATTATGTATACCCTGTCTGAACCAAACACATAATGAATCATAAATTATGTGTTATGAAATAGACCCGGTGCGCCTATATCTACACACACACACACACAGAGAGAGAGAGAGAGAGTAACCACAATCTGGGAGATGTCGGTGTCACAGCTTCACACTATAATAACAACACACACTGGGCCAACTAACATCAGCATCAGTAACAATCAAAGAGACCCTTAACACAGAGATAATGTAACACCCACCCACCAAATGACATATCAGGAGAGACTCTTACACCAAGCCATCTAGCTATGTGAGCCTCACATCATTATGATCGACCCACCATCCCTAAGGGTGACATATCAGCTCGGCCTCTTTTCATTAAATCAGGTTTTATTGAGTCCGATTCGGGTGGGGTATATATATATATATATATATATATATATATATATATACACGCACACACACACTTCATCGTCGTTGCTGATATGCTAGGAACAGCTCAGAAATAGCATTAACTAATCATAGACAATTTATCGCTCACTCACTGGGGGCTAATATTCCACCGCCTCTAACCTTGATCACATACGAGGCTCCTAAGGCTCTAAAACAGTCGGTCTCTAACCTCTCTGTTTCTCTCTGTAATACACACAGAGCCGTAGGTCAATCAGCCCAACAGCATCTAACCCCTATAAAACCAACAGCCCCAATCTCCACCATACCAACCCCTAACCTCAATCATACCAACACCCTCTAGTATCTGTTACACATACACCTCTCTAACCTACATCACACCAACGGCCTCTAACACCTAAAGCCCCAAACTCTATCATACCCACACCATCTAAGTTCCATCACATCCACCTAACAAATAGACAGGTTCAGGTGCAATATATTACCAGGTTTCGTCATTACCTTGATCTTCACTGACACAGTACCTCATTCAATCTATGCCACATCCGACTAGTATTGATTCTATAAAAGGGAATTTTTAACCCCCCCCCCCCCAATATCAGATTTATGTCATCCTACCATTCATCCCAAAAACATGAAAACTATTTTTTTATATGCCTATTGATACATCTGACATGCGCGATGGCACTAATCTGACAAACAAAACAAATCAGACATTTGGATTTTATTTTATTCTGAAGACTAATATAGTTAAATCCTGTGTGACAACATTAAATTTGTACTTTTATATTTTTGTACAGTACACATCTATAACGTCAGGTTTAGTGTTACAGTAATTCATTTTCACTGTACAATTCACAGTCATTTTACTAAACTTAAGACTAAACCATTAATTGTACTAAACTAAAGTGTGTGAGTGGTTTGTGAGTGGTTTGTTCATCCTCCGTGATAGACAATCCTGCGACACGTAGAGTGACCCCCCCCCACACATGAAAATATCCCACTAAAACCAGGTAACACTTGGATTTGAACCTCGATACGGGAGATGCCTAGTGCCGCGCTCTAACTACTCTACTATTAGGCATCTTACACAGTAAGTTGGTTTGTTTAACCTTGACACTGTTTATATCTGAGTCATAAGGGCGACTCCAGAGGGATTCAAAACCCGCAAACAAAGTTATGGGCCGGTTCGGAACCATAGCACACCAGTGAAACGCCCCCCCCCCCCATTTGTTAAATATTATTATTTACGTTTTTAAATTTAAAACTTCATATCTATTTTTATTAAGTTTATTTGGGTGGTTTTCTGGAGCAGCAGATATGTTGGTAATTATCTGATAACCCATATCTATAGATAGAGACATGGATGTCAAGATCTATTTACATTACTACATAAACAGACGGACAGCGATAAAGAGCCACATATAATTATGTTACACAGGTTTAGATTATTAGGGTGAAGACATTTTATCAAGCACCCACGATATCCAACAGGAACGTATCCAGGCACAGTCTACAGACTACAAAACTAACGTGTGGGAAACATCTAGAAGATGGCATAGAATGGGCATGAGTATTGTGCCCATGCCAACTTTTAGTGTACGTTATTATAAAGATGGATGGGTCAGAATACAACTGAGAGAATTACATACAAATATAAACGTGATTCTTCCACAATTTCAATATTATTCATACACTGTAATTGTTAGATTGTAATTCTTCAAAACCATCGAACATACTGATTTAAAACCTGCCTGATAAAGAACTGTGTTGTAATGTAACAACAGTGTGATAACATATGATAACATCGTGATATTTGTTAGCCAAACATTATTAAATAAATTCTTGTAAATCCAAATATACAAGCCACTTAACTTCAAGTGCATTGATTTATCCAGTATTTCTGAAGAATTACTGGATAAATCAAAGCAGTATTTCATCTACAAAATTACTGATATATAAAGAGACTTCGTGTGCTCTTATATGCACAATCCATTTAATTATGTTCCTGCATATTAATTATGTGTGAACTTTACATAGTATATGACTGAGCTGAAAGCTAAACCTTTGATTACTCCTCATTTATACAAATTTAGCATTAACATTTCACTGTGTAATATCTAATGTGCATATGTCCTGAAAGATATTATATCTGGTATATCTGAAGCCAAATATAAACACCATAAGACAAACAGACAGTGGGAGAGAGAGATAAATATTTGATAAATTATACATCAATGACATATCTAACTTGTAGGAAAAGCTTTCACAAAGCAAGGTGAAGGCAGAACAGCCATTTGAAACATGCCACGAATTACTCTGTGATTAAATAATTACTGTGTTGTGTGTGCTCTCTCACACACACACACACACACACACACACACCAGTACATGTCCTACCATCACCAAGGCAACAAACAATAAAATACATAGCATCACAATGTTAAATATCAAAGCTGACACCTCACCAGGTGGCAGCACTAGGATCAAGATACTCAATAATTCACCACACACATATCAACCGAGTATGACAGTCAGCCACTTTTACTTCCTATATCATCATGCATCAAGAGAAAAAAACCTACCTAGTGACAGCTACTGCAGCCATCACAGGGCAGCATGACAATCTGGCCGTAAACAAACCTCCAGCCAGAGAGGAAACCAACAGGTGATTGCATAAAACATAGATTGCCGCGTGGACAGGTGTTAGCAGCCAGAATATTACTAGTCTGAACAGTGTGATTGGCATCCCATTCTAAGAGTATACATTAATAAAATATAGCTATGGAGTTATTTGGTAGAGTGACTAGCGTCACATCACAGATATGACATATAGCTCTGGTGTTAGCTGGCAGAGTCACTGGCATGATTTGCGTCACATTATAGACGTGACATATAGCTGTAGTGTCAGCTGGTATGGTGACCGGTGTGATTGGCGTCGGATCATACGGTACACATTACCGCCATTTAGTCTGACTGATGGTATAAACTGGAAATGGAACAGATCAATCAGAGGGCTGGCTAGCTAGACGATGGTGACATTTAACACGTGTAATAAAAAAAACACAGTGAAATTGCTGGCAATAAAAAAAACATTATCCAAAACTGGATAGGATATATCAATCTTTGATAGAACTTATCCAATGAGCTGCATGACATGACGCGATGAGAATATAATGAAATGATAACCACATCATCAGCACCAAACCAGGAGACTACCCACCAAGACAAACAGACACGGGGGGCCTTGAATAACAAAACAATTCTGTAAAACAGCTCTGCATGATTAGATGACAGAATTAAACAAGGCAGATATCAGTCACATCCGGATTATGATACTGAAAATCATTCCATCATGTAAACACCCCCAATAACATAAGGCTGCCATCGATAATAAATATATTTATTATTTAGCATCCATTCTATAATCTGCCTTGAATGCTGAAATATAATTTCTGTACATTTAAGAAAAATATTGTTGTTCTCGTTTTCTACCATTAACGAGTTATAAAACAGAAGAAGTACTCCAGTAGTTTTTCTCTACATAGGCGAAATATTGTTTTGTTAAAGGTCACAAAGATTATGGTAATTATGATAAGAAAAACAAAACGATAGCAGTCATCTTAAATCTGATACAAGATTGAAGTAAAGATATCATCTTTCGGTGTGTGGACTGTGCAGTGAAAATAAACATAAATATGAAAAAGAGAATTAACAATATGTGTAGAAACAACTATTATACTGGCTATATATAAGCATTTCCTATGTTTGTCTCACAGATTTTGTTCTTCTAAACAGTAAAAGTGGCCTCTCATGTTTTATAAAACCGTTTCCGAGAATATGATTAACAAAATGTACATACCTCAAAAACTATTAAAGATATCTGAATAACTTCTGTTGTGTTGGCATTGTATTTGTATGTTCTATCAGATAAAGATTTCCAGCCAAATATATCAGGACATGTGAAAAATTGATGGGTACAGGTGGTGGCCAGGTTAATTCCAAGACAACATTTTAATGTCACAGCATCAATTCAGATGAACTGCTCAAGAAAATATTATCCAAAATGCCACCAGATGTCATCTCAGATACCAAACAGGGATAGAATCTAACATTAAAAGGCAACTAGTGGTGCAGAACTAGTGACTTTTAAAATCAAATAGTCCTTGAAGTAATGAACTAGTCCTACACATTCATGAGTACCAAAATATGTAACAATGGATAACTATGTCAGAAATTGTTTCTATTCATCTCGGCCGACCAGGGCCAGCTTTAATTTCAAACCCTGCCAAATATTTATATGGGGAGGGAGAACCGTCAATTTAATTTCTGGGTAAAATCCTGAACATTATATAACACGATTCCCTTCAGAAATATAAATATTAAAGGTTCATGACACAACAACAAAATTGCCTGAAATATTTCAGTATATTGACACTGCACTTAACTTTTTAATTAAATTTATTTTAAAGTAACTATTTATATGGGCAAAATCTGGTTGTGTAGGGTGAATATGTTTCAAATAAGTTATGAATTGATGATTGATGTTTTACGGGCACTTTTGTGCACAAGATAGCCTAAATGGGCCGAGCGACCTCCAAAGGTAATGAGACAAAGTGAAAGACGAAACAACCTTCAGATATGCCCACGCCGGGATTCAAACACGGGTGGTAGTGAACTGTGGTCGATTCAAATAAGTTACGAAATGAAGAATTACAAATGAACTCCACCAATTACAGGAAAGAAATTCTTGACATTTGACTGAAAATCATCAACAACAATTTGTGTATCTTCAGAATTGGCCAAATCTGGATTGGTGAACAAATCCCAAATGCATGAACCAGGAATAAAGCCACAACTTGGAGATGACCACTGCATTCTCAGAACACCCTCACTGACAAATCAAGAAAATCTGATTGATTCATAACCAAAAACCCAGAATCACCTTTTTAAGGTTCCCTGAAATTTTGGAGAAATAAATCCCCAAATATTTCCTTATCAAGGAAATATTCAGGTATTTTGATACTTATAATTTTATATTCAATATAATGCTGTTAGTGGAGATTTCAGCCAAATCTCACTGTTGTTGAAAGAAATAAAATATAAACTTACGTCACTACTTGGACCTTCTCCATGGCATTCCTCAATCAGTCTCATGATCCGGTCACGATCTCGCCTGTCTCGCACGTTGAACTTGTTCATAAGGTCACGTGGTGTGGTCAGTCGGAGCTGCCCGAGGGTCATGCCATCCGGGAAGTAGTGCACACAGTCGCCAAGCTCCTTCCTTTCCATGAAGCGGACGAAGAGAGCATGGCCGCGGACGACATTCTTCTCACTTTCACGGTCTTCGCGCCCACAGTCCGTTCGGCAGAGTTTCCTTTTTACACACATCCTTCTAAGCAAGCCAGGTAACTATGTTCCAGCCTAGACCGGCAATCAGGGATCGTGATGGTTGTAATCACCACCCAAGCAGCATATGCAAGATGACTCAGCTTGATGCCATCTTAACCGAGCAATCCATGGACAGCGAGAACTATCATCTTCACAGTAAACGAAACACCTGGAGATCTCAACCTCATACAGCGTTCATATTATACGTTGACGATGAGAAGGTCAACACTGAACAAGAAGATATGATGTTAGTACAGCATCACACTCTCCTCTATAACATGGCCAGGTTCTAGAAAAATAAATAAAAGGATACACGATTAAAAACACACATACAAACTGCTAAATATGAAATGTCCCAGTTAAACTGAAGAATATCGCAAAATAAACTCTTATACCGAACCATAAGTTGAACATGTCTATTAAATCAACAAATTCTGACACGAACAAAAGACAACCAACGGAAAAACATCATTACATTCATTAAAAGAAGCAAGATATATGTTATCATCGAAAAGCTATTTGTGCTGACATTCAATCTGTGAGCAACATATTTTCATATGTCACCCGACACATGGTATGCTGTTAGCCCGAGCTCTCAGTCATCTATAACTATCTACTGCTGCTAACTAAGTGTGTGTCATCATCTTTACAATATGTTTAGCAAAGTGGATGCCTTCGGTTATATAGACAGAGGCTTTAATTAGAGCCCCTTACCCCCCCCCCTGTTTATCTCTAAATTATACATACGTTTATCTTTAAATTATAGATATAAACGCAGCTCTAATTAAAGGATCTGGATTGCGAATAAAATCAGACAGTTATCTGCGCCAAGTAGACACACTGTAATGATGAAATTGAGTCGACATCGAGGGGAGGGGGCGAGGGGTAAATTCAGTGATGGCGATTACAATAACAGTCATCACTATTAGGTTGTTATATCACATCTGCAGTCGGAATGATGTATGAATCGTAAAGCCATGAGGACCATTGACTATATAGAGACACTGGAATAACAGCAGCTGGTTAATATGCCTATCACAGTCCCAGGATACAGTGGTACTAATAACACACACATACACACACACACACACACACAAGAACTGGTGAGATATTACATGTTTCATCAGGAAAAGTCACCTCTCTATTGTCAGAACCCTGATGAATCAACCACAGGTTGTATTTACACCTCACAATTATCTATGCCAGGGCCTTATTTCACACTGCTAAAAACACACACACGCACACTGAAAGCTATCACTGATGTCTATGTTTTAGCACTGACAGAATAACAAATCATGAATACAACCTACAGATGAGTTATCAGGGGACAGAAACTAAAGTAACTCTTCATCATAAAACGTGTAAATTATATGTCACCCGTCATGCTCCATTTGTCACCTATTTATCCAGCATGTGACGGGCGACCACAGATGACCCACTTTGGGACAGATAAAATCCCAACAGCGTCTGCGCTGGTGAAATAAACAGAAACAAGAACACATTACTTGAGATGATAGTGTTGTTTAAATTTTAATTTCACGTTGATGGCCAACGGCTGGATGGAATTAACATAGTAAGAGCTGACTCAGCCAATCCTCAGAGAGAGACTGCCAACATGGAATTAATGGCTGTTAAAGGGAAGAGACCTGTTTAACAGAACGCTGTTTATATAGACTTTCACCAGCATCAACGATGCTATCCGGTCCTTTATTATTGAATAGTCTAGAAACTCTTCTCATTGTCTATCTATCTACGGTTCTACTGGTAGAAGCAGCAGTTTCAGTGGATATAAAAATGGAATAATATTTATTAAAATTCAAGAACCAAGTGCACCAGAAATACCCTACCATTAGACCAGTAGTTAAGGTATGCATAGAGTGGCTATGCCGGCCTTTCTTGCGCTGTTTTTATATAACAGGATACTGATGCAGTAGCTATAACAGCTGCGGAGACAATACAATCCGGAACTAATTCACTTCTCCTGTCCAGTCCCACCAACGTTTTTAATCTAATATCAACAAAGCCAGCTGAATATTTGCACATTATGCCTGTGAAATCAATAAGATTAGGACTGTGCATGCATAAACATCTAGACGCCAACAACAAAGCAATTACAAACCAATCTGTAGTAGAAGAGTTTGATACTGTAGATACTAAATAACGTGTACCATATCTAGTCCTGAATTCATGTCGAAAGAATCCAGATTAATGAAAGGAATAAATGGCGTCATTGAGAAGATTGTCAACTTACTCTGAAACAACAACTACCTAATATTGTTTTTAAATGTAATGATATAAAAAAAATCTACAATAAAATGTCCACCTACGTTTTGCTGTCCAGAGCTCATTAACACCCAACCACCCAAAATGTTCTTTAAATGATAATCTCATGAAACAAAACTGAAATACTGTCGTCTAAACAACCATACTAGGGTACCATATGTCACTAGCTTACACTGTATACATCACCAGCTCACACCCACACTGTGTGTGTCACAAGCTTATATTTGCTGTATATATATATATATATATATCACAATCTTACAGCGTAACACTGCAGCCTAAATATTTAACAGCAGTATTAAATAGAAAACACTATATACAGGAACAGTGAAAAGACCGACCATTAACCGGACAGTAAACATGTACAATCACGCGTTAACTCTATAACTGACGTGCTGAGTAAACGACAGAAGTGTACTGGCAGCCATAATAATCATTTCTAATGATGTTATTTCCATGACAACACAAGCAATACCATCACGGAATACCGTACATATGTTTCACGTATGTAATCAACATTCGGCAAGATAACGCCTGGTACCATTCTGTCGCAACGCCTCCCTCTGCACTTAGAAGTGAAAATACACACAGATGATTCGTATTTAACCGCGTTAATCGCTGGCAGCCATCAAACACTTTGCTGCCAAAATCCAGCTTCCGATTAGATCCCTCTGCTGGGACAAGGATCCAGCCTTCCACTCGGTGAACTATGAACCGATACGCGCCATGGACGCCACCACCCAACAGTGTCACGTGACACCAACGACCCGACACGGGGGGGGGGGGGAGTCAATCAAATCACCAAGATACTAACTCCATATAGTACTACTCG
This sequence comes from Paralvinella palmiformis, assembly GCA_025642065.1. Lineage (NCBI taxonomy): Eukaryota > Metazoa > Annelida > Polychaeta > Terebellida > Alvinellidae > Paralvinella > Paralvinella palmiformis. The sequence continues at coordinate 318,311 of JAODUP010000266.1, read as the reverse complement.
CTGTTCCACTTCCGTCAACAAGTGCCCGGAGTGATACAGATGTCTTCATCGATGCACTTATCGTTGAAATCGAGCTGCCTCGAAATACGTTACACAATATTGAACAATTTCCGCTGCCTGCCAGTTAACCGATGAACGGGTGTCACTTCTGTCGGAGGCTGAGAACAACGTCACGGAGAAAACAATTATCAAACCCCCACAGCAATGTTGTTGTTGAATTTAGCTATTTATCCTCTTCATTGGTCACACTTTGGACGACATACGGCCGAGGACCTACTACCGGTGGAAACGCACTCCACGGACAGAGAGGTAGGAGCAGGCTTCAAACACAGAAGCTACAGGTTTGAAGCCCCGTGGTCTAATCACTGCTCAATCGGAGCCCCCCCCTCCGGCAAGGCAAACAATATGTCAGCGACAAGAATCCTATCGCCTGCCGCTACACATTAACTGTAACAGCAGCAGGTTGTGCCATCAGACAACAACAACAACAACGTGTGTTTCGTACTATTAGAAATACACCTGATAAAGTATGATTTTTTGTTCTTCCTAAATTGATATGAAAGATGCACACAGTGGGCTATTATTGGCATGATGGATGTCAATGAATGATGGGTAATGTGAATGACTCTGGCTCAAACCTGAATAACAAGCCGTTAACCTGGTGATGATTAAAATTGATTTATAATCACCTTGAATTGTTTCAAAAATAACTTTCACCAGTTTCTGTAGCACGGGTCAGCATTCAGGAATTTTCTGCTTTGCCATAACCTGCGCATGCGCACGCAAATCAGCATAAAAGTCGCATCTTTACCAAAGCCACTCCACCAACTGGCTATCTTATCATGACAATGCCAGTCGGTTGTGTAACAAAAAGCTGAGCACCATTTGGTAGAAAACAATGTCTCTCCGCGACATATGTGTGTGTGTGTTTGTGTGTGTCCCGGGACGACAGGTTACCGATAATACCTGACTGACTATCCTAAACACGAAGCTGATCACCAGTTAGCCTGACTACCACATACTGAAATCAATACCTACAAATGTGCCTTCGGAATGCCACACAAACTCCGGGGTCTCTCTCTCTCTCTCTCTCTCTGTGTGTGATCATTTTGTCTTCCACCTACGAAGCCTCAAATGTCGGCCGAATGTACAAACAATCTTGGACGGTTCCATCTCAACGTAACCAATTACTGACACATCAACATATTAAGGCTGGCAACAACATACGAAATTTACTGTTCATCTCGGCCGATGTTATATAATACCTGCTGACAGCCTTGGTTCTGTAGTGAGGCTCATTCTCGGTGGGATGCCGTCATCTTCGCGCCCGGATTTTTCTGGTTCCGCGATTCTCTGTCGGATGATAGAATTAGAAAAGACGGTCGGTCGTGGCTTCTTATTCGGTCTGTTTAGCTAACTGTGACATAATCCATACTGGCAGCGTTTGACTAGACACAGTTGAGCAAACATGAATCATTAACGATAAACTATCGCTGCCTGGATGAGTCACACATACATACATACATGTTCTCAATTCCGGTGAGGTTTATCGCACACATTTTAGCTTTAAGATGCATTTTGTCCGGCGCAAAAGTGACAGCTACAAAACATCCCTGACTCACTTTAACCGATCCGGGATGGAAGACAAAAACTGTCAAGACGAATACAAAACACAAATATCATCACGGTCGTCATAATTTCTCATCACCATCGAATCAAGACTTAAGGCTCAACCAATACAGTGTGTGTGGTTTTTAAGATGTAAACATTACCCCAGGCTCAGTGGAGATGCAACGACATGGTTACTCGTCCACCAATCATAATACAGAAGTCATGAATACTGCAGCAAATGGCCTGGTTTTTACTATTCGCCATAACATAAATAATTTTTTAACATGCCACATGGTCGCATACCTGTAGTGTAGTAATATGCACAGTCCAATCATTACGAACCTCAGGTGATAAGATTATTTGTCAGCTGCAACAGCATTTCACCATTCAGACAGACGGCAATGATACATTATCGCCTGTTTCAATTACTGCTGCTAATGATACGCTGAAGGAACACATCACCTTAGCTACTGCTTTATATGGGGTGCTCTGACAGCGCAGCGGCTAGAGTCTTGTGATAAGAAACTCCCGGTTGTCGGTTTGACTATAGCTCATCCCTGTGTTTGAGGGATGATTTAGGGAAAAACCTCACTCACTCGCTGCTCCATTTTGTAATCATGGCTGAAGCCAAACACTACCACTGTTGCAGTGACAAATTACCATTCTGGTAATGATACATTACAATTGTTGGAAAAACAAATGATCATTCTTCTGATAACATATTGCCCTCATTATTGTTATGGGGTTGTGCTCAGTCCATTGTTTGCATTATTCCAGGACACAGTCCAATACAATTTGGAGCATTCGTCAGATGTGATCAATTCAACATTCTCCAAAATAGAATCACATTGTAGGAGAACCAGACAGCAAAAAGAAATCTGGCAATGTTTTTTACAAACAGACAGCAAAGACACAAACAAAGGAAACCAAAAGTGAAATAGCGAACACTGAATGGTTATCCATCAATGAGCCAAATTATAAAATACGAAGCAACTGAATGAAGGAAATGGAAAATAAATGGGATAACCAGATGGGTACAATTGTGAAAGAGAATTACAGAGAAGATGTAGCACTTGATGGAAGACCTTCATCTCGTATGAGGATATTTTACATGTACTAGAGCCAACGAAATCTGGTCGTGGTGGAGACTCGCACAGCGAAGCAGCAAACTATAAGAATGCAATTAATTTGGTAAAGGATTCAATTTAAAGAAGTCCAGCCTGGCTGATGGAGGCACCAAACGTTACGACGTTGGCAATAACTGAAGCGCTCCTATAACATTAATGAAGATGAACCCATCACAGTGGGGCAGCATTAGCCTGGCTGGCCTAACGTGGTCCAAGTCATCTTGGTGTTACTGTTAGGCAGTAACTAGATCTAATCACTGAAAGGAAATTAATGTTATCCACCGGGCGAACTGAGCAATCACCATGAGCTTAAGGTGTACAGAAGATATAACAATACGAGTTCCTGACAGATGACAAAAAAAGACATCGTGTTAGGTGACATTTCAGACCAATAGCCAAGGTGTAACTTCCTCAAGTAACAAGGCAATCAAATGAAACATCCCAGGGATATGGGTAATACTAGGATTCAAACTCTGACATGGAGCTCTTCAGTACAACACGCCACCGCCTGCACTATAGGACTACCCCACTAAAATCTAGAATTACGGCTTGATTTCTCCTCTCCCCTGTCCATCGCTCCCCGCCAACTGCATAATGGGGAAACCCCATTAAAAGGTGGAATTAAGGTTTGATTCCAGAGAAAAACCTATTACAATACTGCCACTCTATCAACATTGCCAATACCAGTGTACACATGGAATACCCAAACGAATGATTTGAGCCAAGTATAATTAACTGCGGATCAGCAGATACTGAGGGATTTATGTCCTGACTGCCAATATGGGCGAAGTCTAGACATCCGTGACTCAGTAGTCTACTCGGCCTTACTTAAAGTGTACTAGATGTTGAGGCGATGAAGGGATGTAACTCTCCAATTTGTTGCCTGAAGAGTTAGTCCCAAGTTAATCTATAATTGCCTGCCAACTGAGCTCTTACAGACAAGGAAATTCTCTGGGAAAACACCACTGAGAGCATTTTATTATGATGATGCGTCTCAAAAACGACTTGGATAATAGTTACGCGTCTACGTAAATGCTACTATCACATTCATGCACTTAAAACTGACTAGTGATTTATTGCCACTCTTCAGAGATTTACTGGTAACGTAACCCTTAACAACATATACTGACGATATACAGAACTTAAATAAATACTTAGCAGCTGCAAGTGATGATACACAGAACGTAAATAGGTGATGAATACTTAATAGCCGCACATTAAACAAATAGGCCGTGAATTCGAAAATCGCATATGGATGTACACGTCTAGCACAATTATAGCTCTGACTCATTGACTTGTATCAGCGGAAGATCAGATACAGTGATAACAGTGTTGGTAACAACGACAAATAAGAACGATTGCTTAATACAATAGACAGACCCTAAGAAAAGACCAAATAAAGTTGGCAGAAAAACATCTTGTGTGAATAATGGAGCTGTAGAAATATGGTCAACCAACAAATGAGTCGGAATGAAAGAACCGACTTGTTAAAAGAGGAATTGAAAACAGGTGTCTTAAGAGAATATTTAAAACCAGTCATCAGTCTATCTCTGGTGGTATTACTTCCTGAAAGCAAATCTCTCAGTCCAAGGCACATCCAATTTAGTATCCAGGATGAATGCAAATAAAACAAAAAACCTAACAACAGACCACATGATATGACCAAACACACATTTCATTTAAGTTAGGTAATATAGCTATACATAACAAAAACAAAGGAAGCATTTGTATATTGCTGTGTACAAAAATTAATTACCCACAATGCAGACATCATAAATCATTCACATAATCTGACATATCATTATTTGAATCACAACTGATATTAACATCATCACTCCCATCTTGACATTTATATACATCAAATAAAATTTAGACAAGAACGCAGAAAATTTATTTCAAGTGCCATTGCCAACATAGCATTCAAGTGAAAAAAAAATTCAATAAAAATTTCAAGGCAAAACTCCACACAAGACACACGGAACTCCAGAGCTACATGGACTGAAACAGGTCAAGTGGATAACAGAGCAAAGCAGTTTTCTGGTATCTGGCTGGAGGATGGTATTTGCAAGAGAAACAAAAGATGGAATAACTGCTGGCAATGATTGTGATAGAGGATGTGTATATAACAAACAGAGTGATGCCAACATAAAGCTAATGTCCACACTTGTCAGTAATGAGTCTGATATAACTGATTATTGCACTATTGGTACATGGTTTACAATATAAACAAGACATATGTGAGATTACAACTACAAAATGATTAGAACAGAAATATTCCTGTTCGTTGTCACTTTTATGCAGTGAATTTGTTAGCCGAGACCCAGATCATTTGACCAGCCTACTCTCAGGAAGAGACCCGGCTATTTCATTTTAAACTGGCTTTGTGCCAGTGTAGGCCCTTGATATCTACCAATATTAGAGCCCTGGTATTTTTTGTTGGATTTCCACTACTTTATTTCTTAACAAAACCACTGTTTATGCCCTAAATGGGCTGAGCAATCTCAAACAGTAAAAGATGAAACACCCTTTAAGAAGTTTAGACAGAAATGTCCTGATTGTCAAAGAAAATTTGAACAATTCATTAACTGTTTGCAAATTACTTACACCAATTATGTATTTCGAAATGTGACATTTATAAAACTCAAATGTTTTAAAGGCTTATTCATTTCTTAAGCACATAATGTCCTGCCGACATCTTAAAGTCAAATTATGTGACTTTTTTGCCATCTTATCCACACCAGAATGTTAGCATCATCTCCAATTGTGTTTGTAAACAATGAAGTGTTAATATCCTATTAGAGGTGACAGAAGCAAATTCCCAGGTGGCATTCTAACTCTACACTGGACATACAGTTGCCGAACAGTTAGCTACCCAGGACACAAGTTACTGGGTTCTTCAGTAGTACTGTTACTAGAACTACCCAAGATCATGAATTAGCACATGAAGGTAGCAAACAATCAACTAAGGGCCTGAAACACAGACACTGATTAATCATGTTGATATTTTGATCACAGTGAAACTGATGAGTGATTGAGTTAAATGCTTAGCTCTGGCACTGGTCAGATCTGGGACAAATAGCCCAATTCCAACAGGAAATAGCTCACAAACGTAAAGATCATAAATTCAGTGAAAAAACATAAATCTGTAGGCTAGCAGCACAGTGCTTTAGGCAATCAAATACAACTGATGAAATCAGATATTTCAAATTAGAAGCAAGCAATTTTGGGATTCCCAATCAAAACATCATAAATATGCCTCTTCAGTTCAGTATACTGCAATGGAATAAAAAATTAAAAAAGAAGTTTTTTACACTGACTTTAAATAAAAAAGCAAAGGGAAAAAAAATTAAAATTATTAAAAAAAAAACTGACTTTAAATAAAATGCAGCTGTAAGATAGTAAAATTATAACATTATAAGAGCATGACTAATATATAAACAGCAATTGAGTTAACAGACTAATCTACATTATAATAATCCATTATCCATCCAGTCTGGTTGACCCTCACTGACTACTTAACTATATCTGGCATGTGGGTAATTACTACTTGTATATACTGCAGATAAATCAATGTGGGAACGTTTTTTATATGTTAGAGTTGGAAAAAAAATATGCAAAGTGCAGTCATCAGCAAGCTAACAATACTGCCAGAATGTAAGTCACTACACAAAATGTTCAACGGATTCAGTTTCATCAGCATCAATTGAGCGAATAATAATCCAACTTTGGAAAATGTCACACTAAAGTGCACAATCATCTAGGAAACAGCAACGCTTTTAAGTTGGTATTCTGCTAGTGATATAGGATTCTCAAAAGCAGTATTGAAGTAGCTGTCAGAGAAGGGAGCAACCTTGGCTTGGAAGCTGATGATCACAGTTAGCCTTCAATAGCACACCTCTGACACAGGTGTAAATGCAACTGAATTTATTTTAAACCAACTGTTTAAAGGTTTTTTACAGTATTTTATGGTTACTAACAGTTTTTACAATGTAATCTAAAAAAATGTTATAACAATATAGTATCAGTACTGTATATGACATCTTATACAACTTCAGTTGTTCCAAGGCGCTTTGTATTGAAAACATAACTAATGTTCTTAGTCAACAGATAATTTCATTTGAGACTATTCAAACTCAGTAGACCTCTATAATAAAAACAAGTAATTTTTAAATTGTTGTTTGCACAGAGATTAAAAGGATATAAAGTATACGGATTAGATCTAGTACAATCAAACCAGTTATGGATAAGCAACATATTAATTAAGTTATATTCACATTATTTGCTGGCCAAAGAAATAATCCAAAACTACTAGGTCTAGACTAGTTCTCCAACCAGCTGAGAAAATAACCACATCAATGAATGATCAAAACATGAAATGAAGTTATAAACCAACTGGCAACTGCTGAGTGGTACAGTCAGTTGTGTTAATAACAGAACAAACTATGCAATTATATAATGTAAACTGTGGAATAGTGTCTAATACATTATTTACTATTAATTATAATTTTATATACTTATACATTATTTTAAATACGAGACATTCAAAGTTATCCAATTAATCTACATACACTACACTGTCTTAGTCTACAGAACGGTAGCTTCTGACATAACTTCATAAGTTGCGAGCAGTGAACTGAATGCATGATGATGATCAAAATTTCTACATTACATTAAAGATATATAAATATGCCTATGGCAAACCTAGCTATAATTTCGGATGCGCTGGTTCGTTCTATTTCGCCCATATGAAACAACGTTAATTGAAAATAAAAATTAATTAGCCCCAACACAAAAACACATGCTCATCTCCCGAGCCTCACACAGAGAAAAAAAATTAAGTTACGGTTACTGCCATACTCATGTTTCTGGCATGGGCTATCTAAACTAGAAAACATGAACAACCAATCGTCAGATATAATGGCATTAATAAAAAATAATAATAATTTCACCACACACAATAAATGTTCCCTTCCTAATTCAATAATCGTGAATCAGAAGAGCCTAGGAATGAACCAAATATGCCCACCTCTAACTCATTTCGGAGACAATACATGAACTATTCCAAGCGCCATTCTCTCAATTTCTGGGTTATGACATGACCGACCTTGTTCTCGAGGTCATTTCCGTTTGACCTATTTCTTCGGCACGTGTCCATGTTTATAGATGGCATTACTAGTTGGCTAGTAGGTGGCGGCACTGTCCAGTGACTTATTGAAGCGTTACCAGAGAACGTATATACAAGTTCTCTGGCGTTACAGGTAATTTTTTTTAATATTAATAAGTATGATCAATATAGGTTGTCCTAAGACCAAGACACCATCCACATAGGTGCCAAGTTAAACTCGTTCTAAAACTAAACTCAGTAATCACCGACGACCCTACACTCTGAAAACTGAAATAATTATTTATAAATACTGTACACATCGTGTGCATGTGTATAATTAATATGTATATGATAACATAAAATAACATTATAAATAATATAATTCAAGCACCTGATTTTTCAACATTCCGCAAATCAGAGGGTCGGCATAACGTGTCCTATTCATATAAACAAATAACCTACATTTGTTATGCGTTTCTTTTTAATTTCTGTTTCCACCACATACCAGAAAAACAATCTATCAAAATCGTTAGGTCCAGTGTAACGTCCTCCCGAGCTCGATGGCTCCACTGACGATGTTGACTTTAGTATTGAATGTGACTACAAATGTCACTGCGTGCGGTTTGGATAATTTGTGTGGTTTATCTTTTTATCTCTTAGCTGCTGTTCTCAAGCAATTATTGTTGGTAACATCCAGAGAAGGTACTTTTTGAGAAATATCATTTGACTGCGAGGTCAAGCGATGTGACAAGAATGCTCAGAATGCTCTGACGTGCACTGTGAAGGCATATATATATATATATATATATATATATATAATATATATATATATATATATATATATATATATATATATAGTTATTTTCCTATTTTGAGTGTCTGTAATATATCATGGAATTTATGATTATATGCTATAGTTTGTAACAACTTTTCAATGTACGTACCTGATCTAGTTATCAATACAGGCTGAATATAATGCTCTAATTAATGACGTAGAAAGTAATTCAAACTTGTTAATAGCCACTACATGTTGGAAAATCTAAGAAGATAATTTAACTCTACTATGTATGTATATATATTTGTATATGTATGCTGATGACAATCATCTACTGTAGTTGCTAGTAGAGACAGCCTAATTTATGTGCCCAGAAAAATTTTGACTCTGAAAGAACTGATAAGAAAGCTATCATTTATAAATTATAGGAATAGTATTGGTCATTGGTAGTTAACACCTTCCTCGTTTGAACATCTATTCTACTGCATTTTCGATGACAAAAAACATGCCTTTGTTCTATATATATAGTATGCAGTCAAATTGTGTACAAAGCATTTCGTGAGAGACGAGGTAACATTATATTTTACCAAATTAAAAATATATTCTATCTGTAATTATATTATGGTCATGCTGATCTGTCCAGCTGTTAAGACATTCAAGAAGTCCTACGAAATACAGAAACAGTCACCTTGAAAACCGTGAGGGTTAAATGATTAATTTCAAAATAACAATGATAAAATTATAAAAGTGTTGGATTAACAAATGATCGGAAACTTAGGAATAGGGGGATTAGCAAGTCTGAAAAGCTGAGTTTTCAAATGGTGACGGAAAGAAACGATGTTATTTGATGACTTAATTAACATATTCATGGAGTGAGTTCAACAGAGTAAGGACAGCAACTGAAAAAGCACGATCCAGTGCCTACATTAGTTTTAATCCTGGGAACAGAGAGCAAGTAAAAACCAGATGAATCGACCAATATGGGCTTGGGTGCTAGAGAAAGCATGGAAAATAGATACGAATGTTCCCTGGAAGAAAGAATTTGATAGGCAGTGCTACAGAGTTTGAAAATGATGCGAGATTGAACAGGGAGCAAATGAAGTGATTTCAGAAGAAGCACAGAATGAGAAAACCGAGGTGTGCATGACATCTCATTTCTTCCGATAGATGCTGTTAGATATGAAGATTATATTTAAACATCTAAAATTAAATTATCTAAAAGATACAGGTATACACTTAGGTCAAAGATGTTCAGATTGTGATCCAAAGATCTCCATAAAACAAATGGCTGTATCATTCTGCATTAAAATATAATGGATTAAGACTGGATCCTTTCTTGTTCGTATTGGCACAAGTGAGTAAAGTATCAAACAATCATTTTGGATGGCCGAATTAAATTTATTTAGAAATATATATATATATATATATATATATATATATATATATATATATATATATATACAGTCAGAATCCGTTAATCCGACAAGGTTTGTCACATGATAAACGCGAATGTCGGAATATCGAGGTCGTGACATGGCGGTAGTTTATGTCAGACGTTTTTAGATAGTAATTTTGTGGTGTATTTATTTATTTTTAAAAATTATGACAATAAATGACCAGAATAAAACAATCAAGATAAAAGTTTGTTTAGCGGAATTAGTTGACAGATGTCACACTTCTGGGTAGCAGAAATATCAACGCGACGGCGTTTTCTCAATGAACTTGACCAATTGCTCTGTTATTATTTCGACAGCCAGAGAAGTGAATCTGATAGCAAGTAAATTTTACCTTATTCAAACCAAAATGCAATAACCGTGGGCAATGGTAAAGAATAGCATTGACGCCATTGATCATTTTTTATGTTTGTTAATTCAGACCTTATAAAGAAATACTCGTGTCACTTAGTCCATCAGATTAAATCATGACCTGCTCATAGGAAAGAACACATATTTGTGTTTGTAATTAGCCATGAATGATTAGGATTGGCTATGAGATAGCCACAGGCAATGGAAGCATCGGGTGTCGGAGTGTATGGTCAAGGACGATTGTCATTGGTTATGATATAGCAATTATCGCGTGTGGATTAACCATTACTAACAACATGTCGGTGTGTCTTGCGTGACTGAACTAGCCGAAATATTTGGCAACATTTTCTTGTTGTCGGATTATCGAGGTTATTTTACATTGAAAAGTAACATTCTATTTGCGAAATGAAGTGTCGTAGTCAGAAAATGGAACGCGATTTTTCCGGATTAAATGGTCATTTATAATGGAGCTAAATCCGTCACAGACAATAATATGTCGGAAGGTGGATTTGTTGGATAAACGATGTCCGGATTAACGGATTCTGACTGTAGTAGATCTTTAACCAAGTTTTTTATGTGGTTCATTTTTTTCTTTTCTTCAGTCTGATACGTTATCTCATGCCTTTATATATTTCTATTTGATCATCATCGCCGGCGCCATCAACAATAAAATCATAGTCAGTGGCTGTTTACGAAAGAACGAAATCTGCAATAACCTCCCAAATGCCTGAATGCTTTTCCCGATTTTCCCGATAGCGACATTGAATGACCTTGATTTAACTGCACGTGGACACAAAAACAGAAATAGCCATTGAGCATAACTGATTAATATTTGTAGCATCGATGATGGTGTACTCATAACTGTGTCAAAAATACGGGAAACATTGCGGAATATAAAATATATATAATTATAATTGTGACTTATCCTTAGAAACTCAAAATTAAAAAGAACTCACTACCTGCACAAGATCACTAAACAATCGTGTAGTTTGATCACTAATTGGTACTAATGATTGGTCTCTTTGACTGAAAATCGATATATGTACGCGTCAAACCACTGTATAAGATATTGTTTCACATATTCAAAGTACTGAATTGATCTGTACCAATGTGTTCAAGCTAGCAGTTCCAAAAGCGCCATATACCATGGAGTTTGCTTCGGTCTGAGTTTTTAAAATCCATTTATTTCAGCCTATTCATAATATCCATAATTGGTGTATTGATGTATAAAATGTGTTATGCTATGCAAATCAAAGCGTGTTTTAATTCTCGTTCCTGTATAAAGCACCTTTCGTTGATTATTATTATTTTTTTAAATTATTATTATTATTATAAACTAGCCGCATTATTACCATAACCCGATGGACTTAATCGATCAAATATTTCGTCTATGTACACGGCGAATAGAATAAGAGACAAAACGCCACCCTGTTTAATACCATTAGAGGTGTGAAAATATCGCCACTTTGTCGTATTCCATCTTGGGCGCCTCCGTGGTCTAGCGGTAGCGCGTTAGACTACAGATTATTACCACGCGTGTTCGAATCTCGGCGTGGGCATATCTGAAGGTTGCTTCATCTTTGACTTCGCTTCATTATCTTTGGAGGTCACTCGGCCCATTTAGCCTACCATATGCACAAACGTGGCCGTAAAACATCAATCATCATCATCATCCTATTCCATCTAATACTGTGATGTTGATTTTCAATAATGATGATTTGACGTTTAATAAGCAACGAATAACTAATGGATTAATATTTATTTTCATCGGTAAGCTGAAAAATTTGATGTAATTTACTTTTAAAACAGCCTGGGATGCATCTAATAACAACACACAAACATCAGAGTTATCATGTTTATAATAATTAATCATTTCCATTAGAAAAAAATCTTCACCGAGTAGTCGAGCTCTTAGACTTAAAACAATATTACAGATCACTTACAGCTGAAGTTGTCGGAGTTCTTGTTCAACATTACACAATCAAATATTGTGTCAACTGGTCTACTCAAGGTTATTGTTCAGTAGTTCACTGACTTATTACACGATTTATGTCTATTTAAAAAACTAACTGAATGGTCGCCATATTAAGACTAACTAGAGAAAAACTAGGAATAGTCACTGCATTGAATAAAAATGATAACATAATATATAGTTGGTTGGTTGCATAAGTAAAATATTCATTATACATAATTCACAAGCCATCATTTTCACCACATTTAATTTGCTGTACATTCCTTAAGTTCCTTTAACTTAAATAATAAATTATCCATGTCATGTTTATCATATGATACAGAATGGTACATGGGGTTTGTACTTATCAACAAGTGCTTCATCACCCATTTCACATTCGAACATATGCGCAATGTATTATTTTTACCTCAAGAAAGTTTGCACATTTCACTCCAGAATGATCTGGTATCATAGCATACGATAGTTTCGGCCATTTTATTTTTAGTTACGATCACGTTTTACTTTCTTAACAACATTTTGACGTTTATGAGCGCTGTTATTATTCCAAAGTCTAAACAAATGACCTGAAAATGAAGAATCAGAATTGTTTTAGGGAAATATATTATTTTGTATATATTTCTACTATATATATATATATATATATATATATATATATATATATATATATATATATATATATATATATATATATATATATATATATATATATATATATATATGACCAGAAGACAATTGAGAGTACAGCATCTGCTTTTGTAGTCTGTCTGTTGACAGCATCGAGAGGTGTCCGTTGGTTTTGGTTTGGTTTTGTTGTTCGGGGAGAATCCCCAGGCTGTCACTTAATCAGCACAGCCTCTATGTTGGAGTGGTTGAGAAACCTCCTCCCCCACCACTCACAGGGGAGCAGTACGGAAAGATGGAGCCGAAATACCATGAGGGTGGTCACTGCCAGAGTGTTTTACGTCCTCAGGGGGTTTTAACGGCCCCCTTTATTTTAAATAATTCAGTGGAGACGGCAGCGCCATTTAACATGGTCAGCCACCCACGATGTAGTGAGCCGAGAAATTAATCCCTGGAAAAGTTTCGACCTCTTACGGGGTTCGAACCTGTGACCGTTGGCACACTAGGTGTCCATTCCTCAGGGGGTTCTTTTTTATCAGAAGATCTTCTATAGATGACAACCCTGTCCTGTCAAGTATTTTTCCTTGTTTCTAACTTTATACTTCCAGGTTAACCTCATGATCGGACGCAGCTGTCGCATCATGAATGCTTGCAGCCTTTTTACCTGTGATTTGTACACCGTTCAGGCCTTGACACACAGTTCCAGAGTCGCTCCTCTGTATTTCAGCATCAATGCATCCATCACTTGTTATAGTACTTCCCAGGTAGGTTAATTCCAGAAAAAATTCAGCATGTTTCTATAAACCATGTTATCTTCCTCTCGGATTCTTGTAGAGTTTTGTTGATACAGCAATTCAGTCTTATTGGTGTTAATCTTCAGGTCGAACGTTTTTATGCATTAGAGAAAGCATCCACTGGTTTTTATTTTCCGCGAATGGCATCTCTTAAACAATTACCTGGATAGTCTTGGTCTTATCTCTGAAGTATGTGACCTTGAGTAGGTCAGCGCTCTGTCTATAGACGTCATACCCAATGCATTGGAAAGACTCATCGAGGATTGCTGATAGGAAGATGGAGAAGAGCATGGGGGCCAGTACATAACTTTGCTTGATACCGTTTGTAACGCCGAACGTTTCAGAGAATTCCCCTCCAGCACTAACATTTGCCATCATTCCCGTATGTAGAGCCTCAATCATAATTGTGAACTTCTTCAGCCATCCATGCTTTGATTGATTGATTGATTCATTCATTTGATGAGCTATGATGATGAAACATGGATAGCGCAGGCACTTATTTCCAGTGTGGTCCCTTTTACTTCCCCAGTAGCTGTCATAGCCCCGTCGTCTCGATCCTATCAAACGCCTTGGGAAAGTTGACAAATATCATTTACAGTAGTCTGTCCTGCTCGTTGCACTTTTCTTGTAGTTGTCTGAGACAAAATATCATGTCCACTGCGCTCCGATTGGATCTGAACCCACACTGTTTCTCCGCAAATACTCCTGGTGTTGTGTGAATAGATATAGAGTATATTGAGGAGGATCCTAGCGAAAATATTGCCTGATATTGAAAGAAGTTCCCAGAGTTTATTCGATCTCCTTTCTTGTAGATGGTTACAATGCTGGCATCCTTCCACGCTTGTGGTACATTGGTGATTAGGTGGTGTAGCTTGTTGAACAGATTGTCTCCTCCGTGCTTCCCTACTTCAGCGGAAATTCCATCACCCCCACGTGTTTGCCATCTTTCAGGCCGGCTTTATCTCTAGCCAACTATTCCATGGTTGTGTTGGAATCTCATCGAGGCATGCGTTGGTATTGCGAGGCTGGATGCTGTCCAGTGTTTTGTATTATTGTACACTTCATGAAAGCTGCTTGCAGAAAGTGTTGAGGTACTACTGGCTTTTGTAAGTTACTAGCGGCACTAAGTCGGTGAGCAAATAGAGGTCTCACACGGACAAGAACATGTCAAAACAGGCGCAAACTCTTTGTCCCTGCAGCGGTTAGTCGGGATCGAGACGCAGGGAGTTCCAGTCATCAACCACCCTTAATGCAGTCACAGTAACACGTTTTATGTTAGGGTTTGCACCCTTAGCCTTCGGTTTTTTCATGAACCTGTACCAGAAGGCAGTGTTATTATTACATATACATATGTAATGCGTGTAGGCGTTATGTACGAAAGAGGCAGCGTATGCACATTCACCAACACATTCCACAGTCAAACCAAATAAATCAACTATCATTCAAAACCAAGTTATGAATATGTGCAGCTATGCTTAATAAATTAAATATCTTGATAAATGCGCTTGATAAACAAGATGTTCGCCGGTCAACGCCGCACCTCCGAATGAATATTTATACTCTTATCCGGGAAACCAATGACGCGCATGATTGGCTGAAAGCCGGATCCTGATACAAGATTTCTGACTCTGGAAAAACATCGGCTGAAGGAAGGTACCCCAAGATTCAACTACAACAAGGAGGATTATGCAACAATAAATGGCAATATCATGTAGATTGACTGGACATCAAAATTCATAGGTATGACTTCAGAAGAAATGTGGATATGTTTTTCAAATGCACGAGGAGGCGAAATGGAGAAATATATTCCAAAATCAGTACCCAAAAAGAACAAAAGACGTAAGATATGGATGACAAAAGAAGTTACAGCAAAACATAGAAATAAGCAGCGTCCACGGAAGAAATATAAAGAAACGGGTAACAAATGGGACTATGTGCGCGAGCGACAAATGAAAACAATTAGTCAACCCTGATAACAAGAAATAACAAGACTTTGAGGACAACTCGGCGAGAAATATGAAACAGAGCCCTAAAGTATTTTGGAGGTATCGTAAGTCCAAAATGAAGAACAGAAGTAAACTTGGTGACCTGAAAATGGCAGATGGCAAACTCACAGTTGATGATGAAACAAAAGATGACTTACTGAATTCCTTTTTTGGGAGTATATTTACACATGAAAACAAAGACATCCCAGACTTAGAACCCAAATATCAGTACAAGGATAGTTTCAACATAAGCTTCACATCTGATATCAATAGGGGAAAAAACTCAAGAAACTGAAAGTAACCAAGTCTTCTGGACCATATGGCTTCCATCCACGGGTGTTGAGTGATATCTCTCCCTCCATTAAACTGCCGTTGAGCATCATCTGCATAAAATCATATGAAGAGGGACGCCTACCAAGTGATTGGAAAAAACGCACACATCACACCAATCCACAAGAAAGGGTCGAAAGCTATTTCAATAAATTATTGTCCGATCATTCTTACATTGGGGATAAGGAAAATTATGGAGTCTGTAATCGGAGATTCACTTGTGAATCACATGGAAATTTTAATTCTCTTCTAAAAACACACCTATTTAAGGTCGCTTTCACAGATAAATAATTATTATCTTTTAAATCATTACAGGGTTTTTACAGACATTATTTGGGGTATTATTATATTACATATTATTTGTACAGCGCCTTTGAATGGCTCCTGCTAGTAAGGGCGCTTTATTAAATATACATTATTATTATTATTATTATTATTATTATTATTATTATTATTATTATTATTATTATTATTATTATTATTATTATTATTATTATTATTATGAATCACAACCTATTTTGTGACCAGTAGCATGGAGTTTTGCCGAAACGTTCCTGTATGATACAATTGTTGGTCACTCTGAAATTATGATCTGGGTTACTGGATAGTGGGGCCCCCATTGACATAATATATTTGGATTTAAAAAAGCTTACTGTCCCTCACCAAAGGTTACTGAAATTGAAAGCATATTGTGTAACAGGTAAGTTACTGGAGTGGATCCAAGATTTCTAACTGGACGGAGGCAGAGAGTTGTAATAAATGGTAAGTTGTCACCATGGGGAGATATCCTGAGCAGAATACCCCAACAAAGGTTTATTGATAATAGGAAAGATCCTTTTATGTGTATTGCCACATAAGGCACCGCAGATACATTGTTATTGTAGGTCAAGTTGCGTTAAGGTTGGTTTTGTTGTTCGGGCTGTCGCTTAATCAGCACAGCCTCTATGTTCGTTAATACAAATCGGCTGGATATAAACGGCAAAACCACAAGTTGTTCACATAATAATACAAAAGGGTCCTAGACCAAATCTCGTTTGTCATTTTCATAAATGACTTGCCAGACGTGGTTAGCAGTAAAGCAAATATATTTGCTGATGACACAAAGTTGTTCCGTGCAGTTTAGACAATTGAAGATCATCATATGCAGCAAGACTTAGACAACCTCGTGAAATGGTCACACAAGTGGCAGCTAGGTTTCAATGAAGCCAAATGTAAAAGCCTCCATCTAGGCAGCTCAAATCAGAGATTAAAATACCAGATGGAAACTGAGGTATTAGGCGACACCAGAATTGAGAAGGACTTAGATGAATTTATTGACGAGGAACTAAAATTCCATTACCATATATCCAAGGCAGTAGAAAAAGCATCATGTTTGTTAAGCTTAATAAGAGCTACCTTCACATGTCTGGATACTGTCACCATGCCTAGACTGTTCACCACTATGGCACGGCCACACTTAGAATATGGGAATGTAATCTGCATGGCACCCAAGATTTAGGTGTGATAAGGTAGAGATAGAAAAATTTCAGAAATGGGGCACCAAACTAGTACCAGAGCTGAAGCATCTCCCATACGATAAGCGGCTAAGAGCCATAAGATTACCATCACTGCAGCACCGTAGGAGAAGAGGGGATACGACGCAGACATACTAGATCATAAATGGAATTGACATAGTAGATAGAAATATATTCTTCGAGCTAAGTTCTGGATCAACCATCCAAAAACACAACCAGAAGCTAGTAAAAAAAATGGCTAGATTTGGAATTAGGCAGTCAGTCTTTAGCCAGAGAGTCGCAGAAGACTGGAACTCGCTTCCAACTGAAGTAATCGAAAACCCATCACTAAATAGTTCTAAGTCTAGGTTCGACAAGTTTGGGGTTGCGGAGCAGTACAATTTGCCATGACCCTTCCCGCATTGGCGCTAAACTGATATCCGACCAGCTCAAAGTTAAGACATGCCCATCCCAGGTGAAACCTGAATCCAAAAACAACACTCAACGAATAAAACGCAAGGCATGCACGCACACGCGCGCGCGCACACACACACACACACACACACACACACACACACACACACACATATATATATAAATATATATATATATATATATATATATATATAACAACGCATATCCAATAATTGTTAGGAATATTTAATTGAATACAGAGTATTTGCTTTTGCAATTATGTCAAAGACAATTAAAACATTTGGAAGGGTTGCATTTGAAAAGCAAATTAAAACTGCTTAAAGAATGAAAACCTGAAAATCATATATATTCATCCAAATTTTTTTCTTATGGATATTATACTTATAGGTACTCGCATTTCGGATAACTCACCTCTGATACTTATATCGCGATAAATTAATGTGGTTCTGGAGACAGGCTGACAAGGTCAATGGAGCACTTGCGGGTATAGAGTTCTGGACTGTGGCGTCTGATCAGGTGAGGATGATTCCTAGCCTGATGTCGTTGATGAAGGATACAGCGAGTTGGTTTTAATGGTTGGGGACACTAGCTAATTGATATTTTCTGTCACTAACATATTTAATTCATTTGACTTTTAAAGTCCTGCTTGCAAATGGAGTAATTTGTAATGAAACATCCTGCCTCTTTTCAGCCTTAGCTAAAGGTCGTGCGTGTGTGTGTGTGTGTTAAAAGACTTGAGCGTAATAAACAACAGGCATGATAACTAATATGAACTAAATGTGGTATATATCCAAAGGTTCTATATGATCTTTGAGGACCACAATGTCTTTTTGACTTTTATGTGTTATCCTCCGAATTTCTTATGTACCTAATGTTACAATATTGTATTCTATGTATTGTATTTTTATGTACATGAATTCTGAATAAACTCAAATCACATAAAGTCTTTGGTATACCTTATGGTGCTGCCATCTAGTGGTGATTTCAAGATTATGGTTATTTTCGTAATCTGGGGACATTGTGATTTTTGTGTGAGTGATTTTCGCCAAATCTTAATTAATATATATAGAAAAACTTATTAACGTTATAAAGTTATTACTTTATACCTGAACCTGGTTTTTTTTCGCGAAAAAAATTATAAAATGAGTGAAACAATATATGATCACTTAATATCGCCCACTTACTACCATGCATGCTGAAATGACGTATACGTCGTATAGTCTTTAGAGCTATATGATTTTATATCAATAAACAAGTTGTTTATGTTTTACACTTTCAGATTTTAGTGTATTGAAGTTGATTATTTAAGACCATGTCTCAGAAAAAACAGGTGGTGAGTAAATGCGAAAAATTACGGTGACAAAATAAATAGATCTAGAAGACTAGATTATTATTATAGATCTAATACTAGATAGTTACAGTAGTAGAATCTAGATACATTACTAGTTACATATAACTAAGTAATAAGATACACTAGAATCTCTAGATCTATGATTCTATCTGAATAATTCAATAAATCTAGTCATACTAAACAATTAATGTCTTTGTATGACTATGAGCTAGGAGTACTTCTATTGAAAATATTAGTCAATTAATCTTAGATTTTGAAGAAATTTTTTTTTAAATATAACATGTAGATCTAGATCTAATAATCATGTATGTTGTAATATAATTTGTTGTGGATCTATCATGTAGCTCTATACACTTAACCTCTTAGTTAGACATAGGGTTATCACATATACTGATATTTTCGATAGTTTTTCAGAATTGTTCCAGGAGGCATTAACTTCACTGTGTGTGATTTCAAGGAGATCTATGCCAGTTTGTTCAGATAATATCACAGAATTGGAATTTGTTGTAGATCTATTATGTAGCTCCATACACTTAACCTCTTATGCTTAGGGTGGCCACCTGTACTGATATTTTAACTTTAAGTAATTTTGGCCTTGTAAGAATGACCAACTACAGTATATATTTGATTAATTCACAGGTGGCAGCACTCAGGTCATGTCACTTTTATGTTATTTGATTGTGTCACATGATTATCTTTTTTATGTAAACTTATTTAATTTTAAAATATATTAATGTACAAAATTTGGGTAGCACCCTATACTATAGTATGCCTAATGTACAGTAAGATTACTCCAAGGAGTTGACCAGTTGAAAATAAAAGAGAACTAACATTTTGTGTAAAGTTATTTCATGATATGAAATATTTTAATCAGCATATATAACATTTAATATAAAGATGTAAAACCTTTAAAAAAAGGAATGTAACAAGGAAACCTGTCTCTCTATAGATGACTACCAGAAATGTTTAACCACCTCCCCTAGTCATAACTATAAGGTCAGCAGTAAACAATTTAGAGGTCCAGAATTACATCAGTAAATTTACAAAATAATTATATATATATATATATATATATATATATATATATAATTATTTATCAAAAGGAATGTCTTTGGGCATATTGTGCTTCTGATATTTAAGTGTATAAATTGGGAATATGTGATATTAAATTAATGGAATTTACTTACTTACTTACTTAATTAAAGTTACTGAAGTTGAGTTTGTCCATCCTTAACTTGTTTCCTTTGTAATATCCAGAAAATATCTGATGAAGAGAGGAGAGAGCTCATCAAGAAGATGGACGATGATCTGAATGACTTTATCGAGCAAAGACGCACTGAAAACAAGGCATCAATGAGTGGTGCCTTACCATATGATAAAACAGTGGATGAGCTGGTTACTGTAAGTGGTATAGCCAATTTGTAATCATTATCAGTGTTGGATATTGCTTTGATATTAAGCATTTTCTCACAAATAAACAGTTATTTTCTTCATAAGTATTACTGATCCCATGCTTTTGAGTGTGATGTTTCCATTTTATATCACAAATTTAATCCTAAAGTTATTTCATGCTGGATATATTTGGGAAAATTGTTCCAGTATGCCTTATTTTATTTGTCTTTTTATATATAATCTTGGTTGAAGGATATGAAAATATAATGTCTATTTTCATGATATTTAGTTTTATTAATTTGAAAAACATAAACACCTTTAAATAGTAATAAGCCTAGTTATAATTAGGGACTCATACTAAGGTACTTTCAGATTTAAAAGTCTTTGTTCTAAAATATTTAACCTAGAAATACTTGTTCCCATATACGGATATTTTTGCTAAACTTTAATTTGTGTTAATGTTCTATGTTTGTTCCTGATAATCTATCTCTCTTTCTGTGTGTGTTTGTTTGTATCAGATCTCTCTGTCTCTGCCAGAAATAAATGTTGTTCACAGAATGTTACATCCTTTGTTATAAGCACAGTACAGAAATTTCTTGAATTGTTTTGTAACTATAAATATCTTGGGAAACATCTGAAAATGTTTGATTAACTCTGGTTTCCACATCGCAGCCATTTAATATGTGAATATTATCAACTTACAGTTACTTAGCACAATAGAAAGAGATGTCACTTATCTACAACAACTGAAACAATTTGTTCAGAAAAATTAGGTTCAGAAAAGCACAGGAAAAAATATAATTAATTAAGTATTAAAACTTATCTATCAGTAAATACAAATTTATACAGTTTATAGAATAATATTCTGCTGAATCACCTAGGTATGAAGGTCCTACAATTACCACAGATTCTCTGTTTTGAATCTTCAGAACTTCTCTAGTATAATGATACAACTACAGGTTTAAAAATTGACTAAACCACTAATAGTGGCATGTTCTATACACCATTTTAATGTATTTATAAGTGCTCCCATGCTCATTTTTGTATTTATAATGTTTTTTGAATTTTGGTCTAATAGTTTAAAAAGGATTTTGACACACACACACATATAGTCTGGCTCTGTTATTGCATAATCCAGTATATGCTGTGGAACCGGAATCATGGGAAATACTTTCCGTGAAAACAAAGTTTTACAAGTTTTATTTAGCTTGACGGTATGTTATAATTATTTGCAGAAACTGTGATGTTATGTATATCTGAATTATGTTTTAGGAGTTGAAGAGGCACCCTGCGTTTATGACAGAATTTGATCCAAGTCAGGAGATGTCTCCAGAATTGGAAGGCTTGCAACAACTTAAATACGAGTCTGATTCTAAATACTGTAAGTGGCTTTCAAGAGATCAGTTCAAGAAATTTTCAAGTCAAAGTTGACATGAAGTAATCACAGTTTGTTGTAAACTTATATTAAAATATTCATTATTGAGAATGTGTTCATATATTTGACAAATACATTTAGTGTGCTTCATTGTCATTGTTTTAAGCACACATATACCACCAGTCAGTCAACTCAGCATCAGTGAATACAGCCCTCACTGAGATGGAAACAATTTGCACAGATTTGTGTTAATGCTCACCAGGTTTTATTAGTTGAAGTTGGGAAACAATATATTCCAAAAATCTGGATGACACATGTTTCTCACTGATACTATATTTCTAGGTTAACATTTTGAACAGTATATCATATACTTGGCTTAAGTTTAGGTGTAATTATAATTATAGTGGATGGTCATATATTTAGCAACTTAATCCAAAATTTCAACACAAAAAATTAACTTGATTAGCATTCAGGGAACAACAACAAAAATAACCCAGCTAGCACTAGAGACGTGATGACTTTATACCATCAGAAGTAGAATGTATATTAAGTTGGATATCTGCAACACATGTATCAGATGTATTATGTGCTATTACTCTAAACATTATTCAGCAAATGCTGATAGTTACAAAGACGATGGGAACTATAACTTTAAGAAGAAGAAGTACAGATGGGCCATTGATAACTATACAAAGGCTATCCTGGAGAAGTGTAATGATAGAGAGCTGAATGCCATCTTGTACAGCAACAGAGCAGCAGCACAATACCACATTGGTAAGTTAAAACAACTGTTAACATTATACATGTATCCAGTAATAATATTAATATTTTATATACTCCCTTTATTCAACTTGAGTTGGCCTAAAGTGCTTTACAATGAAAGCATAATTAAAACATGTTCTGGCTTACACAGTAATCTTTGAAAGAAAGTGTTAATCGGAGTAACATTGAACTATGTGTAGCATGATACATTTTTGTATGGTATCATTGTATGTATTGATAGTGTATGGACAAACATCATCAGGATGAAAACACTTAAATGGTAACTGAAATAAAGATTTCTTTTTTCACAAGAATTTAATTAAAATTAATTACACAATTTTCTATCCCATTTTGTTTTTCTCAGGAATGTGTTTTGTATAATTTGATTAATAAATTTGAAAAGTAAGCATTTTCTTGTCAGTCACTCTTGATTGGCATATGACTATGCATGTTTTTTATGATGCCTCAGCTTCTATCATTTTTTACTGAGGTATGTTCACTGTGTGTAGAGGCTTATTTTGATGTGGGAGGTGAAATATATGTTAAAAAACATTACAGATAAAATCATGTCTGGTGGAAATGTTCAATTAATTTAAGTTTATATGTTAACTTATCTAAATATGGTTGCTGTGAAAAACCTCTCAACCATCATTTCAGAACACAAGCATATATGTTTATTTGGCTGAATCAAACAAAGCTATATTCTATGATGAACGTAAAACCTCTGATTGTTATCAATCTTGTTAAAATTTTAAAAGTCAGTGTGTTCTGCAGATATAGCTTCTTCACATCTGTGTTTACACACACACATACACACACAACCAAGTAATAATGTTAGCACAATATGTTATCTTCTTTTATCTTATATTTTGTTTGTATTCAGGTAATTTCAGGTCATCATTTACAGACTGTATTTTATCCAGGAAGTTTAAGCCAGACCATGTTAAAGCAATACACAGAGGTTAGTTGTGGTATTTTATTATTGTTATGATACAACATGCTAATCATTTGTTAATGTCATAATTTAATAGAAAGTAACACAAATTTATAAATGACACCATGGCATGATTTAGTTAACTTAGTATTTATATAATTTAGGTGTTCTGTGTGCAATTGAATTAAAAAGATATGCAGATGCTACAGAGTGGTGTGATAGTGGATTACGTGTATCCTTTTATGGAATAAAGTTTTAATAGTCATATGCAAATTGGCATCCATGCATATATATATATATATATATATATATATAGTCCCTATCATATATTCTATTTCATGTTAGATTTACTGGTTGATCCCCAAGGTTTTTTCATCTGATCCCTCTGTAAACCAAATTAAAAATGATGTGTCAGACCTACAATAAACAAGCCTAGTTTAGCCACATTTCAGAATTACTGATTGCACAAAAGTTGGCAAAATTATAACTTCACCCATTTCACTTTGACATCTTTATACTGATATAAATTTTGAATGATTTTTGTTGTCAATATCTGACCTGAGCTACTTGACCTCTAATAAAACCATAATTATGTTTAATGATGATACAGAATTGTTTTAATGCTTGTGCGGTGCTCCAGATATCGATGATGATCAGTTTTAGACAATTATGTAAGGTACCTAGGACAAAATGTGCATTTATATGTTGACCTTTCACAAGGCATCCCCATTCTTACCTATTTAAAAACCTACCGGTATGTAAATGCTGATATGGAAAGAAAAGTATCGCTCATGCCATATTCCATGTACAAAAGCTGCATGTCTCCAAAAAAAAGCAATACTCCTTTCTTAGGGATCAAACTATGGTATTACCCTATGATGTATGATATATCATATTATTTAGAGCACAATTCAAAATGTGTTTTAAAACTTTTTCTCAGCTTATCCATATTTATGAAAGTCCATTCTTTGTGCTACTTAGTTTCCTTAATGAGAAGTCATAGCTAGATCCTAAAGATGACAGATTTCTTGAACTGAGAGCAAAAGCAGAGAAGTTGAAAGTCTGTATGATTGTCTTGTATTTAATGTGTTTTCACAACACACACACACACACACACACACACACACACACACACACACATATATATATATCTTCTCAGAATGAAAAGTAGTTCTTTTAAATGTAATCGATAAACTGTGATTATGAACTAGCAGAGTAATTATAATGACTCCATCAAACATGTTATTTATTAGAAACAATATGAAAGAGATCAAAGAAAAGAAGCAGCAAAAGCACGTAAAGAAAAAGAACAACAAAGAAAGCTGATACAAACAATACAGGTATCACTATAAATATATTGTATAATAGAGAGTAGTATAAATAGTAGTAGTAGTTTAGTAATATATTTTTTGCTGCATATTTAGTACAAAGTATAAGATGAATAACATATAAATTAATATAGATACAGGCATATATATATATATAATATATATATAAAACAGGCCACATACATGATAAATTGATATACATATTATAGCACAGGCTTGTAAATTTTGACAATTATATATGTGTGTGGTTTATTTTAATTTTATATAAATATACTTTGTTAATATTATGCCAAAAGGTTGGTATAGCCATTATAATTAGGATGATACATGTCTTGCATTACAGGACCGAGGAATACAATTAGCTCATGTAAAGTCAGAAATTAGTGAGTCATCTGACTCACTGATATTTTCTAGCTTAGAGTCACATCACCCAAGCGGTGCCAAGGTTCACCTAGACACAAATGGTATACTTCGTTGGCCGATGTTATTTGTCTATCCGGAATACGGTCAGACTGATCTGATTGAGTCATTTCCTGAAAATACAAGGTTAGGAATCAGTTGTCAGTAGTATCTGTTTTACACTCTCCTCTCTCGGCCTCTCTCTCTCTCTCTCTCTCTCTCTCTCTCTCTCTCTCTCTCTCTCTCTCTCTCTCAGGCTTTCCATTAGCACAGTGATTAGAGCACTGTGTTGTAAACCTCCAGGTTGTAGGTTCAAATATGGTTCATACCTGTGTTTGTGGGATTCATTTCCATAGACAAACATCCCACTGCCATTTGTCTCAGACGTGACCAATGCTAAGGCTAAGCAACTCAACTTGGTTCTCTCCCATTCTTCTCCACTCTCTTTCTCTCTCAGTGTATGTGTGTGTGTGTGTGTGATGCAAAGTTGTTATATGGTAAGCAATGCATACTGCATAACAAACACCAACCAGGATTTAATATGATCCTTTCAACTAATAAATGGTACTAGAATACAATTTGTTTTAATCGTGCAGCCATGCCAATATGGGTTTTGTGTACATTTCTTATAATCAATATTTGAAAAATGTGTATGTTAAATCTGTTATTGACTGCTTATTCTGTTATTCAGTCTAATATTTTTGCTATTTATCAAGGCTATCTGACCAAATAGAAGTAATGTTTGGTGCTCAGACAGAAAAGGCTCCATGGGATAAGGAACAAAAGTATACACCACAAAATATTGAGGTCAGTATTGTTGTACCATATAATTTCTAACAGATCTAATAGAAATTCGCTGTCATCTTCAGTAATGGGTGGTGCCTCCATGGTCTAGTTGGTACAGTGTTGGACCACAGATCACTACCACCTGAGTTCAAACCTTGGTGTGGGCATATCAGAAGGGTGTTTCATCTTTGACTTTGCTTCATTACCTTTGAAAATCGAGCAGCCTATTTAGTCTACCATGTGAACAAAGGTGGCCGTAAAACATCAATCATCAGTAATGGAAGCTCATAGAAATGTGGAAATTGCAGTACAGCTTATACCCCGATTTCTATGTTGTTCAGTGACATTTGTTTTTGTGTATATATACCTTAATACAAAAAGCAATATTAAACTTGGCTGTTTTCCTGGAGAAGCTGACCAACAGCCATCTTTCATCAGAAATGCAATATATATATCAGGGCTGTGTATCTCGTTACAATAATTGCCAAAAAGGTTTCTAAACAAATTAACTTTAACCTAATTGAAAAATTACTAGGTTGACACTCATCTGGTAGAAATTATCAGTTAAAATTGTATTTTTATTTCATGCCATCTCCAAAACTGTTACAACACACACAGAAAATCCTTGTTTTTCATACCCTTGTCCTGCTATGTTCAGTGTTTTTTCTTTCAGTTGGCCTTGCTGTCACTCAGCCCATTTAGCCTACCACGTGCCCAAATGTGACTGCAACATTTTTATATAGACACAATAAAGAGTAGTTTTTGCCATTTTTATTTTTCTCACATGAAATATAATTAAATTTGTTGTCAGAAATAGGATTTAAATATTGAAAGCTACAGGAATGGACTAAGAAGAAGAATATGAAAATTCCTTGTTTACCCTTTTTTATCGAACGAGGTCATTTGAATATTTTCAGTATTTCGCGTTGAATTCTATTACGTATTGTTCTGTTTGACATGAGTATAGACACTGACCAGATTATTGCTATTCTTTATGTTTGGTATGTTTTACAGATGTACTTTGAAGAAAGAGAAGCTGGAAAATTGCACAAAGTAGATAAAGATTCTATGTTGCAGGATCTTCTTAAACATAAAAGGTACACAGCTTAGTATTGTCTGTCTGTATATATGATGACATGTCTGGTGTGTCTTGTGAGAATCATCATATTCCCAACTGATTGAATCCTTTTCTTAAGAATACAACTGGGAGAGGAGAAATGTAAAACTGTTTATTGAAAATATTACAGCTCGGGTAGTAATGGCCGTCTTGTGTCTTTGCTTCAGGTATGTTGTGTATGGTGGCACACCATCTGTGATAGTGATTGTTAAGGACTCTTCATTTGGTAAACAGTTTTTAGCCAGATATAGGACGTGATTCATGTTGGTAAATTTGGTGTACATAAATAAATATTTGCATCATAATTTATGACATTGTGTCCATTGTTATTTTGTAGTGTTAACAACACACACAGAACAATACCAATAATTAATACCACACAATGTCATAGTCTAAATATTGCTAACAAATCTCTTGCTGTTTGTGTTCTGTGATTGTTATTTATAATAATATTATTGTAACTGGGTAGTCTAAGATCTTGTAACTGTCGCTCTAGCCTGATATATCTAAATATTAGAACAACAACAAAATTGGAATTCCACACAATCCTACAATTTAGGGTTTCCACAGCGATGGAAAATCATGAGAATTAATACTCTTCTTGTTAAAATATTTGGGAAAAGTCATCAAATCTCAACTGAAACTAACTGATAAAATCTACAAATGGGGATGGCGGTGGGAGGAGTGTCTCATTTTTTAAAGAACTAAATTAATTTTAAAACTGCTAACGCTAAAATTATCTACTCATTGGTTCCAGTTTGAATGGTTAATGAATTAACATAAAAAATATATTCTTGTCAAACTTATGGAAATTTTGTATGACATCTAAATGTGGGTGGTACCCATGTAATTGTGAGTTCATCACTGAAAGTATCCAAAAAGTGTCTTTAAAATACTTGGTACATCCTCATCTGTTGCTCTAAGGATTTTAGGTTAATTATTTTTGTTACTGCCATATAATGGTAGCATATATATTGTATGTGGTTAAGGGAATGGTTTGTTTGTAGCTGTGATGGTGATGATGATGATGATAATTATAAATTAACTCTTGTATCATCAGTATACTGTTTCTAGAAGCTGATTATTGGTAAATGCGTGTATTGTGTGTGTGTGTGTGTGTGTGTAGGCACATGAGTGTTCATTAATATATATATATATATATATATATATATATATATGCAAGCTGTGAGTAATTAAATGTTAGAAAATTAGCTGTATGTTATAAAAGCCAGTTCAAACAACACAAAGACATCACATCACTTCAGACACTTCAAGGGATGATAACAGTGTTATTCACCTAAAGGTACATGATAAACGTGAAGTAATTAAGAACAATGATTTCAGGAAGCAGCATACCCGGTAGACAAAGACAGCACCTTTGGTCGGTTGTTTCAATTTCCAAATGCTTGATTAATATATGTAATAACTGAAGTAGATGGAAACATTGTAAACATTATTCAACAAACATTTATTAATCATTAAAATATATTTTCATTGTAAAATTAAGCCATAAGTAAAGTTGTGTCATTCTCTGTTTTGGGGAAAGCTAAAGTTCTTTAAATTGATAAGAACCAGAATGCTACGAACAGGGTTCGGACGCTTCCTGGAATATACTTGAACATGAATAGCTGTCAAAGCAATGGATTATACAGAGCAGGTGTTCCAGACATGATGTTTCTCTTTCCCTGATTTGTTTCTGAGTGACGTCATACATGGAAAATATCGGGATAGCGTTGGCGGCCACAAAATAGGTTGTAAGAGGTGTGAGCAGGAAATGCCTGCATTGCTCTGTGACGTCTGCCCGAACATTTCTGATGTGATGCTCTGCCCATATTTAGTGATACTATAGTTATAGCCACTCACGGGTTTGCCTCTCTCCTGTGGATAAAAGGCAAGAGTTAGCAGACTTAAAAATCCAACTTGATGAAAAAGTGAATTGTGAATTCTTTAGACTTCGTTAAAAGAAATACCCTTTCCATTGAACATGTTAAATAAAAGCGAAAATGAATAAGTTTATTATTCATGGTCTCTGGCATAATAAGATTTGTGGTGTATATACATTATGCTTGATCAATGATATAAAATGAGAGGTTAGAGATTCGTGGATCTCTGCATACTTCTCGTCTTACATTCACCTCCCGAATATGCTGAGGCTGGCGCTCATTCCAACATGGGCTCATACCGCATCTGCACGCGCAACTCAAATCCCACTGCAATAGTCAAGGACTCGCACTCTTATGTACTCTTATATCACCCCAACCGATGACTGTCGTAAGATGTTCCGTGCAGCAAAGCAGCTCCGCTCAATGAAACCCACCCCGCCCATCGTTATCCAAGACACCGATGGCAACCTCATGGGAATGGACAAAGGAAAAGCAAAAGCCATCAAAGACTGGTTCCAGCAGCAGTTTACTGACCAACAGGACGAACCGCTGCAGCCGTTTGAGGGCACCCAACGTCCCCTCCAGACTCTTATAACCGAGAAGAAAGTTAAGACCGTCATCACCGCACTCCAAAATGGCCAGTGCCGCAGGTCCTGATGGCATCAATAGCGAGCTCTTCAAACACACGAAATAAATTGTCTCCCGCCCGCCGGCCAAAATAATTAACTCATCGTTTGAATACCACGTGCCCATAGAGACACTAGGAGAAGGAACACTTATCACCCTGGCCAAGCCAAAGAAATCCCCTGGTCCACCAGCCATCCTCCGGTCGATAGTCCTGCTGAATGGCATAAGAAAAAATTATGTCCATCATCACTCTATGTCGCATCAGAGACAAGATCGACTGCTTCACCGGACCCTACCAAAGTGGTTTCAAAAAAGGCAGGAGCTGCACAGACAATGTATGTGCACAACGTATACTGATCTCAGTGGTGATGACAAGGAAATGGCACTTCCACAAGATGGGCATAGATATGTCGCGAGCCTTCGATACCATCAAGCGGCAACGCATCTTAGTTGTCCTACTACAAGCAGGCTTCAACAATGATGAACCAAGACTAGTAAGAGCACTGTTAGCATTGACGAAGCTAGGGGTCTGCGTGAAAAACGAGCTGTCAGAGTCATTCGAGACCTCCGTAGGATCCCACCAGGGCGACAGCCTCTCACCAGTCCTTTTCACCTGCTACCTGGCTGCTGCACGTCTTGTCCGTCCGAGAAAGCTCCAACAGGTCCAACCCTCAAGTCTCCAGCCTAGGTCTGCCACTAAAAATGGAATACGCAGACGATGTTGATTTCCTTGACGAAGAAAAGAAACCACTGGACCATCTCCAGCCTGTAGCAGCAGAGAAACTGAACGTCCACAATATGTTCATGATCGAGACGAAGACAGAGTTTGGTCATATATACCTTGTAGAGTGAGAGCAATGAGAGCTGGTGCAAGAACAAGACCCTAGGCTCCTTACTGTGCAGCACTACAGACATAACAGCCCGCTACATACAATGCAACGTAATATTCCATTCGTTACGGAAACTCTAGAGTCGGCGAACTAAGATCCCATTGAAGACAAGACTCCGTCTCTACAATGCGTACTACGTATCAATCATGCTCTGCAACAGCTGGGCAGTACAGAAAGTCATGCTTAACAAGCTGGATGCAAGCCACCGCAGACATCTCCGTATCATCTCAGATCACTGCTGGCCAAAAAGCCTTATCAGCAACCAGGCAATGTATAAACTGTGCAATGAAGAACCCTTCTCCTTAAAGGTCACAAAGCAAAGATGGTCAATGTTAGCCCATGTCCTACGCATGGACCCTGACGCGCCCGCTCAGAGAGCCTTAGACTTCGCCGTTATTGGCTCACAAGCCTACAAACCCCGACTAGGAAGGCACTGCACAAACCTGCTGGGAATAATACGTGCCGACCTCAAGCAGGCAGGACTCGGATCCCTCCGCACAGCGAGACAACTCCTTTGCTTACGGCAACGTGCCCACGACAAGCCACATTGGCCGAGGACCATTGTGAAGGACTGATTGCAGCCGCGACTGCAGCACACAATCTATTATATTGTTATTATATTCACATATAAAAATGGCATCACGTATCTGTTCCATTTATCAAATGTCAAAATACTCCTGGAAAAGTATATATTTTGATTTAAAAAAATGTCCTGGAAAACCATACCTGTGGAAGTATATATTTTGATTTTAAAAAATGTCCTGGAAAACCATACCTGTGGAAGTGTATATTTTGATTTTAAAAAATGTCCTGGAAAACCATACCTGTGGAAGTGTATGAACCCTGTTCTAATAATGGATACATAAATGGTGTGTGAATATGTGTGTGCACGCACGAGTGCGTGCGATCATATATGTAATAATCTGTTTTATTTCCTCGTCAAAGAGTAATAGCACATTGACGTCTTTGAACTGACAACCTTCATTTCACTGAGTTTTCCAATGGCATAGTGGCTAGAGCGCTGCACCGCAAAGCTCCAGTTTTTAAGGTCAAATGCAACTCACACCGAGGTTTGTGTGAGAAACTGCTCTAACCAGTTGCCCCTCAGTCATATGTCCCAAGTGTAACTAGTGTTAAGGTTAAACAAACCAACCAGTCGGTTCATTGTTGTTTAAGATCTTACTAATAAATTATACAAAATTATCTTAGTGAAAGGCTGTGAATATTAGGCTAAACTGAATGGCTTGTGTTTCTTCAGATGTATCATTAACAAAGTAAGTTGTATAGTAAATGTGAAGATGTACGAATGTTATCATTGTTTGTGAACGTTTTGTTGAACGATATATCATTCTACTAAAAGTCACCTTTATTACTATAAACATTAGACTCATTTGTATATTACTTTGATGGTTACTATTGATAATGGATGATCTCCCTGAAGAAATTAACATAAAATCGGTATCACAGAGAGAGAGAGAGAGAGAGAGCTGTCAGGTGTAAATAAACGAATGTTTATACAAGCTGTTATCATATGTATTGGGTGCAGCCTACCAGTACAAGTTCGGTCATTGAGAGCTAAAATTTCCACTCAGTTTTGCATCACATCACACCTTCGAGATAAAGCCCCCCACTAACATATATCGTTTTGGTAATTACCTTATATATTTATACCAACTGAGAAGGTTGCCGTGACCTGAGCCTTATTATCACGGATCTATAACGTAAACAAAGTGAACGTGACTTCAAATTTACCATATGCAAATACAACATGTATGTTGACCTACTGGTGGGTGGATCAATCGAAGACTCTTGTTATCGTACTCTGTGTAATTAATAATCCGTGGACAACATTAGTAATAATGATCAATCTTGGCTAATTTATTTTTTATAACTTTTTATCCAATAGTACACCTTTAGCGTAATGATTACATGCACGGGGATGTCCAGTTATGTCTAGTCCAACAATTGAGCACCATTAACCAGAAATGGAAATTTCTCATAGTATTTTGTATAATTGATCAGACAATTGAACTCATCGAACTAAACACAGTTTATTCGGTGCAAGAAAAACGTTTGTTATTGGTTAGTTTCGCATATCTTATCCCTGTTTTGTGATGATACAGTCATGGTAACACCAACACGTTTGATATATATATATATATATATATATATATATATATATGCTGTTAACCAATAGAAACGTCTGTTGTTGAAGGTGTTTCGGATCCGACAAAACATAAGAAATCCCAAACTCGTTGTCTACCTGGAAGCGCGGTTGTCGAAAGAGATCCAAACCTCCAGATCAAAGTTAAAATGGAATCCAGTAACCTGTATTTGTGGCTAAATAAACCACTCATTCACTTTGATTGTGACCGCAATCCATTATACACTAATTGTACACCAAAAGGAGGCGATTCTAGATGCTCATTTATACAATTATGGTGGTATCGTCCATTCATAAAAGACTTAAAATAACCATTTACTAATTGTTGTCAAACGAAACCCCAACAGCTACATGATGACGACTTCTAGTCGAGCAAATGAACCTTGGTTTAAATTTAGGTTTATTCAGCATCATATAGTTACAATAGTTATTATTTATCTGTGAAATCAACCTTAAACAGGTCTGGTTTTAGAACGGATTAAAACATTTCAAGAGACGACCCATTTCCAATATCTGCCGGCAACCTATTCCAGACAGTCGCAACACTAAACGCACAATCACCTTGACTTGAGCCGAGACACAGGCACCTGCAATAGTATTTGACCGGATGACCTGAGTTTTCGGAATCACTTTATAATGGAGACCATTTCGCAAAGGTATTCAGGTGTCGTGTCATTGATAGATTTATAAGTTATTGCACTATTCTGAATTCGGTGAAGGCGATTGATGTTATAATCAGATATGCCATATAACAGGGAGTTACAATAGTCTATACGAGATGTAACAAAGGCATGTACTACAATTACAAGTGTTTCTTGTGTCAAGAATGCTTTTAAACAGTGGCTGTTCTTAAGATGGTAGTAGGCAGCTCGGCATACTGATGTGACATTTTGATACATGTTAATACATTTGTCAAAAATAATCCCTAGATTTTTTAGTGACCAATTAGCGATAATCGAAGATGCACCCATCTCTAATATGGGTGTTTTTAGGGATTTAACACAATGTGTTGATGCCAAATATATACTATTTGCTTTATTATAATTTAATCTTAAAAGATTATGAGCCATCCATAGCCGAATATCAGCAATAGAATTTTCTAAATTCTCCAAGGAAGAGTAGGCATTTAACTCATTGTCAGGATCCAGTGATATATACAGCTCTGTGTCACAAGCATACAAGTGATATTTAACCCCATGTCACTGCATGATGATCCATAGAAGACGGTAATACATTCAATTCAATTAGTTTATTTCAACATTCATAATACATAATTTTAATGACATTGCGAAAACCAGAGGACCAAGAACTGAACCCTGTGGTCTACCACATAAACAAAACTGAACATCAGATAAAATACCATGAACAGACACTCTCTGAGAGCTTTGTTCCAGATATGATCGAAACCATTGAAGTTCTTTACCTGATAGACCAAACATGTCTTTCAGCCTAGAGTACATAATGGTCAACTGTATCAAATGCAGCTGACAGGTCCAGAAGAACAAATAATACTGGCTTACCTTGGTCAACTGACATCATAATATAACCCCCCCCCGAACCAAGACCCTTTCAGTGTTGTGATCACATTTATATGCAGACTTTAAGATTTGAAACAGGTCTTTAATTGATTAGAATATTACAGTCTAAACTGTGTTTTTATTAATGGTATTACAAGAGAAGCTTTCATGGATTTGGGGAAAATACCCAGAGATAATGATTTATTTACTATCTTTGTAATCGGGTTTATCAGAAGATCCAGACACTCCTTCACAAACCGTGTAGGCTTAGGGCCAGCTGCATAGAAAACATTAGATGGCCTTTTAAGCAATTATCTCCGTAAAAGGCTCAAATGTATCCATCATGGACATGCATGACTCTTCTATCAATGCCATACACTGTGGTAACGTGCTGGAAGGGAACGCATGATGTATATTTAATATCTTTTGACAGAAGTTATTAAAACAATGGGCCATATCTTTATCTGAGTTGATAATATTTGGAAGAACAGTTTTACTTTTATGTAGTATTTTATTCGCACTACTGAAAACAGTCCTATGATTTCCCTTGGATGCTTTGATCTTTTTATTGTAAAATTCGGATTTGGCAGAGGGAAGGGTATTTTTAACGTGAATTTTACTGACCTTCAACATTTCATAATGAACACACAAAACGGTCCTGATCCACAGTCGCTCATAATACCTTCTTTGTCTCTTTGCAGCTTGTATATGTCCTTATTGTACCATGGAAGCAGTGTTTTTTTGTCATTTCCTTTGTCCTTAAAGGTGCATACTCATCTACAAGTTACCTCAATGTACTATTATAGAGACCTACTAGATGATCGAAACCATTTATTGGATCCAATACCAGAGAAGAGATTCGCAGATCAGCAAGAAAAGCATCCTTGTCAATCGTCTTATATTTCCTGTATGAAATAACTTTAGCTGAAACAGATTGTTTCTGTAAAGATTAATCAATGTTAATAAGTAAATGATTAGATAGCATGGAAGACACAGCCACATCCTCAATCAAATTGTCATCATCAGGGGATGTATATATATATATATATATATATATATATATATACAGTGCTCCCTCACTTATTGCCACCCCTATATATTGCCAAACCCGCCTATCGCCAACATTTTCTTCAGAACGGATTTCCTACCATTCTAATTCCTCCCATAAACCGCCCCCCACTACCTCGGATACCGCCACATCATTTTAATCCCCAAAGCAATAATTTCCCCCCATATATCACCAAAACAAAGGCATTTTACGCGTGGGTTTATCAATCTCAATAACTACAAACACAAACAGAATACTTAATCCTATTTTCCATTATTCTATATGTAATTTAGTCATTATACGTGTACATCATGTTTGTAATTATTTTTCTTGTTTTTAAATGTAATGTTGCTTCCCAATATGTACAAAAGTTTGTGGAGGCATAAATAAAAAATATATATATTAAAATAAAAGTAGACCTATAATATAAATTTGACTGTCTGCAGGTGTTTAAACCAAGTTGATGTCAAGTGCATCTGGTAGTATATGTAGGTCAAAACATATGTATATGTGTATGTGTGCTGATCACAGTGATTTCTAAAGGCTAGCCAATTGCTTATTTTGGCGGATTATTTCCCCATTCACCACCCATATAATGCCACCCCTTTATAATGCCAACTTTGATCAAATCCACAAGTTGGCATTATATCGAGGAGCACTGTATATATATATATATATATATATATATATATATATATATATATATATATATATATATAAACAAACTGCATACTACAATCGCAACAGTCTTGTTACAATCAGTCTTTAGTCTTAACCATCTGGTCTTGTCTTGTCCAAGATGCCTCATTTACTTGACAAAAAAAACCTATTCCTACTTGTTTTAGGTCTGCACACATATCACTTCCAGTGAGTTTGTGCGGTTGCAGCCTGGTCGCACTTTATGCATCTATTGGATTCTAGCATTGCTAATTCCGGGAACTTTTGTGCTGGTGTATCAGGAATCCAGGTGAAAACGGCATCCGGTCAAAACCCTTTTCAAAACCCCCTCCAGTTAAAACCCCCTGCGATATATAGTCAAATGGTAAAAAAAAAACCCCTTATGTTTAATCTTAGAGTCACTGAAGAGAATAATTTAATTGAGTTTAAACAATAGAATAATATATTTACTTTGTTCAACCCTCACAGAGTGGAGAAACACACATGTATACAATAAAACATACAAACTACATAAAGCATATAAAATATGACAATAATAGACATATAATATCATTATCAATTAAAATGACCTAATGAAAAGTTTGACCAATATAATGAAATAACTTTATAGTAATTAACAATATAATGAAAGAACTTTGAATTCTTAGCTACTGAAGGGGGTATTGCAACTGCCTTCAGTGAATTAAGAAATAATTTAATTGAAGATCTTGACATTAATTAGTAATATTTATAAATTGTATGATCATAGTTACTGATTTATAAATGTAATTGAGAACCCTCCAGTGTAACTACTCATATTCCATGATCTATAATAGACCGGTTCAATTACCCCTGGTGCCATCTGTGGGCTAAATTTCACACTACGGTCTCGGGTTAGAAGTCTTAAGAATCACTGTGTTCTATGGCGATTTACGCGTGTAGCGACCTATACATGTTTTACTGAAAAACTGTATATAGGCTATTTACCACCTATATTTGGATTTTATTTGTAGTCCATTAAGGGTATGTGATCTCCAGATAATAATTTTGTATTTAATACGAATGACCTAGACTTTATTCAATAGATATATACCATTAAACTAAGTAACGTTCAGCGTGATTTGCATGCCTGTCATGGTCCGACCTGTCTAGTTCAAACTTATTTTTGTATAACTTTTGCTATCTAACATGACGATATGAATGGATTTAATCAATGATCACATAGATTATAATTCAATGGGTGATTCATATTACTGCAATATTGGTATTTATGCATGATATCGTGTATTGAAATGAACTGGTTTCTTTTCTTCTGAATCAGCCGTTCTTGCAATGTTTACTATATATATATGTCAAGGGTGGTAATACTCTAATGTAATAATATTTTTTATTTAATAATATACAGGTGATACAAATAATATTTCAAAAACTTTACATTAAATTTGTTTTTAAATCGTCATTAAAATTAATTTACATTCAGCTAAACGTTTAATTTTAAAATCATTTATTTAATCCAGTGAAACTCCTGCTAAAAAATTCCCCCTACAAGTCAACATGAATAATTAAGCCTTATACCTGTGTCATTCATCTGGAAAAATCAGTCCACTCAATCACTGGGTTATATTTTGATAACTATTGTGTTAAATCCTCTGAAAAGACACAATCGTTCAACTGAAATACTAGTCTCAGTCTCCGTGTAATATGAAATAATTTGCTGAAAGATTTCCAGTATTTATCGTTAGTGAAAAGTTGTCATCCCATATTAACAGTGGGCGCCATAGCTGTTTCTAACCAGGTACCGCAGTTGGTAACCGATGCAACTCATTTCGCCTGGATCGGTCTATTGAGCAGTTCATTGTGAACATCAAAAGAAAGTACACGTAACAAGTGTCACATGGAGTGT
The DNA here is from genome assembly GCA_025642065.1 of Paralvinella palmiformis. Classification (NCBI taxonomy): domain Eukaryota; kingdom Metazoa; phylum Annelida; class Polychaeta; order Terebellida; family Alvinellidae; genus Paralvinella; species Paralvinella palmiformis. The sequence continues at coordinate 280,126 of JAODUP010000266.1, read as the reverse complement.
TATAAACACGGTTAAGGTCTGGTCTATTAATCATTCATTCTTATGACAACCATGGAAATTATAGAAAATCAGAGGGGCAGTCAAAAGTTTCCGCACGAAGGATATATGTACGCGAAAAAGAACACCTCTAAGTCCACAATGCGAAGGAAATGCTCCAAAAGGCTTCCTTTTTCTGCAAGGGAGCAGTGACTAACTACTGATATTGAGATCCAGAGAGTGATACACATTGTCCCACACACTCATGATCCCGATCCAGACTCTGTCGCAGCTAGTATAGGCTGAAAATCACGATGAAGAACACAAATGGTAAATCGCGGGGTACGCCAATCCAGATACTCGTGGATACTACGACAACTGAGATTAGTGTTGCTCTGGAAAAGCCCGAAGTTGTCAAACGTGTCTTACGTCGGTAGCGCGCGAAGCATCTTCACCAAATGCACTCCACAGTCACTTCAAGACTTAGTCATTCAGCATCAAAAGATTGCGACTGGAGGTGACGACCCACAGAATTTTCCCACAAAGTTTTTTTTTTACCGAAAGGGGTTTTGACTGGAGGGGATTTAGACTGAGGGGATTTTGACGGAGGGGATTTTCACCGGTTACTGTGTGTAGGACATTGGTTAACGTTGATATTCATTGCCTGGCAACTTTTATAGGGAGTGATTCTTCATCACACAGTCTGTAGATCGTATGGTATGTTATCAAGTTGTTTGATTAACGGTCTCCAGTGATAGTTTACAAGTATTTGTGGTGGCATGCGTCAAGTTTGTCCAACATTGTTTTGGCGATACCCAGCTGTTTCAGTTCTACAGCATTAGATCTCCACCTGCAAAATTTTCATACTGATTGAAATGTTATGTTGCCGATTAGAGAACGCGATGTTATGTCAGAAGCGCTATTTAGGAGGGAAAATAGCGTTTTGTTCTTGCGTCATTTCTCGTTGCCTCGGAGCAGCTATACATCTGCATCTGTTGTTGTGGCTTCTGGTAGGTATACATGGCTTAACTTTGTTTCATTGATGAATAGGTCTTTGCTATTCGATGTTTCAGAACCTCCACATTGTCTACCTACTCCATTTCAAGTAGCATGGTGGATTAGGCCTTTTGAAACTGAGGCAGCCCGGTAGCAGGTGAAGTGGACCGGTGAAGGGTTGTCCCACTGGGGAGAGATCCGCTAGGTGTCTCGAATTCAGCTTCACGCGAACTCTTAACTAGGTTCTAGCTAGTAGTGTGCTAATCAGTCTCAATTGGTATGTTAGAAGCAGAGCATCTAGGACACGCTAGCTTTTAATAGTATCAAAGAACCATAAGATATCGATGCCCATCTTGGAGAAGTCCCAGTTTCTGATCATAACTATTGAAACAAGCGTACGTTGTGCCCATCTTATATTTGGTTTACTCCTGCCACGTTTGGGTCCGTTCAGATAGGGTCCTGTAAAATGGTCAACATGATCTGTGATATGGTGTAGTTTTGATATAGATAGGATCTTCCTGATACTGTTTATTAAGACGATTGGTCGGAGGTTTGCTGGCAGACGAGGGAGCTTATTTAGCTTCGGGAAGAAAATGATAGACCTGATATCTCTTAATGTTTCTATGGGTACGTGATGCTCGAAGGAAATTGGTGATCCTTGCGATAGAACTTGAGATGGTGCGCTTTGAGTGTTTAGACAATTTATTCTTGATGTAATTAGGGCCGGCAACGGTCATAATGATTCATCTTGCAGCTTGGTGAATTGTTGTTGGAACCACTCTTTTATCATTTCCGTCTTACCTATGTCAGTCCCCATGAAGTTACCGTCAGCATCCGGGGCTTCATTACTGGGGGCATTTTGGCTGCTCTCGACATTTTCCACGATAGTGATGAGGTCTGTCAATGCATCGCTTTCTTCTATCGCCATTTTAGCCTCTCTGGAATGAGAAGCAAAATCTTATTTCATTATTTTCGGAGAGCTGCGCGACCTTCGCCTTTGGTCTCGGCACTAATTGCACCTATGAGAGAATTGACTCTCTATGGAAACATATCCCACAAACACGGGTATCAACTAGATTCAGACCCATAGCCCGGATATCTGCAGCGCAGTGCTCTAATCACTCAAACGCCCTCTTTTACAATTCAGGGGCGCCTCCTGTATGAAATTGCACATGGCACATCTTGATTGCTGTGATCTGTTAAATGAATAAACACATTTATAAAGCTGACTGATATTATTTGTCCCAAAAGGGACGCCTCCGTGGTGTAACTGGTAACGCGTTCGATCACAGATCACTACCACCTGAGTTCGAATCTCGGCGTGGGCATATCTGAAGGGTGTTTCATCTTTGACTTGGCTTCATTACCTTTGGAGGTCGCTCGGTCCATTTAGCCTATCATGTGCACAAAAGTGGCCGTAAAACATCAATAATCATCACCATCTTTGACTAGTCAGATATTTAACAATATAATCTTACTAACTTTACACATCTCTCATAAAAAGTATACAACTCAAATGTATACTTTTGTAATTTAAGTCGTCAATGTTACTGTTTATTTAAAAAAAACAGTGCTATCATTGTTTAATTTGTTTATTTTGACCAAAATAAATCCGCTGTATTTGATTATATCCAGCGAAGCATTCACTTATGTTGCATATATTTCTGACATATTTTTACAGACACGTCAGATTCATAATTTCAAAATTTCAACCTTTTGCTTCGGTGATCACTAACGTTTAGCCATATTTTATTTTATTAATAAGCATACAAATATGATAAATCTAGAAATAGTGTACAGTTAGATTCATCATAATTTTCACGCTACCTATTTAGCAGCGCTACCTATTTTATCATTTCCATGTTTTGTGACAGCTGGGTAGATACTGATAGCTGTGCCCTATATTCCATCTTGGCTGCTTCATTATTGTTTGCACAACCCATTTTCTTTCAGGTCAATGGCACAACCAATTTACATAATCGGAAATCGGAATCGTCACATATTTCATATAATTTAAGAACATTCTAAAATTAAATACAATATTTTACAATTCTGAGAAAGCATTTAACATGTAATTAATATCCAAGAATTTTGATATCCCCCATCAATCGGGGTGAAATTAGACTGGTCCATATCCAAGCTGACAACCGTTGTTTATATGCCCAATGGTGCGGTTTTTTGGCTTTCGGCTGCGAAAATTTATTCTAGGGCGTCCACTAAAAGAGAGATCCGGTGAAGAAAAAGAGTAACCCTAACCCCTGGAAACCTTGTTTATATATAAATATGACTAAGTTATTTCATTTAATATGCTTAGTTGTTCTAAAAGATTACAACAATGGAAATAAGTTTTTGTGTTATCCTATATGCTTTTCATGCATGTAATATTTGTTTTGCGCTCTTTTGTGCTGTATACATATTTACATGTATAGGTTTTCCTAATAATAAAATAAGGTCATGATATTATTAGTTTTAAGTTATTTAATATTTTCGCAACTTCGTGCAGAAATACAAATAACTAGTTTTCCTTGCGTCTACGACTTAGTCACGTGTCGTCCTTGACCGAAATTCATTTTCAGCTTACAGTTTGGTACTAGGCCTAGAAGAAAAAATTATTTAAATGCTAATTAAAGTTACGCGACGGGTATATGGTATGTATTTAATTTGTTTTAGTTCAGTAGTTCAGTATTTTTATTAGCTTTTAAATATTAATATATACTGTAACTATGTACTAGTTCAATTTTATCAAATGTTTTAACTTGGCTGTGTTTTGAAAATGTTTAATTATGGACCCCCGAACTGAGGCCCCCAACGCAGAGCCCAGACCCAACTTTGTTCATCTAAAAGTGGGATTTGAGCCGCCGCACTGATTGGAACGCCCTCGATCCACATTATCTGAAAGGTAGCCGACTGTATGACGTTATATAAAATGAACTATGGAAAGCAAATCATCGCAAATATTCCCGGAGTTATGACAATCACAATGCTAATGTGTAGTAATGGTATTACTATTAGGTATATTACTATGTAGACTTATATTCAGAAACAATCAGAAATAGTATATTATATCAGGTGGGAAATACTTTGTCTATTTAGCGTTTTTACACAAATATAACTTGCCACTCTGTTTAGAAGATACGACTTCCATCATACGCTATCTAAAACATTAACCCTTTGAGGTTTTCTGGGGACGCTGCGAACGTCTGCCCATATACCGGATGTTTCTGACGTGCGCACGTGCACTGACATCATTTGGCGCCAAGTCGCATGTTTACCGAACCAGACTAAATTAACTGTTGTACCATTGACCTGAAAGAAAACTAGACCGTGCGCGCCAGTCGATTTGATGGCAAACAGGTCCCAACTTCAGGTCAGGGCAAAAAAGAAAGCAGACTGCTAAAATCAGGTTTATATACATGGCGAATTCTTGGGTGGTTGCACACGCCGTGGAAGTAATACAAAAGGAATACCTTTTCATCGGTAAGGAACACATTTAAAATAGTCCTAGCTGTTAAAGCGTTTTGTTGGGGGAACTTAAGCTGAGGTATTTTTGTATTTAGCCTATTCGACAAACCACCGGCAATCTCTGGCCTTTCATCCCAACTAGACTAGATCTACGGACTTGCAGAAAACGATACTTACATATTGGTTGGCATATAATAGGACAGGAGTAATAAAGATTCTCTGCACACACAAAATTACAATGCACACATCACAATAAATGTCCGTATTCATAGGTTCAAAATCGAAGCCCGCCCGCTTCAACGTTGCTTTTTCGCCCCTACCGGAAGTCAGCCTTGTTTGGTCATGGTAGCCCAATCAAACACCACTGAGTGCTCGGTCTAGTTTTCTATCAGGTCAATGAGTTGTACTAAATGTTGTTGTTTTATTAGCACATTTGTGCACACATTGGGCTTATAGCGCATTAACGGCTTAACTACAGTCTGCACATTAATGTTAAATATGTCAACACTTACTATACTATGGAACTATGGATTGTCGAATTGTCAAAACATTATATAGGCTGTCAGACCAACGGACTGTCAGAACACTTAGTACTATTGCGTCAATACTTACAGTTCAATTGTGTTGTAATGTGCGGAAAGGGATATAGATCAACTTCATCTGTGTGAAATCAATAATTATATAAAGATCAATGACGTAGCTCTGTGGGTCAATAATTCAAGTATCCGCCTCGAAGTGGCTGACCTTGACTATATATAACTTTAATGTGCATGGGAGAGGCGTACCAGTAACACTTGATCTAGTAAATGTTTCTATAAGTTCAACTATACGATTATGTAGGTATTGATTTATCCTTCTGCTGATCAATCAGCTAAACCGAATTTCACAAAATCCCTGTCATGTATTAGTAAATATGTATATTTCTAATATTTAATGCGTTATAATGAATGGGTAGCACAGTGGTGAGAGCGCTATATTGCAAAGCTCTAGGTTGTGGGTTCGAATCCAACTCATACTTGTGTTTGTGGGATTTGTTTCCTTATTGAGTCATCTCTCGGCCATATGTTCCAGATATGACTGGGCTAAACAACTCAACGACACCAGCAGCAACAACAACAACAAATTATAGTTAATTAACTTGAATGTTATTGATAAAGTTGAATGGATTAATAATTATTGTCAATCTCTGCTCTGTATTTCGATGTTTCAATAATCCGACATTATAATTATCCACCTTGTAGTTAAATCCCATTGTTTCGCCCCGAAAACGCCGATATCGAAAGTAGGTATCGAGCATCTAACCGTGAGCCGTACGTGTGTCGTCACCGTCGGATGTTGATAGTGACACACACAGCTTGCCGTCATATGACTTACTCAGACGATATCCGGATGCTCTGTATCCACATCCCCCTTCCCCAACGGCCCAGGTTGTGTGGGCATGTGGCTGAGTGTCCCACTCATTATAACCCTTTCATCGGTTAATAATTGGGTCATCTCTGACTCGTACTTTCTCGGGTTCAACGCGCTACCAACTAGACCACGGAGGCGCCCCCACTTTCGACCTCGACCTTGAACTTGTGTGTTGCTAGATGCCGGATATGTTGCATTCTGGTGAGTGAGTGAGTCAGCCAGTCAGTGAGTCAGTCAGTGAGTTGTTTAACTTCGCCTTGGATCACAAACCTTGAACATATGACACTGGAAAATGAGAAGCGCAAATGAAACATCCCGCGGACAAAGGTAACACTGGGATCTGAAAACGAAATTACATTAGACTTACATTGTAAACAATCATCTCATTGGATCAGGGATTAGTGGGATTTCTTCCCCCATCAATAATTACATCACGCCGTTATTATTGATGAATGGTGCTAAGTTAATTCCGCGTAGAATAAACGTTAACCAACATATAAAGAGTATTAATGTTGGTATGCATTCTTCTCTTAAATTTTGAACGGTTTGATCAATACTACCTCCTCTAATGCATTCTTAATCGTAATAATGGTGTTGTGTTAGAGCGGTGTGTTGTCTGATTATATTAGCCTGTTCGATTAGCCATTACGCTCTAACACAAACCTTCTGTGAAATAGCACCAAATAAAAATAATCTCCTGAAGCTCGAGCCGTGTAAAATTATCGCCGCTTGGTAAATGAAGGTAGCCCGTGACGGTACAGCGAGGACAGAGCCGCACCGACCTCTGGCAGGTATAATCACCACATTAATGGCACGTTGAACAGATTTCCCCAGTTCGGTGTTCTAGTTGAGAGACCCATGGTACCATGTTTACGTTAGCAGAACGAGCCACCGATTGGATGTACCACGTCGCCGAGATCAGACGATCCATGGAACCAGCCAATAGAAAGGGTGATCTATCCGAAGTCGAGATAAGGTGATCACACGCCCATCGCGCGCACACGCACACACACACACACACTGTGATAAATCAACAAATCGTCACTGGACGCCACGAGTACACAGCGTGATTTTTTTTATAAAACAATAACAATCGTTCTTTCGGAGATATATATATATATATATATATATATATAAAGCGGTGCACGGTGGCAAGGACTGGCCTGGGCTAAAGTTTACCTGTATCTACGATTAAGAGCACACATCGATTAATAAATATTACAAGAGTTAAGGATGTAGCTCTGGTGGCTGTTCACAATCATTACGGCTATAATTCAGTAAAATCTCTCATTTAATAATGTCCCGTGTTTTTATTTAATCTATTAATCTTCTTTTTTTCTGGTATTCGTAAGAAACATTTAATACTAATTTGAACAGTTCCCAATTTAATTAAACAAAAGCCTCGTTTGTTGGAAACTGGCATTTGACCGTTTATTATACGATAAAAGTGTAATTATATAATAAACATTTATCCTGCCTTGCACTCGGTGGCCTTTTGATGTGGGTATTAATATATATGTATATATACAGTTTCCATTGTTGTGAAGATTGCCAAAATAGTGTTGCAAACCAGAGCGAACTTTTAAAATATGCTGTCTCTATGGCTTCTAATATAAATGGTTACAGTAAAGTTGTGTCGCTGATGTGATATTTCTGGGGCGCCTCCGTGGTCTAGATGGTAGCGCGTTGGACCACAGATCACTACCACCTGAGTTCGAATCTCGGCGTGGACATATCTGAAGGGTGTTTCATCTTTGACTTCGCTTCATTACCTTTGGATGTCGCTTGGCCAATTTAGCCTACCATGTGCACAAAATTGGCCGTAAAAAATCAATCATCATCATCTAATGTGACATTTCATTGGCTAGGAGGTGCTGTAGAATGTTTACTTGACTTAGTGTATTTATCACTGCGTATATTTGGCTCAGGCCATGTGGTTGGTAGCCACAGCTCCGGAGATCTCGGCTTCGAGTCACCGAGAATTCATTTATCCGGATGGGTAGATAATAATAATAATTGCAAAACTTCTATAGCGCCAATATCCTCGAAAAGAATCGAGCTCAGTAGTACACCTAGTACAGGTGTTAGGCAAACTCAGTCAAAGTATGATGCAAAATTCATCAACAAATGATCAGATGCGGTGGAAACGTATGAGGGATAAGCAAATATGAAAAGTTAAGTTTTCAAATGGTGACGGGAAGAAACAATGGTATTTGATGACTTAACATGTTCATGGAGTGAGTTCCAAAGAGAGGGACAAAAATTGAAAAAGTACGAGTCCCAGCATGAGCTTTGACCCTAGGAAGAGACAAAAGTGAAAACCAGATGAACGGAGCACTCTCGAAATTTTTTTATCTGTTCTAAAAAAACACCTGTTCAAGATCGCTTTCACGGATAAATAATGATATCTTTTAAATCACTTACAGGGTTTTTACAGACATATTATTAGGGGTATTATTATAGTACATATTATTTGTACAGCGCCTTTGAATGGCTCCTTCTAGTAAGGGCGCTTTATTAAATATATTATTATTATTATTATTATTATTACTTTGGTGCTAGACAAAGCATGGAAAATAGATACGAAGGTTCTCCGGGAGAAAGAGTTTGATAGGCAGTGGTACAAAGTTTGAAAATGATGCGAGATTGAACAGAGAGCCAATGAAGAGATTTCAGGAGTGGCTCAGAATGAGAAAACCGAGGAGACCGTCTGATAACATGAAGCTGATTAGCTAAGCAGTTCTGAACACACTTAAGTTTTATAATATCGTTAGATACAATGTTATAAAGTAGACAGTTGCACAAATCAAGCCTACTGGTAATGAGTGCTGTAACAATGGCTTTGGCGACTAAAAAAGAGATATAGCGACGAATACGACGACGGTCACGAATATGGCGGAAGTAGCATCCACATGTCGGAGAATTGTTTTTTAAATGAAATTAAAATCGCTATGAAATGTAACACCTAAATTGCACACAATGTCTGATGGTGTGATGCTATGATTAAGGGTTGCTGCGTTGTCTTGATGTATCAATAATGATGAAATCTGTCTTGTTCGCATTGAGTCTAAGCCTATAGTTTGTCATCTAACCAGAGATATCATTGAGCTAATCACCTAGCTGTAAAATCAGTGTCTGCTGTATATAAAGATATATATATATATATATAGCTGGGTGTCATTTGCATATATAAATGATGGTCTAATTTGTGGTTGTCAATAAGAGAGCTTACTGGTGTGGTATAGATCAGGTGCAGGTCTAAATCAGGCTTCGAATCCCGGTGATGAATGTTTTTGTGGCATATTTCCTTTCGATTAACTTCTTGGCCTTATTTTCCTGATGCGCCGAGTTTGATCAAATCACCCACGCACGCACTAACTCAATTCAGAATCACTTTAACCAGTGATTGATCACTGGACAGCGACTCTCAACTGTCACGTGACTCCGTTGACTCGGCCGTCCTGGTACTGCAGCGTTCTACAGGTGGTAGTGCACGTCACTACATTATCTCTGAGCTGTGGATGCAAATCCTGATGTTGTCTGTGTATCTGTAGGATCATTTCCGTAATAAGTATAAACAAATTATTTTAAAATAATAAGATAATGATTACGTATGGAAACAACACTTATTAGTTATACGTGTTTTGATCTGGGCTCGGTGAAAATATTTTTCGGGAGAAGTTGTTCCTTTGGATTCAGTCATCTTATGAATAATCCAAATTTGTTCACGATTCCTGATGGTGTCACTTGCTACTAACATACACATTGGATTAATCTGAAGAACGTTTAATATTTCACTAGCCTTCGTTATCTTTAGAGGTCGCTCCCCCATTTAGCCAAACGTGTGCGCAATAGTAAATCAGCAACAGTTATATGCACACACACATACACACACACACGAGAGAGAGAGAGAGAGAGAGAGAGAGATCATAAATAAATTATGTGTAATTAAACTGAGACAGGTGTGTTTGAGAGAGTTAATGCTGCATTGAAGTCACCACATGCCATAATTGCGCTGAATCTCGTGCCTCGCTAATTATTTCACCGAATTTCTATAGACATTTATATAGCACCCTAATTCGGGTAACCACCACTTTAGTAGCATCGCTAGTAGTATTAATAGAATGGATGTGATGAAGATGATTTACAATTAAGACAACACAAAAGAATTCATAAATAACAACACTGGGGTTTAGCAGTAAAGTATAACGCAAACCTCCTACTAATCCCACACTGATGTCATCGTTACACTTAGCAACATCCTTGTTATCATAAATACAGACATAATTCATCATTTGTGAAAATTTACAACAACAGTGATAATAATAATAAACGAAGTGTATCTCGAAAACCAGTTCACTTTTGTTCTCTGACTGACCCAAGGTCTCAATCAGGCACTAAGTAGACCGTGAATTTTGCGAATAACTACTACTAGTCTGGTTACGAGGCGGAACACTGTGATCAGGTGGGGGCTATCGCACCTCTCGTCAGCGCCTGCCTTGTTGGTCGATGGGTGTCACGCACGACGCAATCAAAGGCATTAACATACATTTGGTGTTATGAGGAGTGCACAACTGGACCCTGGCTCTGCTCACCAGATACCACGGAACACCAGGTGAGCCCGTCCCCCCCCCTTCCGCGGTTAACGTAATCGCGTAATAATTACCTAGCCTCGGCAGTCGGGTTGGTCAAACTCCAGAACGGAGCCCTATTAAGACCGACGGAGTGAGGGCCGGGCCGCAGATAGGAGACACCGCGTCGGCTAAGGTGTAGCAGCTGCGAACCGGCGAATTAAGTGCCCGACCATTTTGGCGAAATCCTGGCGCCACGTACCTGGGGCCTCGTTACCAGCTGTAGACTGCCAATCGTTGGGTGTCACCAATCGGTCACGTCGTCCTAATATTGGTGATGTACTCTCGCACTGTATACGCTCTAACTGAGTCGGCGGTTACAAGCAGGTAAGGGTTGCCACTATCTCTTCAGTGTCTCTATCATCAGCGATTCGTGTGTGTGTGCTCGCGCGCGTGCGTGTGTGTGTGTGTGTCGAAGTTCCTCGCACGATGGAATGCACCGTACTCATGTATGCCACTCTCTTCGTCAGTATATGTTCATCAGTGAAGCGCAGCGCACACAACCATCAGCCGTACGGCTATAGACGTTGCCGCGATGAGGAAGACAATAATGGGATTCCTTACGTCTGTGGAGGTCCGGACGTCCAGCATAACCGCCTATTTCATCGTCACCGTACTCGTGGCCGCCTTCCTGCACGTCCTGTTTCGATTTGGTCAACTGATTATCAAGGGCCAACGAGATGTTAGGGCGCTGAAGGAGTTCCCCGGCCCGCCGCCTCACTGGTTTTATGGCAACTTAAAGGAGGTAGGTACCGAAGGGGTCGACTTGCTGCCGCTGAATCCCGGCCAGAAGTTTGCGACGACGTGTCCTTGCTAACGCGCGCACACACACATACACACACATACACACACACACACACACACACACACTTTTTAGTTGAAAGAGTCATCAGCAAATATCATAAATTAAATCCTGGCTTGTGTTTGCTAAGTAGTATCTATTGCTTATTGTACAACAACAACAACAACAGAGAGGGGCGGGGGTCTTAAAGAAATTTGACCAACTAAGATTAATGTCTGTTTCAAGTACATCCCTTCTTCATCATTATCCTACATCGGACTTCTTTCTTATCAGTCGAATGTTTCACTTCATTGATAAGTTTTAGTGTAGACGTACTTGGAGCCATCACCGATAGATTTACGGCTTCTGTTCGCTGTGTCTGAGAAACGTTACACTTAATGACCGTCGGCACGATTTAGGCGACTGGGACATATAGGTTATATATATATATATATATATATATATATATATATATATATATATATATAGATAGATAGATAGATAGAGGTAATTGTTATATTTAGTACAGTTAGTTCACGCATCGTCGAAAGCAAAACAAGGGAAAAGAGTCCAATGGCAGCTATAGCGGACTTTTATGTTTGACTCAGCCTTGATAACGGACTCTGAAAGAAAGGGGACGTCAAAAATAGCCCGGATATATATATATATATCTCTTAAAAAATTATTTGTACTAAGTTGATGTATGGTGTGACCTAGTTAAGTGAGCGAACGGTTTGTTTAGACACGGCGCTGGTCTCGCCTAGGACATCTAGTTGAGGGGCGGCCTTCTAAAAACACAGCAAACACGGATTCGAACGTACAACCTGGAAATTTGCAGCGCCAAGCGCCTTTAACGCTGCACCATCGCGGCATCCTCCCGCGATTGACCTAAAATTGGACACGGGTTATATTTGTTTTCAATGTCAAGCACCATTTATTCCGGCGTGTTCTTATTATATTTGTTTGGCCGTGTGGTTTGCTCGTTTTCAAAAAACTTTTGCTCGGTTATTTTTACTATATAAAGCAAAGAACAACGCGTGATAATACGATTTAAAAAAAGGTATGATGGTGTGACAACGTGGCACTGTCCTACATCTGGTCCTTAGGTTATTTATGTATCGCTGTTTTTATACAGTACTTGAAATTCCGACATTAATATATGTTATAGATAGATGAGTGTATGGTTAACTAGACTAGGTAAACAAGATGATCAGATAAAACACCACATCGATCTATTTGTGTTATAGGAAATTCAAATAATAGTGTAGAATGATCATCAATAAATACGACAAAAGTCAAGAAAACTTAACTGAGTCCAAGATATTGGGGATTTTTATGAGATCGATGTGGATGGTCATGCATGTGCGTGAAATGTGTCTGAGCTGCATCCGAAAGGACAGGGTATTCATATTAGTCCGGCTTAAGTAATATTCACAGAGTTTTATATAATTTTGCAAATCACAACACATTAACTGTTAAGCTGTAGTCCTCGCGCACTCCTGATTTTCAATTAACAAAACGTTCTGTTATTGTGACATCCTGGAGCATCTCCACGGCTTAACGAGTAACGGGGTTGACCACATATCTCTGCCACTGAAGTTCAAACCCCGGCGTAACTGTCTCAACACTTCGCCTCATCGTCTTTAGACATCACTCGGCCCATTTAGTTTACCGTGTGTACAGAATGGGCCATAACAGCAACATTTTCATCTTACTGTGACGTTATAGTAAAGAAATAGATTTAGGAGAATGAATCGCTGACCTTTTTTTTCCTTTTCAATAACAAATGAGTTTATCAATCACACGATAAAGAAATCGTACGCTTTAAACTTCGCCGCATTCGACTTCACAACTACCTCAGAGTAGCTACTGTTGTATTTTCTGGATCACGTAAAGTCCGCCTCCCACCCCCATCTGACAGTATCCATTTACCTGAAATATTAAGAGCGTATTTACACAGCTTAACGTAGTTGATAAATGCGACAATCTTGTTGGACGCTAAGAAGAATAAGATAGACAACACAAAATAGGAAAACGTGTCTGATTTTTGTGACATGTGTTTTGAAGTGAATTATGACCTGTGTTTTGTTAAACATAACAGTGACAAACAGATGGACCTTTGTCCAATTGACATGGTATTCGTGAATGTGTGTGTGTGTGTGTGTGTGTGTGTTTTGGAGAGGTTACATTACAGTATGTGGGAGAAACAAGGATTGAATCGACAGAATTAATATCTACATAGGGCTCAGCTTAGTAAGGCACCTCACTCACTCACTCACTCACTCACTCACTCACTCACTCACTCACTCACTTACAACTCTATATATATATATATATATATATATATATATATATATATATATATATATATATATAATGGTGAAAGCTCATTTGAAAAGTTGTTCACCTAAGGTTTAGACTGTGTCTGTAATAAGTGTAACTACCGATCCGTGAACACTTCCATTGCTCGTTTTTGCGATAAAACTACTGAGTGTACAATCAATTCTAAACTAACCACCGAGACATTTAGCTAACCTATAGATGTACAAAGATGACGGATATAATAAACTAAGCTTATTACATATAGTGTGTAAACAAGCCGTCTTATAGCAGTAGAAATCCTCTTGTTAATCATCTCAAACTGAAATGATTTACTGAAACATGGTAGCTGTGTCTCGTATATTTAGATTGGTAACTTTATTTTAGTTTCAAAAATGTAACCCGATTGGTGTAGTCAGAATTGAGTGAGGCGTACAAATTTTAAAATTTAGTTTTTAATGAATTACGGATACAGTGATAAGATGAAGGAAGATCCTGGATAAACCAAGAAAGCTACTAACAGATATTTTTTAAAGTGTGATCTGCGTGCAGAGACAACATATACCGTTATATTTAAAGCATCTATCGTGGCCACTATAAGATATACTTTGGCCCAAATAATACTACTAATATATATATATATATATATATATATATATATATATATATATACCCCGATCCACCAAACTGTTCTCAGGCACTTCACTCGACGAAAAATACTACAAACAAATACTTAACGAGTGAGAAACATATTCACTTCTAAAAGAAAGGGGTCCCTTTTATAGTACCATTAGATTGGCTTACGAGTACTATACCGAGCAAGTTTCTAGAGGTAACATCTTTACTGGTTAATAAACAATACAAAACAATCAGTCGCATCACAGGTTGTCTTGGTGCTTTTTGTGAATTGTTGTCGTTGTTGCTGTTGCTGCTGCTGCTGCTATTGCTATTATTGTTGTTATTGTGTATGTTTGCTGTAGTTAGTAGAACGACGATTCTTTGACTAACACAGTCCACACATAACTCCCTTGCTCCAGTGACTGTCCTAATGTTTCTGCTCTGAAATGTGTCTTGTCTTTTACCCATTTACCATATAGATGACGGAGTCTGGTGATATCATGGGATATCATGCGAAGTTAGCAGCCACGTATAAGGTTGCCTATACGTTTATGATGAGTTTGGGTATCTACCAACTTCGACTTTCTCATCCAGATAGTGCAAAAACTGTTCTAACGTCAGGTAGGTCAATCTATGAGATCATTCGCTCGTGGCATAGGTCGGAAACATTAGTAGCAGATAGCCATGAACTCTTAATCCAGTCTTGCCAATCACCATATATATTACTAGCGAGTGGAGTATGAAATCGCAGTTAGCTGAAACACGTTATATCATATGAACAATTCGTTTGTTTATCTTTAGAGTTAGTCACACGTGGTGCCAGTGGCGGACGGGTATTTAATTTTTTTCTGAATGAATGAATGACCCATTTGGATTTTTGTACCTCGTTTATTAATAGCATAAGCGTGACATTTACATATCATTCTTGCCATGCTCTATTAACAAAACTATGATCACAGCAATTCAGAATACAAAAAAACTCTTGCTGCTTTTCTTTAAGATTGTAGCCTATTTGCATCTTCATAAAATTGCATTTTGAGTCATCCCCGTATTATTTCGCGGTTCCTGAGGATTACGATGAGTAACAATTATTACCACGATCGTGATTTCATGTTCTAGTTACTACGCATTACTTCTAAGATCACGCATATCAAAAGCTCGAGAGAACACTTGATATTTGGCACGTCGGTGAAATATTATTTCTGAGTAAATACGTCTTTTTGGTTAAAACAGAAGGTGCGGTGTTGGCATACGATCACTGTAAGAATAAATTAACACCAGAAAACAGGCACTCAGTCTAACGCGACAGCGTTGCAGAATTATTTTTATTTGGCCAATGGCACGACCTGTCACAATTATGTCAAAGTATGTTAGAAGTACACGGTTAAGTAGTAGCTGTCATTGACCCGAAAGAAAACTAGACCGTGCTCGCCCGCAGATCAATGGCAAATATACAGGTTCTAATTTCCGGTTAGGGCAAAAAGTAAAAACCAGACTGCTAAAATCAGGTTTATAAACATCGAAAATTCTTGTTGTGTCTTTGGTTGCATAAGCCGCGGAAGTAATACAAAAGAAATATTTTTTCATTGGTAAAGATCGCATTTAAAATAGCTGTTAATGGATTTTGTTGAAGGAAATTAAGTTTAACTTTTATTATATTTAGCCTGTTCGACAACCTCGTCATTGGTGTTTGCTCCTAATTAGACTAGATTTACGAACTTACATAAAACGACATTTACACATTTGATGGCATATTATAGGACAGGAGTAATACAGATTCTCTGCACACACAAAATTATAATGCACACATCACAATAAAAGTCCGTATTTATAGGTTCAAAACTCGAAGCGCAGCCGCTTGTAAGTAGTTTTTCCCCTAACGGAAGTCATCGCTATTTGGTAATGGCGGCCAAATCAAACACCACTGAGTGCTCGGTCTAGTTTTCTTTCGGGTCAAATGGTAGCTTCCCTTAGACATGTCGATAACTTTCGGCATTCACACACACACACACACACACATATGCCTAGCTTCAGTGGTATATTGTATACTGCTCATTCAGCTATAAGTCCAGGAAATTCCTAAGAAAAGTTTCTAACGTTGCGTGCAAAAATCGAAATGAACTTCCGTTTCATGAAGCGGACTTCGTTTCCAAGAAACGATGCAAGAAATTATAGAAACGAAGAGATTACTTACGAAACGTATCTCATTTCTGATGTAGACGGATACATATTGTGATATGTTTTACAATTTCAGAGAGACTGATAAAATTCATCGATTTAGTTTGATAACTCGGTATTCTTTCAAATAAACCGTTATGATACTAACATGCCTTATCATAGCGAAAGTTTGCTGTGTTGTATGACATGAATGTCATATGATCGAGTACTCTTCAGAGCTAATGAAAGTGGTTCATTGTGAAAGAAATATAACTTTGCATAGTTGTGTAGTGTAAAGCATTGTGTAATTATGCATTTGACTTAAATATTTATGTAAGTCTGTAGTAGCATTTTGTAATTTTCTCGGTTTTCCCTTCCATTGGCTGAAATTGGTGATGTACGAAATGAACTTTACAATTAGATTACTTATTTTTAAATGGATATCTAGATTTTTTTAATATCCGAGGTAAACTTAAATGGATGGTCCACCTTCATTTCAAATTTCAGGACTAATACAGCTATAGTCACAAATATCATAAATAATGTCAAAATGTGTAAACGATCATGCACATATTAAACAATCCAGTTCAAAGTGCTGATTAATCGACTTTTAATGGCCTGTGGGCGCCGCCATATTGAAGCTAGACCGGAAGCTCCTAAATACTGATGTCACTTGAGCGCATCCGGTTGACCCGAAGTCTGTAAAGCCCGTACAAAGGCATGTAAACAAGTGTGAACAAAGAATTATTCCAGAACATAACGCAATTGTCTTGTTTAAGTTACGTCACTGACATAGAAACATATTAGTTTGAGCCAGAAGGAACCTTACAAGAGGAAGATGATTCGAAATAGCTCAGATATTAACGCTCAAAAGAAACTATAATCCGTGTCATTCTCGAGAGCGCTCATGTGGCGTCAAAGCATTTCAGTTTTCTCCTTCCCGCCTTTGAATCTGGCTTCCGGTGCAGCCGTAATACTACCAGGGTAAGCTTATTATTGTGGAATTTTTGGTTACTGTTCTAAGCATTACATATTTAATAAATATATTCTGAGGATAATCTGTCCCTTTGACAGTTTCATTAGGGATAAGTGTACTCATGCTTAAATTGACATTATTTCTAGGCAATAGCCACTATCCTATAGGTAGGAGTTTTTCAGTAAGAGTACATGGTCTCCACTTTTAAATTGAAATGACTCTATTGAGCATACATGACATTCGTTAAAAAATACTAAATCACATGGCTGTGCACAATAGTTGACAGTCAGAGATTGCTATTGACTATATTTTTCTGACAACATTAGCGGTTTAGCTGATGATGCTACTCTTCTGCTTAAAGCATCCAGAATGTCTCGGTATCTCTGTATTGTGAGTGGCCTTGCATGTGGTGTTCATTGCACAGTGCGCGTCCGTGGTCCAACTGGTAGCGCGTTAGATCACAGATCACTATCCCTTGAGTTCGAATCTCGGCGTGGCATATCTGAAGGGTGTTTCATCTTTGACTTCACTTCATTACCTTTGGAGGTCGACGTACTTATGTGTTGTTTTTCCTTATAAGGACACTGAATGGCCTAAATTGTTTATGTGCTGTTATCGGATGAATGATATAACATTATCGGTTATGTCACTGGTCGGGGCAAATGCCTGTCTCGATTAAATGTGTTTATATAAATTTAACTTGATTAATCAATTTAGGTAACATTAAAGCAATAGTCTGTTTCTGTTCTTTGTTGCTCCTTTTTGTGTAAAAGGAGATGTTTCGATGTTTTTGTACACTCAATATATAAATCTGTATTGGTGTTCAAAGAGTATTTCTTGCGTTTAGCTTTGTTATAGGACGTTTTGGCCACGGATGTTTCGCCCACGGCCATGTACCCCTGGACGTTTTGGCTACGGAAAGTATTAAGGCTGGACGTTTTGGCTATAGCATATTTTTTGTAAATGTACATAATATGATCTAATGTGATATTTGTAAGTTTAAATTGTAAATACGGATCATTTAAAAGTATTTAGAAGCCCTATTTGTTATATTTTAACTTTTAATTATGTAAAATACACTTAATTTAGAAGCCACTTTAGGTTACTTTAATTAAAAAAGTTCTTTGTCATTTTGAGTGGCGTCAAGAGTATGTCACTAAATAAGAAACTCGCACTAGAATACGAAGGGATTAGCTTTTTTTAAATTTCTTTGAAGAGGCAACTGAAGAGTAAGTGGTGATTGCAGTTAGATTATGTCACTAAATGAGAAACTCAAACTAGAATACATGTAATTCAGACCGAATTATTTTGTAGGGGTATTTTTGCAGATATAAGCCTAATATGGCCAAAACGTTCGGGATGCATGGCCGTGGCCGAAATGTCTGTAGCCAAAACGTCCGTCTATCGTTTAGCTTATGGTAACAATCATGTGGTTCCATGACATAATCTCACAAGACAAAAGCTCACAAGATATAAGTTTACAAGACATAAACTCGCATGATATAAGCTCATACCCTTAATGAAAAAAGAGACAAAAACTCACAATTCTTTTTAATTTGCACACAACTATGTACATATAAATATTACAGATGTTACTTATCGCATATAAATGTCACGGGTGTTACATAGAAATTCATACTAGGCGGATGCAGTGCCCCACTGCCTTGAGGAAGCCGGTCAACGATCTCCGTTCAGCTACAAAGTTCTGGCAGAGGGTTGGAAGGCGCTTCTGTAGCTCCCCGTAGGATCGTCATTGGCTCTTCTTGATGAGCTGCCCTCTGGTGTGCTGCAGTAACTGGGTGCTTACTATAGCATAGTTCCGACGGAGCCCGTCCACTGAAGTCCAGAAGGATGGGCGTTGATGCTCGATGAGCTGTGAAAAGGAGGTATTCCAGCCCTCTTTGGCCTTGACATATTATCCCTTGATCTCTTCTAATTATACTACATAATTGAGGATAAACTCCCTCTGATGACGAGGAAGCCACCAGAAGTCATTACATCAAAGGGATCACTAATTGCAATGTCTATTTGATAGGAAAGATGAGATCTGCTCATTGGATTTATTCACAAGATGTTTCATATTATCCGTTGATCTTTTCTAATTATACTGCATAACACACACGCACGCACGCAAATATTTATGATATGGAAAAAAAATTGACAAATTGATGGAAAATGTATTTTAATTGTGAGCTTTTGTCTCTTTTTTCATTAAGCGTATAAGCTTGTGTCTTGTGAGCTTATGTCTTGTGAGGTTAAATCTTGTGAGCTCTTGTCGGTGCAGCCAAACATGTTATCCACTTAGCTTATCGAATATAAAATTGGTAAACAATTCGCTGTTAATGGCTCGTCATGCAGCAAAAACGTTCATACGCAAATAATTCAACTACCGCCTTCTTACTTTTTCAGAACCTAAAGATCAGTTCATATACAAGTTCCTGGAACCATGGCTAGGTCAGTGAACTATCTAAATATTACCCTTATCTAACAGGCCAGTTTTAGTGTCGTCTTGTTACATATCAATCAACCGATTCCCGGTCTAAATAAACTAATCGCGTTTATTCGCAGGAGAGGGTCTTCTGTTGAGCAACGGGAAGAAATGGAGTCGGAACAGACGGTTGTTGACGCCTGCATTTCATTTCGACATTCTCCAACCTTATGTGATGGTATTTAGCCAGTCCTCTAACACATTAGTGGTAAGTTGAGGATCAACGTACGAACTTACAGCTCGTAATAAAATGCTACTTCTTATCAGCTTTTGATTATAAAGCTTTTGACTGTTAACGAACCCACTAGCGCACGTGAGATATAAATATTTGTTGTACAACATAATGGAGTTGCCATGATCTAATTTATACTCTTTGTAATTATCACTTATTGTTACTGACTTCCATTTTTGAGGAATTTTGGGAAACAATCACTAATGGGAAATATTTGACAACATGGAATGATCTTTTACAACGAGTTGCCTTCCTGCAACCTGCAACATAAAGTCGTATATGCGAATATTTTCATTATGTGTGTGTGTGTAGTTTTGTTACTGCTGTTTTTACCTCATTCACAAATAACGGACAGTCTGTCTCTTTCGAAGTCACCTATATTCTCACACTGGGTCACCACAGTCGAGGCTAGACTTCATTTTGCTTACTCTTTCACCAGTCATTATAATTACCAATACCCGCTCTCTGATTGTTGAAGATAACGATAGTGATATCTATAATAATGATAATACCAATGATATGATGATGAAGATGATGAAGATAATGAAGATGTACGATCATTAAACTTGTCCTATTTGAGAACTGTACTTTGTCTGACTTTTGCAGAACAAATGGAAGCGCATGCTGAAACGAAACGTAGATACGTCTGTGGAAATTTTCCAACATATCAGCTTAATGACACTTGATAGTCTGATGAAATGTATATTTGGTTACCAAGGTGACTGTCAGGCTGAGGGGTGAGTACTAAAATCATTAGTTTTACTGCAGTATGGGTCAACAGTGGAATAAAGAATATGATAAACTGAGAGAGAATACAGAATGGATTTAAAACTTTAAAATCGACATGTTTATAATCATATACAACAACAGTTCAATATGCAAACTGACAACAAAAAATACTAATTTGCCTACAAATATATGTAACAACAAATGTAACAATGAATTTCATTAATGCACTTTCAAAAGAACAGTTCACGGTCATTTCAAATTTTCACGACTAATACAGCTATGTTCACAAATACCATAAAAAATGTCAAAATGTGAAAACGATCACCCACATATTAAATAATCCAATTCAAAGTGCTGATTAATCAACTATTAATGGCCTGTGCGCGCCGCCATTTTGAAGCTAGACACAGACCGGAAGCTCCTGAATGTTGACGTCACTTCAACGCATCCGGTTGACCTGAAGTCGCAATGGCTAGCAAACGTAAACCGATATCTCTTGACACAAAGTTGCAAGTTCTTGACGAAGTTGACAGAAAAAGTGAAAGCTAAGACACAAATTGCTAAAGAATATAGGGTTCTGTGTAGCACACTGTCAACGTGGTTGAAAAACAAGGATGCATCGGGAAAAGCTCACGGAAATTTGTGTCCAAAATGAGTGTCTATCTTCAGTCATTGCCTGAAGGAGAATGTGGAAATAAGAGGACATTAATTGTTGATTTTCATCATCCAATCAGAGACTGGGAACACGTTTGCTCCATGTCTTAATAAAACAGGGCTATTTTCAACAATTATCGCTGATGCGTTGGTAACATTGACTAAATATAAAACTAGACCGAGCAGTCAGTAGCGTTTGAATTGGTCGCCATCATTGACCTAAAAGAAAACTAGACCGAACACGGCCGCCAATTTGATGGCAAACAGGTCCCAACTTCCGGTCGAGGAAATAGGAACGCAGACTGGAAAAATCAGGTTTATAAACGTGGTGAATTATTGTTGTATCGCTGGTTGCATAATCCGTGTGCGTGGAAGTAATACAAACGGGATGTCTTTTCATCGGTAAGTATAAGGAACACATTTAAAATAGCTGTTAAAGCGGGGGGGTTTGGCGGGAAATTAAGCTTAACTGTTATTATATTTAGCCTGTACGACAACCCCCGCCTATCTCTGGCGTTTGATCCCAATTAAACTAGATCTACGGACTTGAATAAAACGACTTTTACATATTTCATGGCATGTAATAGGAGAGGAATAATACAGATTGTTTGCACACACAAAATTATAATGCACACATCACAATAAATGTCCGTATTCGTAGGTTCAAAACTCGAAGCCCTGACTTCCGGCAAGGGAAAAAGCAGTTGAATTTCATCAGTCAGGGATGGTTAATTTACATTGATACAACGACAGAACAGCTCCACAATAAGAGATGTTAATAACATATAAATAATAAATCTGTTGCCGGAATGTCGAACTGGTATGTGTGTGTGGGGGGGGGGTATATACATGCTAACAATGAAAGACATATATCTGCATAATAATGGTCATTTATAAGCTCCCTACACGATCTACATAGCTAAAACAGTAACTTCTCACCATATTACGTTTTGTCAATCAATAAAATACATAGATAGTTTATACGTGATAATATGGAATTCCATTAAAATATCTGGACGCCTGGTGTCCTTTATGTTGACTAACTTTATATCTCGATGGCCTGTAATTTTCATTTAATTTCTTTAAAATATCTAGATGTCTAGTGTATATTATTATGCATTTTTATATAGAAAATTTTTGAAAGGCCTCTTCTTAGTAACGACGCTTTATTAAATCCACATGATTAATAATAATAATAATATTAATAATAATTGTTGTTGATGCATTGCCATTTTTCCCTAACTTTCTACAGTCATAGCCATCCATACATAAACAGTGTATATGAACTATCAGAGCTGATACCAAATAGGGTGAAATGTTTTCTTTATCATAATGACCTGCTCTATCACCTCACCTGGAGCGGGTACAAATTCCGGAGAGCGTGTCGTTTCGTTCACAGCTACAGCCAAGAGGTTATAGACAAGAAGAAGATAAAAATAGCGTCTGGAGAACAGGTGAGATCAGAGGGATGGTCTACCTGGTCTAGATCAAATATTATAATAGTTGACTGATAATAAAAATATGTTAATGATCAGTGTGTGTGTGTGTGTGTGTGTGTGTGTGTGTGTGTGTGTGTGAATCAGATATTATTGCTATATATTACTGCAATATTTTCTCACTTATTTCCACAGATAACAAAACCCGATAAGAAATACCTCGACTTCTTGGACATACTTATACAGGCTCGGGTAACATATTTAACTTATTAATAATTAGTTGTTTAAGCATTCACATGTTTGATTATTATTTTAAATATTCTATCATTTTAGAAGGTCGTCTATTATTATTTAACATCAAACGTTGTTTGTTTACAGGACGAAGATGGTCGAGGTTTATCTGATATTGAAATTCGACACGAAGTCGACACATTTATGTTTGAAGGACACGACACTACAGCTGGCGGTTAGTATGTCGTAGTATAATGCACAGCATGCACCCATGTTAAGATACAGAATTCATATTCACACACACACACACACACACACAAAGCTACATTCATTCATCAATACGAAGACATATATGTTACAGTTAATCTGTATAATCAGGTAATACTAACTGAGATTTAATACAGATTACCTGAAAATTTCAGATAAGATACACATTGCATTAATATACAAATTAACTGTAACATATACATGTATAAACACATACATCGATACAAACAAACACGCCTAGACGAATGTTGTGGTATTTAGGTATATCGTGGTGTCTCTATAACCTGGCTGCTCATCCCGAGTTCCAAGCTAAATGTCGCGAAGAAGTCAACTCACTACTTGGAGATAGGACAGACTTCTGTTGGTAGGAAGGTCGTTCATTCATCCATCTATTCTTGTATTAAGCGCACAATATTTCTTCGCTTCCTTCATTCATTTGGCTGATAATGGTTTCCTAATGGCCTTCAATTATATCATGGTAGGGATGACATGAGCAAGTTACCGTTCCTGACGATGTGTCTAAAAGAAAGTCTGCGAGTCACCCCGCCAGTACCTAATATTAGTCGAAACATAACGAAAAGCGTCACTCTACCTGACGGAAGAGTCATCCCAGAAGGTGAGCCCGCTTATTGATATATGTCAAGTAAATGACTTTTAAATTCAACATCTACCGTAGCTTAATTTGTTGCGATGGAGAGACGTGACTAATTGTGACTCGGGTGTGCAATTTGACCTCTTATTTGCACATTCAGTGTATATAATTATGTAAGCCCCCTCCCTCCCAAGAACCATATACTTGGCAATGTTCAATCCTGCTTATATCTGTCTGTTCAGGTATCAGTGCATTGATATCAATTTATGGATGTCACCATAATCCGGATGTGTGGAAAAATCCTCATGAGTACGATCCATATAGATTTACTCCGGAAAACGCCGCCAAACGATCGTCACATGCTTTCATACCATTCTCAGCTGGGTCAAGGTAAGCATGTATTTGTGTTGACAGAATTTGTGTGTGTGTGTGTGTGTTCGTACGCGCGTGTACGTGTGTCTATATATATATATATATATATATATATATATATATGTGTGTGTGTGTGTGTGTGTATGTGTGTGGATAACCTGGTGTGTTCTTGGAAGTTCGGCGAACCGGGTTTATAGATATAGGGAAATAATCCAAATTACTGGAGGGCCGCCATTACGGATGCAACGGAACCCAGATTCGAAGGCGGGAAGGAGCAAACTGAAATGCTCTGACGTCACATCGGCGATCTCTATACTGACGCGGATTATAGTTTCTCTTGAGCATTAATATCTGAGCCATTTTGAATCATCTTCCTCTTGTAGGGTTCCTTCTGGCTGAAATTGATATGGTTGTATATCATTCATGACGTAATTTTAACAACGCAGTTGCGTTATGTTCTGGAATAATTCTATTCTCACACTTGTTTACATGCTTTTGTATGGGCTCTACAGACTTCAGGTCAACCGGATGCGTTGAAGTGACGTCAGCATTCAGGAGCTTTCGGTGTCTGTCTAGCTTCAAAATGGTGGCGCCCACAGTCGATTAATCAGCACTTTGAACTTGATTATTTAATATGGGGATGATCGTTTACACATTTTGACATTATTTATGATATTTGTGAATATAGCTGTATTAGTCCTCAAATTAATTTTCTGATGGTGGACTATCCCTTTAAGTTTAGATTTCATATAAGCGGCGTGCGGTATATGGAGGGTATATGCGGTATACGATTTGTGTGATTCCATATAAAGTTTTCCCGTGCGTTTTCAGTCTATCGCGGAAGACCAAGAACATGGCAATACAATCGAAATACATAATGGGTAGCAAAAAACAAAACAGGTGCGCGCGCGTGTGTCTGCGTGTCAGTTATTCCCTCAAAACAGATTTACACATTATAATTGCCAAAAAAATATTAAAACAATATCCTGTTGTTACATTCTTAGAAGGCTTATTGAGGAAGATGCGGAAGATTTTCATGCCTAAGAAGATGGCTAATCAATCCACTTTGCTCCATTTCTTTTGGAAATGGAGCAACATAAATTGTTACTGATTGCTACTGCATATAAATTTGATGGGGAGAAATTCCAACAATCTTAGCCTTAGACAAAACACTCTCTGTGTTCCTTCCGGGCACCACTCTCCTGGGGACGAGCCTTTGGTTGGGTAGTGCATCCGCCTAACCTCTGGAACTCTGCTACTGAACATTCAATCATAGCTGATACTTAATGCTTTCAAAATAAAATTCAATCTGTTTAAACTAGCTTTTCCAGAAGTTTACTAACATACATACACACAAGCGCGCGCGCGCACGCACACGCACAACCACTATTATTGTATTTATCATCCACCGTATTTAAATTATTTTAACTCTCCCCTCATTCTTTTATTATTAATCACCTTGCAACTGTTTTCTTATTAGAATGCTATATACATTTTCTATCTTATTATTATTATTACTATTACTATAAATATTTAGCGTCCTTGACACGTCTGCATCAAATAAAGTAACTGAACTGAACTTCTTCCCAACAGAAACTGCATCGGACAAAACTTCGCCATGAACGAGATGAAAACGTCTCTTGGCATCATCATCCGAAACTTCCACGTGTCCTTAGACGAAGAGCGGCCCCCAGTCAAAATACCTGCAATAACACTTCGAGCTCAAGACGGTCTTTGGCTCAAATTGGAACCACTTTGAAACTACGTGTACAGCATTACTTTTTGTACTGTGGCCGTTTGTGTGCTTCTAATGTTGGTAACTCGACGATATTCATAATCGTATGAATAGATGTGGCTGTTATGCGTAGTTCGGAGCAATCTGTAGGTTAAGCGGAATAGGCGAGCTAATATCGTTAGCCTGGAGGCCTATGTTGGATTTAACCGTTTTATTTTATGCTAGATGTTCGACTGTTTCTATATCGTGTTGATATATTTATTTAGGAAATGTTCATAAAGAATGGCGATAAGCTCGTGATATATAACACAACTTTTCCTCAAATAGGTGCTCTGCGTTTAACTCGTATACCATTTATATGTTTCATAATTTAGAATATGGCATTAATTTATCTGTGACGTAGGTTAGCCTTTGGAATTAATAGTATGTTGTTTTAAGTGCACATTAGGGCTCCTCCGTGGTCTAACTGGTTAACCACATATCTATAGAACCTGGGTTCAAACCCCGGTCGGGCTATGTCAGAAGGATGTTTCATCTTTCACTTCGCCTCATCACTTTTGGAGGTCGCTCGGCCCCAGTTAGCCTACCCTGTGCACACATGTGGCCGTAAAACAGCAAGATTTAAGTGCACATTTCCTATCCTTTCATGAGGTCTCTTCCGATGTCATCATTACTCTCACGATAATCAATGAATTATAACGTGCATGAACTGATATTTAGATGGAGTTTTTTTCTTCTATTCAGCGAAAGTAGCAAAACTTGTGAATAAAAATCATCGAAATTTATTAAAGTTAATCGTCGTGATTTAATTTCATTGTAGGTTTATAGATACTAAGATAGACAGTAAATGTTTCTTTAACAAAACGGAACACATTTAACTGTTTTCCTTTTTGTGTAAGAACGTCATAAACTGTTAACATATATTACGTAATAGCTTGTTTTTTAAATACCAATTAGACATTTATTTCGTCTTAATGACGAGCCGATATCTAAAATGTGACTGAATACGCGTCGGCCTACAAAGACTGCAGGCAAAGGCAGTATACGACAAAACGTTAGTGGTTTACAAGCCCAAATAGGGTGTTTATTTACAGATTATGTGAACATTTCTTAAATTCTTCCTGTCTGTCGACGTACAGACAATTTTTGAATATCCATGTAAGTTATTAATTGAATAAACAGAAATTACAATCGGATAAGCGAGTTTCATTCATTTGAATGTGATGGTGTGTATGGTGCATATGAAGGGGGGGGGGGAGACACCCAAGTGAGGCCAGATGCTTAAATAATGTCTAACTCCTTGTGTAATACATCGTTTCTCATTAGTGCTGCCATCTACCACTTTCTTTTGACAAAACACTAAAATAAAGATTTAGAATTAGAGGCGAGTATGATAATTCACATTTTGTGGGTTTTCTCGGTTCGGATGTTAACATTAAAACTTACCTTTGTGACCTTGTATGTCATTGTAATCATAGATGCAACTATGCATGTGCTATAATCATTAACTTGTAAAACAACTTTTATTGTAGGCAGACATTTATTTGTTGACACCTTTTGACCAAAATCCAGCTATTGAGTCGATTTGCCTACCCCAGCCAAGTGAGCAAAACGTCTAAATGGACATTTTACAAATTTCACACACACGCACACACGTGCGCGCGCGCGCGCACACACACACACACACACACTTTAATCATTGTCGTATCATCACAACTGCTTCCTGTTTGCCATCTCATCTATGTCTGATATCCGGCATGGGAAAAGTTCATATTTATTCATTACATCGTAACATATCGAATGATAAACTGTACTAAGAGATATTAAGATTAGTCAGAGATTGTGTGTCCCAGCTCACACAATTTGTCTTAGCACTCGACAACTCATCGAAAACTTACTGAATCCTTTTGGCTTCAACAGACAAAAAGATAACCACATTCTTTGTTATGGATAAAGAGGTGTTTCTACGGTCGGCAACCCGAAATAAAGACTAATCCAAGTATAAGCAATATTCACCAAGTACATATATCATCTAAAGGGTGGGGATATGCCCTGTGGTGGTATATAACGATCACCGGGGTGAGTACGATGAGTTCTACCGGGACATACATTCCGCCATTGGTCACATTTCGGCGAAGAAAGATAGTAAAGCAGCTTATTTAGGGTGACCGGCCACAGTCATTTCTTCAAGTCAGTCTAAACTGTTGGACAGATACTTAACTCTTACTAAAGTGGATGAAATATTTTGTTGTTTAGAGAAAATGCTTCGTCAGATAATCGGCAGGGCATTAGATGCGATTAACAAGGGCAGGGCACACGACACTGAGGGGACCATGGTATCCATTCATTTCCCACACAAAATACAATCCTTGGATTCGGCTTTTTAATGTACGGAAAGGTTCATCGGCAAAGAAACAATTATATAAAGAAAAAGGGGTACAGCTACAATGAATACGAACAATGGTCGTGCTTTGTGTATGGAGAGCAGATCGCAGGAAAATAGGTCTAGGACTAGGTCCTAGTCCTAGACCCATTTTCCTAAACTCTAGGTGAGGGTTGTTGGTCTGAATTGAGAATCTTTAATGAATACGGAAGTCATAAAATGTCATGTCACGAAGTGCCGGGATGAAAACTTATACCAGAATAACCACTATAATGAGAAAAACATAGCATTTATTTGATTGAAAATTGTTTTGTCAAAACGACTGCATAATGTTGTATAATTTTTCAGTTGTCGTCCCTACTCTTTGGAATTCACTCCCTGGACATGTTAAGTCATCAACTAGCAGTTTCTTTCCGTCATCATTTGAAAACTCACCTTTTCACACTCGCTTATCCTTCCCAAGTTTCCACAATATTTGTTGATGAATTTTGCATTCTGCCCAAACCCTGCACTGGGTGCACCACTGAACTCGATTATTTTAGAGGATATTGGTTTTTAATTACATAAATTTATTATTATTATTATTATTATTAATAAAAACCAAACAACTGGGTGAATTGCCTCTCTTGCTGGATATATTACCACCAAAGGAGCAATACACCTACTGTTTTAATATGAAAAATCTCGATAATTTATTGGAATCAAACTTTGCTTACCAGTTATTTGAATAAACCCTATTATTTGTTGTAATTCAATAATTTCTTAATGTTTACACTCCTGTCTAACTCGTGTTTGTATTTATGGATAACTTAACAGTACTACAAACAAAACTGGGGATGTGTATGAGTTTATATTATGAACTAGCCGGTGGGGGGGGGGGGCACTTCCACGAAGTATTTGTTGCTGTGTAACCATCGAGATATACAACCTCCACGCTTTTTAAATAAAATTGTCGAAAGTTGTCAATCTGAAAACATTAACTATTATACGTCAAATAGAAAATGACATGTTGGCTTCTAATATACGGAAACTATTATTTTATACCACATACGTTCTGGTTCATAATCATAAACCTTTTTGAATTAATACTAAATCACTTCAATTACTCTCAAATTTTCGAAACTATAAAATGATTTAATTGAACAGGATTGACACATCAGCTGTGTATATAATGTTTTTAACAATTAGGGAAATATTTATTATGTGTTATAATAAATTAGTTCATCAATTATGTTAGTATACCTTGTTCTCTCTATTCTCCTATTAATATACCAAATATATATACGTATATATCATATATATATATATATCTGAAGGCTGTTTCATCTTTGACTTCGCTTCATTATCTTTGGAGGTGATATAGCCAAAACGTCCACCCTGAATATTTTCTGTGGCCAAAACATCCAAGGGTGCATGGCCAAAACGTCAGTGGCCAAAACGTCCTACATTCCAGGCAGACACGGAGATCAGATCAGGCCACCGTGAACAATAATCCTGATACCAACAACCTGCGAGTACAGTCAGCCAGCAGGATGCTATTAGCAACGCGTCTCAACAACATGTTCGTCGGCATTATGTACAGCTGCAAGAGCACTTTCACAGCTTGTGTGTAGCATCGACTGGAACATCCCCCTAAAACACCAGCATTAATTGTGTTATAATTTAGTTAATTCATTTGTTTTGTTTCCTCCATATTTCCTTTCCAATAAAAATAAAATATATAATATCGAACTTTTTTCTGTTATTTTTTTCATGCGAGTTTATTTCCAAAGCATATTTGTGACTTTATTTTCGGCCACCGAATTTATGTCGTAGGTTAGACCAGTGCTGACGCTGAACAAACCGACCGACCGATCATTGATTTATTGGATCCAGTGACGTCATACGTAAAATGAGACTGTCGCGCCAGATCCTGGACAAGCAGACAAAAAAGATGTATTTTGGTCTTAAATAGTGAATATTACAAGTAATAACGTGCATTAAAATAATATCAGTGTAAGTTTTTTAATAGCACTCGCGTGCGCGCGCACACACACACACACACATATATATATATATATATATATATATCATCAACCCCGATTTCCGAGGAAAGATAAATCACAGAATTACATATTTATACAAATAAAATGTCACAAAACATGTAAGGGAGAAGTGGGGAGGTTCGACCACCTTACACTTCAATGGTTTAATCATAGTATACACGATACAACAATCGGCAAGAGGTACTTTTCTACCGGGCCCTCAATGCTTAATATTCCTAATAAAGCATCGATCACGTGATTTGTGACCTAATTAAATGTCGTAAAGGTTATTTACATAAACAAAGTGGCGAAAGGAAAATTGTGGGGGGGGGAGGGCGGAACGACCATATATATATAATATATATATATAGAGAGAGAGAGAGAGGGGTGTAGACTTGAAATGTTGACACCGATCGACAAAAGTTAGAATTTTCAGTCGCTAATTGGTTTTGGTGGTGTATTGTTACAAATTGTTTCAAGATAAACACAAAACAATTATTCAATTTTAAACATAAAAAAATGTTTAAAACGGTTGCACACACTTGTATAAAGAACAATTCGTAAAAATTTTTATTTTGGAAAAAAGTTCATCCATTATTTTAGAATTGTTCTTTTTCCCTTTAATTCCGAATATTTTCTTTTCTAAAATAAATATAAAAGGTGTTCTTTTTGGTTATTTTTTGGAAAACCCGCCGAGAATTTTTCGTGCCCAAACACAAAGGGCTCCCTCCTCTTCCGGCGAAAATTAGATAATTGTTTCCCGTGTAAAAAACCTTTTAAAAGGGTAGCAAAACAACGTTCAATTACTCCTCCATTGTTCAGCGAAAAGAGACTTTCCCCTTGCTGTTGCGGCATCCCTAGTAATAAGCAAAGGTTTCATTTGAATTCTTTTTTTCCTCCATATTTTTTTCCTTAAAAAAATTATATTCCTTTTTTCGTTATTTTTTTCAGCGCACAAACATTTTTGGACTTTATTTACAAATTTATTCAAAATGCTGCCTTTTGAATAAACCGACCCCGAAAATTTTTTATGGGATTCGTTAAAAAAGGTGTCCGAATCCGGGCAAGCGAAATTAAAGAGTATTTTTCAAAGTTTTACAAAAATAACGTGCATTAAAATAAAAGTTGAATAGAGTTCAACACACAAATTAATTAAAATATAATAATAATAAAATAAATTTGATGCATAGAAAAACAAAAATTTTAAATTTTATAAAATAAAATTAAAAACATGTAAGGAATATTCGAATTACCCAAAAACTATCATCAGAAAAGATGAACAATTACCAAATTGTGATTAGTGTCATTCTAGTTGTGGGGACTTAATGTCCTTGTATTTTATTTAAATAGTATATGACATTTATTAATAGTTCCTCTGGTTGTTTTCTCGAATTTGTAATTTATTTAAACAAATACTGAAGTGTCCGAATTCTGCCGGAGGAAAGTTACTTTTATATGTATTGCCACATAAGTCACCGCAGATACATTGTAGGTGAAGTTTAGTTAATGAAGTTTAGTTAATAAAAATCGGCTGAAGATATACGGCAAAACCAGATGTTTTTCATATAATAATACCAAGAAACAAAAAAAATAACCCACGAAATATGGACCAGATCAAGGTACCTATCGTGGTCGAGGGCAGATTCAAGTTGGTGCGCGTGGTGGAACCACGACACAAGTCAAATGTTACCGCTGTGGGAAAGTACATGAAGCTCGTAACTGCCCAGCGCTGTTAAAACATGTCATAAATGTGGGCAGTTAAATCACTTGCAACTGTCTGCAAGGCCTACAGCCCTCACAAAACAAACAAGATCAAATAAGGTCCATGCTCTTGATGAACAGGAAGTATACACAGACACGTTATTTGTTGGAGCCATCAACAATATATCACTGCCAAATGAAACGTTAAACACAGAGAGTGATGACATGCCACTTTTGATCGATTGAATTGAAGCAGAAAATGACGATGATTGGATTACGCCAATTGAAATGGAAGATGTTATCATCCCATACAAACTGGACACTGGCTCCCAAATGGATATACTGCCATTGAAAGACTATGAAAACATACGAGCAAAGAAAAGAATCATAAAGAACAGTGTCAAATTAGAAGCATATAACAACCAGTGAATACCGTGTGTAGGAATGACAAGGCTTACTCTCACACTGAAATACAAGACATATAAAGTTATGTTCGCAGATAACATTGCACTTTTAGGAAAAAACACCTATATTCGCCTAGGATTGGTGAAACGAATAGATGCTATAAACAGTCCAGGAATTAAACAATAGTCCAAGGTGTTCAAAGGTATTGGATGCCGACAAGTGAAACATCACATTGAACTTAAAGAGGAAGCTTCTCCGGTGGTACATCCGCCACGAAACGTTCCAATCTCATTGCGCAATAGACTGCACAAAGAGTTGAACAAACTTGAAATACTAAACATTGTGTCTAACGTGGATGAGCCTATAGATTGGGTAAATTCACTGGTGATCGTAGAGAAGAAATTAGATTGTGTATTGATCCACGTGACCTAAACAAGAACATTAAACGTGAACATTTTCATCTACCAACAAAGACAGATATTACAGCTGAGATGGCTGGAGCTAAGTGGTTCACTAAGCTAGATGCTTCAAATGGATTCTGGCAGATTGAGCTGGACAAGCCCAGTGCCAGATTATGTACATTCAATACACCATTTGGACGGTACTCTTTCAACCGACTACCATTTGGAATATGCTCAAATCTTGAGGTATTCCATAAAACAGTGTGGCAAATTTGTGCAGGGATAGATGGCGTGCAAGTGTTGATAGATGACATAATTATCTGAGGCAGAAACAAAGATCAACATGATCAACGTGTCAAAATCGTCCTGGATCGTATACGAAAATCAGGACTGAAACTAAACAGAAACAAATGCCAATTTCAAGTACAAAGAATCAGCTTTCTTGGAGACAAGCTGACAGCTGAAGGAATATAACCAGATAATGACAAGGTAGCAGCTATCAGGGCTATGCCAGCACCAACAAATATTGATGAACTCCAAACACGCCTTGTTTGATAAAGTATCTAGGCAGGTTTATCCCTAACTTGTCAACTGAAAAAGCAAACATACGTCATTTACTAGAAACAGATGTGGAATTCCGGTGGACATCTACACATGAAGCCGAGTGGAACTATGTTAAACAAGTGATCGTGTCTGAGCCAGGTCTTAAATTTTACGATCCATCGCTACCGACAATGATATCTTCAGACGCATCCAAAGACGGCATTGGAGCTGTCCTCCTACAATAAAGTGATTCTCTGTGGAACCCAGTATCATTTGCATTGCGCACACTAACAAGTGCAGAAACGCGTTATGCACAAATAGAAAAAGAAACCCTTGGAATTGCATTTGGATGTTAAAAATATCACCAGTATATTTATGGTAAAGAAATAATACTAGAGACAGACCACAAGCCGCTCATCAGTATTGCAAGACGTAACTTATCAGACTGTCCACCCAGGATCCAAAGATTATTACTAAACCTTCAGCCATACACATTTGAACTGATCTTATCGCCTGGCAAGCATTTAGTATGGGCTGATCTATTGTCCCGTGCATCAAACCCGAATCGTGAGAGTTCGACTGAAGCAGATGTAAAAGTACACGTAGACATGATTGTCAACTCACTTCCTGTCAACGAACAGAAGTGGGAGGAAATATCTCGTGAAACTGAAACAGACTATAAACTTTCACAAGTGCTGAAACATGTTCTAGATGCATGGTCTGGCCCATGTGCTCGTTTATGTCAACCATACTACAGTTCAGTGAAGAAATATCTTTGGTGAATGGTGTAGAGCCAGAGGATAATAGTACCCTCCTCTATGCAATCATTCATGCTAAGTCGTTTGCATGATGGACATATGGGTATTGAGAAGACAAGACGTACCGCCCGTGAGGTCATGTATTGGCCAAACATTAACAATGATATATCAAACATGATCATGTCCTGTACTTCATGTCAGCGACATCAGAGGTCCCAGCAGAAGGAGCCGATCATACAACATGACCAGACAAAACCATGGGAGAAGATTGGTATGGATCTATTCCAGCTAGGAAACAAGACATATTTAATAGCAATCGATTACTACTCAAAATACCCAGAAATCGCATTGCTCACAAACACAACATCAGACACTGTTATTACACATGTTAAATCCATGTTTGCACGTCATGGAATTCCAGAACAAGTAATCAGTGACAATGGTCCCCAATTCAGCTCGGAATGTTTGTTTGCAAGAGAATATGGTTTAGCCACATAACATCAAGCCCAAAATATCCACAGTCTAATGGTATGGCAGAAAAAGGTGTAGGAATTGTAAAAATCTGCTTACTAAGGCCATAGAATCAGGAAACGACCCATATCTTGCACCACTTAGTTACAGATCCAGTCCACTGGCATGTGAGTTACTTATGGGAAGAAAAACTCCGCAACAGGATTCCCAGATTATCGGACCACATTAATGTATGTGGTGGTGGTGTTGTTAATCCAAAATTTCAAAATAGCACTCGTAGCTATTATAATAAAAGTGCTAAGGAGCTTAAACCCCTGAAACATGGTGATATTGTACGTATGAAGGATTATAACAAGTGTTGGAGTAGATTGGCACAAGTGGTCAGTTCTTCTGAAAGCCCAAGATCTTATAATGTTATTACCGAGGATGGGCACGGTTTCCGTAGGAATAGGAGACATCTCAGGAAGACCCAGGAGCAATTCCATGACAAAAAGGATTATGCCTCTCACTCAGATGAGCATATTACAAGTGCAACACAACCAACATCCCAAGCAGCAGATCCTATTATCCCTGCAGTCACTCACACTGCTGGTCCAGAGACTGTAGAGCAGCCTGTATCACAGAGACGTATCTCCCGCCCAGTGAAAGTGCCACAGAGACTTATTGAACAATGTTGATAATGACACTGAAAATCACATGTTAATTGGTTTATTTACTATGTATTATATTGATTGATTACATTGCATGATATCCAATTATCTGACATTATATAGATAAGATGTATATGAATGTTGTGAATAAGATGTAAGAATAGTTTTTCATAGTTTATGTGCTAGCAAATTATTTAGCCATTTATCATTCAATATCTTGCATACATTATTACAATTTTAGCATTGCTATGGATAAACTTTGGTCTCTATATTATGATGAAATTACTGAAATCTTTCCTAATTAAGATGATTATAAATTGTAGATTTTGTTACAACAAATAGAGTCATTAGCAACAGCTAACCAGTTAATATTTAAAACAAGGGAAGATGTATTGATAATAGGAAAGTTACTTTTATATGTATTGCCACATAAGTCACCGCAGATACATTGTTATTGTAGGTGAAGTTTAATTAATAAATATCGGATTGTATAAAAACAGAACAATTTCACGTACTATATCATGTATCCAAGATCCTAGAGAAAGTGATCCGTGAACAATTACTGCTATTCCTGGAAACATACTTGATCCCAGGATAGCGGCTTATCGTTAAGATAAATAGTTGCCAGCACGTACCTCTAAGATTAGTGGAAGACTGGAAGCAGGCCATGGAGAACAACAAATATGTCGCAGCCACGGATCTTAGTAAGGTTTTTGACTGCTTGCCACACCAGCTGATCATTGCCAAACTGAAAGACTATGAGATGAAAGAGGAAGGATGTGCCTTAATTTGGTCATACCTGTCCAACCGCAGACAAAGGGTTAAGCTGTCAAGATTTGTGAGTGAGTGGCTGGAGATGCTCAAGGGCATTTCACAGGAATCTATCTCAGGACCAATACTCTTCAACATCTTGATGAACGATATATACACGTCGATAACCCGAGCTTCTCTCTACAACAACACACAAAATAAAATCCAATTATACCAATTACTTGAATCGAATTCCATGGGCAAGACCTCGCAAGTAGTCTTGAGGTGTGCTGGTAGAGGAGTCAATGATGCGCCTGATGTTGCTGTTGGTTGTACGGACACGATGATGATGATGATGTTTTACGGCCACTTTTGTGCACAAGGTAGGCTAAATGGGCCGATCGACTTCCAAAGGTAATGAGACGAAGTGAAAGATGAAACAACCTTCATATATGCCCACGCCGGGATTCGAACACGGGTGGTAGTAATATGTGGTCCAGCACGCTACCGCTAGACCACGGAGGCGCCCCTGGTTGTGCGGACACGCTTACGGGGCGGTTGTGGAGGTTCACCAATTACCAGACGCTGGATATTCAGCTCCGTGTGGGCCTGCTCATCTTTAAGTCGCAGCATGAACTCCCATGTGTTGGGATGCGCCTTGCTGATCACCAGCTTGATATAAAAACTATTATAACAAGTAACCAACCCGTCGGGCTTATATATCACATTTAAACTGTATAATAACACTAAAATATATTTTCGACCAGGTGTCGCAAAAAAAATTCATTCGACCGAATTATGTCGCAAAATCTAAATTCAATTTCGACGAAATGTGCATTCGACGAAATGTCTTTCCACCAAAAATAACGCAGACCCATTATGTTCCAGCCTAAAGCTATTATTTGTAATAACTAAAGAGTATGGTTTTAATATTGTGGTCGATTCTCCCCGCCTGGTCGAACCCCACACATCTCATTTATATAACGCGGAAGAAATAATCATATATATAACATTATCCCGTTGTCTCTCTTTCTTGTTATACATAGAAAAAATAGTACGGAAAGATGGAGTCGAAATACCCTGAGGGTGGTCACTGCCAGAGTGTTTTACGTCCTCAGGGGGTCTTTAACGTCCCCCTTTATTTTAAATAATTCAGTGGAGACGGAAGCGCCATTTAACGTGGGTACCACCCACGATGTAGTGAGCCAAGAAATTAATCTCTGAAAAAGTTTCGACTTCTTGTTGGAATCGTACCTGCGACCCTTGGCACCAAGTGCTTAACCGCTAGGCCACCGGAGCGCACTTAAACGACACGTACACGACGCCATAGACTATATAACAAGAAACTACAAAATTAGTCAAGACTGGAATACCCAACAGGCAATAGCCTTTTATTCCGTACTCTGGTATCCTGGTAATAAAAGACTGTTTATATTTAAGCTCTCTGCTCAGACTGCTGGTATCCTGGTAAGATGTTTACATGCAGTAAATATGAGCAGAGTGGATATCAGTGGTTAACCCGCGGAAAACAAATGACTCAAATTTTAACTTGTCGTGTAAAAAGAGGGAAAATAGCCAACCCTGAAGCTAATAGATAATTCAGATTTATGATCTATGTGTGGGTATGACTGTATGTATTTAGAATACTTTAATATACAGGCTACAGCTGAAGAAAGGACCAAACAAAATATTGAATTATCGCTCAACAAACAAGTGAGTGATAATTTAGTTTGTAGTGTAATGCACTGCTACGAAAGTCCTTGTTTGATGCATTCTTAAATTATGATATTGCATTTAACTCTTTAATAAGTATAAGAAATTACCTACAGTACAACGCCTCGTTGTGGCCACGCCTGAACGACGGTCAGAGCCTAGACTATACTATTACTAGTGCAGCCAGATTCTATGGTCCTAAACACTGAAATAGCCTATTTTCAATTATGTTGGCATTTATTGATTTAACGCAATGCTAATAACTTAATTATGTTGCCAATAACGGCCAGGCCTCTAATGCGTATTATGGCCACCACTTGAAGTCCTAAAGGCCAAACAAGACCTCAATAATGGCCAATCGGCATATAAAACGGACTGCCTGCAGCCAATCTCAATTTTATCTGACCACTGCAATTGACACCTGATGATAATTAGTTTCAAAGAGACATAGGGAAAATGTGTAAACTGTTGAATTAGATAAGTTGATTTTGATTATCAATGTGCCTCACCTTGACATTACAAGTGTTTCTGACAGTTCTACCTAACAGTTAAAATAAACTGTTTGTAGTCATTGACTGTTGTTTAATTACATGCACAGATCTATACAGAAACATGCCGCTCAATTTCTGTATAAATGCTACCACAATTTGTGAAATGGAATCAAACAAAAAGTAGACCTGTTGAAAAATAGTGAGGGTCCTAGAAATGTCCTTGAATTTGACAAAATCAGGAAGTGTCCTGGAAATAATATTGCCTGTGAAAAAAAACCTCACTTAGAATAAAAAGCTATGAATAAATATTATGCCTGTAGAAGAAAACTTCAATTATAGAAGAAAAAGAGTACTGGTACATACTCTTAGTATCCCATGTTGGTTAAAATTTAATTACAAGTGGGTGGACCAGACAGCTAGAAGGGGTGAGGCGGAGGCTGAATCATAAAATTTCAGTAAACCATCATACATTCAATAAATATGATATACTTTTTCACAAGTATCTTGATTTATTACCTTTTAATATTGCATACTTCGTGCTGGAAAATGGTAATCCTGTCCAGGAAAATAAAATTTCCTTGACTGTTCATGGTCCAATTTGATTGATACCTCTGTTTATGGAAGATTTCCCCATACTTGAACATTGCAGGATTTGACTCTGCTAAAGAACTGTTAAAAGAAATTATGATGGTTACCATGAACATATAATTATGCTCATTTTTTATATTATATCAACAATAATATATTATTTCCCCTTACAAGCTAAATGATGATTTGTCATTGTTAGATTTAGACATGTTTTCAAATAATAATATTGACATCCAATTTATCATCAATTACATTTCAAATGTAACGTTTTTCTATGTTTTAGAATCATAAAACTGTCAATGAATAAATGGACACATCAGCTGCAAATCAAATAATACAAGTACCCTGTTGGTTCTTTTGCTGCTGAACAAGAAATTTTACTATAGACTTATCAGGTATTCACAAAGGCAATTAATGTAACATCTATAACTAGTATGACAGTCAGGGCATTTTAGTGAGAAAATACATTTGGCATTTAGTGCACACAAAACATAATAGTTGATTGAAATCGAAATAAATAGTTTTTAAAGGTGAATTTAACATTAGAATATATTAAATGGTTCCTAGGTAGACCATATAAAAATAGAACCACAAACAAATGGTTTGGAAAGGAACTTTAAGCTAGTGAACAGTTTATTTAAAAGGATGTTGTGTTTATTTATTTATTCTCACTTGGCAAATTATGACTATAAATATAGCAATTCATGAATACAGTTCATACAAAACGATGTATGTTTTTTTAGAAGAAAAATATATCTTGGCAAGTTTTAATACCTATCTAATTTGATTCCAGCTGTGGACTTGTCATAATTACAGTTGTGAATCCAATATTAGCTATTTATGTCATAGCCTTAGCTCAGCTGATGAAATATGTATTTGGTTGCTTGGTTCCAGGATCACTGACAGTATTAATGTTTTGCCTCTGGCCCTAGTCTTATGGTTTTCCCCCCATTTTGTCTCATAATCTATGAAGAATGTCTTTACATAAAGTAAATTTTACCTGATGAAATATCTAATTTGTTATGTATATTTCGAGATTTATAACCCATAACTAACAAATGACAGTTATTATTCGCATGTTTTGTTGATTGATCTATAATTGAATAACTTGTAGATAGGACAGTCTAAGTTCATGACCATAGCTTGCAGAAAGAAACTACAAGAATATTTGACAAGTTCAATTGCTGGCTTGTTGTTTGTAAGTACTAATTTCTTGGTTAATAACTTTACTCTTTATTAACCATAATGCAATAATAATAAATTTGTAATGAATGAATATTTCCATATTGTTTCCTTGGCCTGAGTTTTTTTTAAAGATGAGTGTTATGTTCAAAAGTTGTTCAAATAGTTTTAAGTATTCCATCAGTAAACAATTGGTATGAGTCAAAGTAATAATATGTGTGTTTTGGTGTTAGCAGTGTGGAATAAGGCACTGGCACAGAAAATCTCAAATTGTGAAATCAGACTCTGGACAATTAATCAGGGGATCAGAAAAATGACGTTTCATGCTGGCGCATGTATTGTCTCACCAATATATATATATATATGTGTATTTGTGTGTGGATAGTTAGAGTTTGATTATTTTTATACTAGGTACACACAAAATGAGTGGGAAAAAGTTTGTTGAAGCATTGTCCAGATTGGGTTATCCAGGAGCAAGTGAATTAGATGGTGACAGCTTTGACTGGATATTTGAGTTTGATCCAGTTTTGCCATTCCTTGATTGGTTCTGTGAAGGCGTACAAGCAAATAATCGACTAGATCCCAAAGATATTGAAGAGTATGGATTGTTAATATTTGTTGACAATATGTGTACTAGGTTTCCTGTCTTAGTTAATTTAAAACTTGTGGATTTGAATTAATGAGACTGGTTTATAAGTCATGGGCTTTGAAGTAAATAAATAAAAAGCATGCAATTGTCATAACTAGAATTTTGCATTGGTAATAATTTTAGGCAAGATCTATATCATATTAAAGAAGTCATCAACATATAAGTAATTTTACATTAAATATGGCTATGTTACAAAATTATAAAACTTGACAATGGTGTGTGATTATTATGATCTAGAGTTTCAGTTGTCATTATTAAGAGAATTAACATTATACTTATAAGCACTTCAATTATTTAGAAGAATATTTTTTTAGTCTGTAGATAATAATCTATTATGTTTTATGTATTTTAGATTTATAGCACTAGAACAGTCTGATGAAGGTATTCTAGAAGGTGAGCAACTTGATGAAGCACTTCAGTGTTTTACTAAAAATGAAGAAGAAATGACTGAAGACCAATTAAGGTAACATTTTATTGGTTTGTGTGCAGGAGAAAAATCTGTCAAACAAATACAATATTTGCTTCTTATATTGTTCCACAATTAAGTAATTAATTATACAATTGGATCAAATCAGTTAACTGATAATCACTAAGTCTGCAGATCTTTCATTAAAGGAACAGTTCACCTTAATTTCAGATTTTTAGGACTAATACAAATATAGTAACACAAATTATAAATGATGTTAAAATATGAACATAACCAACCACATATTAAATAATACAGTTCAAAGTACTGTTGATTTGACTACAACTCATCTGTGGGCACCACCATTTTTAAGCCAGACACAGACCAGATGCTTATGAAATCTGACATCGTTTAATACAAGCTATTTGTAAATCTCAGTTATAACAATGTAAACAGGGGTCAGCCAAACATGTAATTTCAAAACAAAGGTCTAGTACTGAATATTACAGTATAGTTGGTCCAAATAGCCTCGTATGTTACTGAAATGGCTAAAGAAAACTATATATTGAAATTCCATATGAAGATTCTTTTGTAATCTTGTAACAATAAGCAGCTACTGATCTGTTAGTAGTAGTTAGTAGGTTGAGCACAGACTTGCAGTGAAACAAATAATTAATAGCACTTGCCAGTTGAAGTTACAATCAGATGTGTTTGATGTGACAAGTTTGTTTATTAGTTAAATATAACATCAAAGAAAAATCCGTCTGTGTGTGGGTGTCACTGCTGGTGAAGAAATTGATACTGATATATTTACCACGCACTTGCTGACACCATGAGTTTGAAATGACTGGGTCAGCTTTTTCGTGAATGACGCCAATGATTCAAATTTTGAGCGATTTTAAGCCAATACTTAACCTCGACTTATACGGTGGGCATATGCCTGAGGAAAGAATTACAGGGTCAAAAATTGGCCTCGACTTATCTGCCGGGTCAACTTATACGCCAGTATATACAGTAGATTGAGATGCCTACATGATCCTTGTGCCACCTGGTGTCAGAACACGTGACTTTTTCCTTCCCACCATACAATCTGGCATTTGCTGTAGATGTATTAGTTACCTAATTAGAATTATTTCCTTCTATCTTTGATATCAGGTAGAGTTCGTGATTATTATTGGGGGATTTGAGGTTATTTTTTAGAGGATTATACATTTATGTCTTTTTATCTGAGGGTGAACTATTCTGTAGGATCTGTAAAATATTTTTAATAATTGTAAGAACTAATAGGTATAGAAAATTTTTCAGCTAAATTTTAAGTATTTTAATCGTTTGGTAAATTATTGGTGCATGAACTAATATGTTTGCTAGGGTATGTTTCATGTTGTAATGAATTAAATATTTTACTAGGGTAATTATATGTTGTAAAGAATTAAATATTTTCTACAGACAAGAGATAGAACAACTGGAGAATGATTTGCAAAAATATCAGCTTAGAAGAGATTTACTGATGCAGCAGAGGAAGAGTCTCAGGTATAGATTTGAATATAAGCCTGTGGCAACTGATATCAGTCTAGGTAAAAAGGTCACAGAAAAATCTCACAATTTATATATGTGTCCTAGTGTGTGTGTGTGTGTGTGTGTGTGTGTGTGTGAATTATTAGAACTGTGAGTAAACAAACAAATAAATAACAATATAAATACGGGCACAAGCAACAAATCTAAATGAAAATTTATTATAAAGTGTTTTAACATTAAAAAACACCACCACTGAGTATTAATGAAAAAGATGATTGGTAATAAAATGTATTTGAGCTGTAGCAAATATGCCAGAGTTTTATATATAATGCAAACTAATTTGTTCTGGGTTTTTGGCTGCGATGTTATCTAGTCTCAGAAAAAAGTCCAGTATAAATTTAGACAAAATTTACAATAAATGTGATGATTGTTAAAGTTTTGGTTTCTAGATTTTATATTCTAGTAAATATACTCTTCTTCGTTGATTGTATAAAAAAAAATTCTAGATGTATTGTGTTAAATATATTCTTGTCTTCAGTGAACACAAAACAGACATGGGGAACAGGCTATCAAAACTTCAGCATTTAGAAAGTGCAGCAAAAGCTCAATGCATGCTGCAACTGGATAAAAGTAGTGTTGCTAATGCAAAGGTATGGAGTCAAGATAGACCTGAGTGGGATATTAGTTCATGAGTGTTTTAAATTACCGATTTATTTTTGTGCATTGCCACATATTTTTTCAGTGGGTTATTCTTGATCATGCTTTTAACAGATGAATGCTGCTTTGAACAACGTAGTCTTGGGGGCATCAGAACTGAACAAATTGTACCAGGAATCTAAACCAGAACTTGATGATGTGATGTCAGAAGCAAACACTCCCATATTCTTCTCACAGATTGGTCTTGAAGATTTCTTTAAAATGGAAGAGAAGTTCACAACAGAGTTGACAGCCTTTACTAAAAAAAGGTTTTTTGAGGTGTGCAGAAATTCTCATTTAGGTTAACTCTGTTTTTGTTGCTATTTTATCATAAAATGCCTTATTACGTCTTCATTTATTAGTCATATGTTTAAGTCTGATTGTTACCTGTGTTTGTGATTTGTTTCTCAACTGCATTTGACCACTGTTGGGGCTAAATAAA
The DNA here is from genome assembly GCA_025642065.1 of Paralvinella palmiformis. NCBI lineage: Eukaryota > Metazoa > Annelida > Polychaeta > Terebellida > Alvinellidae > Paralvinella > Paralvinella palmiformis. Next base: position 236,296 of record JAODUP010000266.1, on the reverse strand, counting down.
ATACGGACACACATACACACTTTATTTTTTAAACAGGGGATAGCAGAGATGGCTGGTGCAGGAGAAGGCTCTCGGTTTGAGTTCCTGGAGATAAGTAATCCTGAGCTCCTTATGGTACAAGGAGAAAAAGAGCCTGCATTATTTGAAGCATGCAAAGAAATTGCACGTCTACAGTCACAGTAAGTTGTGTTTTAATGTTGTTGTAGTTGTTGTTCAATGTATAGTACTCTCAGAAATATTTAAGTATGATTACATTTGTAATTGTCTTCATTTATAAGCAAATTTAATGGATTCCATGTTGATTTTATAAATCTGTTTTAAGCAAATATTTATTTTAGTTATCCTAAGAATGAAGCCTTGCGTGTGAATGCCCTGGTAGAAGAGAAAACCACAAAAATAACCTGTGATTTTACAGAAATGAAGATCCAACAGCTTAAGGAAAAACCATACCCAATGGATTCAACTGGTCTGAGGTCAGTTTAATGGTAGCCATCCCAGATATTATGCATTAATTTGCTCTGTTAATTAATCGCCTCCGTGGTTTAGCAGTAGTGTGATGGACCACAGATCACTACCACCTGTGTACGAATCTTGGTGTGAGCATATCTGAAATCTGTTTAATCTTTGACTTCGCTTCATTACCTTCGGAGGTCACTCGGCCCATTTAGCCTAACATGTGCACAAAAGTGGCCTTAAAACCAATCATCATCATCATGTATAACATAATTACATTAATTGGGTTATTATGTTTAATGTCAGATTATGGTAACAATTTACTGAGTGAGTATGTCAATGATTATTTATCGTATTAAAACACCTTGAACTTCTGTATAAAAGAAGGAAGAAAAGAACATAAACAAATTAATTGGGTGGCCATCTTTTCTTTATCAAAGAGCAAATGATAATGACTTACTGCTCAATTTAAATACAGACAAACAACCTTAATCTATTGCCCATAAACAAAATCACCCTAAAAGAAGCTGTTTGTTATGATGTTTAACATTTTACTAATATCAGACAATGGCCGAAAATAGTTGACACTGTTTTGTATGTAGTGCATATACTTGTTTATTTGCTGTTGTTTTAATCCTTGAAATTGGCTACATTCAGAGACTGTCATTTGGACCTGTTGATTGTTAGTAGGTACATTTTGGGAAAAAAATGGAAACACTGTTCATGTAAATTGTAATGCTCAATTTAAACTCAAAGTCATGCAATATACCAAAAATATAACAACCTAATGTGGCCATAGAGTTTAATGTAACGATGATACTTGTGTGTGATTGGTGGACATGTGCTGCTGAATTACACGAAGTGCCCAAGATGAAGAAAGCTTGTTGTGGTCAATCCACCTCGTATGCTGTTGATATGACAATCCTTTGTGGCTGCGTGGTCATGATCAGAGAGAGAGAGTGGTTATATTGTAACTTACTCAATGATACAGGTTCAGACACAACTGATGTTTCATGACCTTACATTCAAACCATCAGCTGGCTAGTGTTCTAATTTCATGAGATCAGGGTTCCCATGCATCCTGGAAAATAACAAATTCATTTTCCAGCTCCTGGAGATGTCTTGGATTCTTACAAAATCAGTAAATGTCCTGGAAAAATATTGCCTATGGGGAAAAATCCACTTAGAACAGGATCCTGCCGAAGAAAACTTCGTTTTTAGAAGAAAAAGTGTACCCGTTAATATAAATGGGTGGATCAAACAGCTAGAAGGGGTGAGGAGGAGGGTGTACCATAAAAATATTAATAATCGATCATACATTGATTAAATATATGCTATTTTGCACATAGCTTGATTTTTACCTTTAAATCTTTTATACTTTGTCCTAGAAAATGGTAATTTTGTCTTGGAAATTAATATTTCCTTGGCTGTGGGAACCATGGAGATGCCACATCACAACCTCTCTGAATATATACACCAAAATAAAATAAAAACTCCCTGTTGCTTTGGGTGATAAAATTACTTAACTCCATCATGACCAGAATACCATTATTTAAATGCTCAAGCTATAAAAAATGCTGGGACTCAAACCTTTCAGTTCTGCCTTGTCTTATATTCAAGTTAGGTAGTTTTCAGTGATATTGACCAATAAACTTACCTCCTCTTATATACATGGCAGACAACTTTGTACAAAACTGATAATATTCTTGCTACATGCCGAGTGAGCAACATTTATCTCATATTTTCATATGTTTCAATTATATTAAAAGACCACCAGATGCATGCTATAATCATGTCTGACCAAATCACAAACAAATAACATATGCGAGGGTTGAGACAACAGGTTCCACACCCTTGTTGGCTTAGATCATCCCTCCACATGGAAACTGATAGAAACTCTTATAAGCAGAGGGTGCTCATGTCACTGGGGTTCTCATTAAAGTTGAACATAGTATTAGACTGAAGAAAAAACAAGAAAGGTATACACATAATTCCCCAAAAGACTTCGTAGATTTTCAGGAATAATATCCATCCCTGAATTTTTGTTAGATTATCCTATAATATTTGAGTTGGTAAACATAACATTTCAATTTTATTATTGAAGGCTTCATGTTTTAAATGTCCAATTGTAATTAAGAAATGCCAATAACTGAAAATGTTTTACATATCCATTCTTAGTTAAGAAATATTAATAACTGTCAATATAATAATCAGACATCCAGTTCATGTTTTATTTCATACACTGGCCAAAACGTCCATTGGTCAAACCGTCCGCCAACCATATTGTCCATACCAAATTATTTATCTTTATGATATACATACTGCTCAAGAATCAGAAAGTTAAAATATTTCATTTGTTTTGGGATATGCTGATTGGATTTTTAAAAGTATAAGACATCTCCAACAACAAACCAGGCCATGTTTTTGGCTATAAACGTGACAAAATTGTAGCTTAGAAAACATTAAGATTAGATGTGTAAAACATTTCACGACAGAAGTCTTTGATAACCTAAGACAAGACGTGCAAAATATACTTGGCTACCACTAGATATCACACACTCTATGAATACTGTATATACTCGCTTATAAGTCAGATAAGTCGAGGTCAATTTTTGACCCTGTAATTCTTTCCTCAGGCATATGCTCACTGTATAAGTTGAGATTAGGTATTGGCTTAAATTCCCTCAAAATCCGAATCATTGTCTTCATTCGCAAAAAAAGCTGACCCAGTCATTTCAAACTCATGGTGTCAGCAAGTGTGTCATAAATATATCAATATCAATTTCTTCACCGGCAGTGACACACACACACACAAGATTTTGCTTTGATGTTATATTTAACTAATAAACAAACTTGTCACACCAAACATGCCTGAGTGTTACTTCAACTGGCAAGCATTATTAATTAATTATTTCACAACAAGTGGCGAGCAAGTTTTGCAATGTGAACAGTGATTTCTATATTATCGCTAATGATCTAGAGGTAACGGTAGTAAACAGCGCATGACTATCAAGTATTATTACTTAAAGACTGGCATGTTTGTGAGATCCAAATAACAGTTTGGTGAAAATTAATCATAATTTATTGAATAAGACTAGTAGGCAGAGATGTGGCAATTTTGTTCCAACTATCCTTCACACAAACACGCCTGTATTGTAACTTCAATAAGGCAAGCGTTATTAATTCATTGTTTCACGGCACATCTGGAGGTACTGGTAGGTAACAGTGCATGACTATCAAGTATTATTACATAAAACCTGGCATGTTTGTAAGATTCAAATAAACTTATTGGGTTGAATCCTATAGTGTTGTGTGTCAAGGGTGGCCAAAACATCTTTTCCTTCAGCTGGTAGTAAATATGACACACGTATAAGTCGAGTTGCTTCTGAGAATTGCCTTTTCCCTACCTAAAAAATTGACTTCTACGCAAGTATATATAAAGTACTGTTTATTGGATATTTTTTTATCTATTTTCAGTACACTTTGCTGATTATATATTTGATTATATATAAGCAAATAACTTATAAGAATAGTAGTAAGAGAAGCACAATATATATATATATATATATATATATATATATATATACACACACACACACACACCTTGTTCTTCACTAATAAATCACAAATATTAAAAAAACTAGTGCACAATTAACCTGTTTATGTGATGTTCGTTGATATTTGCAATGAAATAGCTGACATATTGGTAGTCATTTCATGGACAATATAAACATTGTTATGAGTATTATTTCATCATCCATGCATATTTGGTTCATATTTTATTTGAAAATTTTCAGTAATCATTTGAAAGATGCTCAGATCACATTAGCGGTGCTTCGCCAGCATCTGATGGCTTTAGGTGAAGACGAAATACCATCTTTAATCAAGGACAGTGCTAAACTTCAGGTGGCTTGCATACTGCGTGGTAATTATGATCTGAAGATAGCTAGACAGAATTACTTTATGGATAATCAAGAACAGGTATATATGTCTTAGGTCATTGCTAATACTGGCAATAGTATAAAAACAAGGTAGTATTTTGTAATTATACGATGTGATTATGAATGTGCTTTTTTAAATCTATACATATATTTTCTGTGATATGAGAAAGATCTTTGTCTAATTTTACTATTCAAGTCTTATTTGTGTGATGTTATCAGATTATTGAACAGCTGCTCATTCAGAAAGCCAGATATGAGTTTCTGACTATGGGGTTTGAGTTGGAGTCCAGAGCTCATCGTAACACCTGTCGTTTGCTGAAGGCAGTGAAGACATTACTACAGGATGCAGCAAGGTTACAAAAAGAGAGGATGGTAAGGATTGTCTTTACATCAATAGAGTGTAGAGGAAATTTGACGAATGAGAAATATTTTTGTGATGCCCCAAAGTACAAAAATAGTGATTGCTAAAGTGATCCAATTCTAATTGGCATTTGCTGTTGGCATCAAATTTTTAATTGTGCAATTTCGTTGTACCTCAGTAGAAAATAATCTGATTTTGTTTACTGAATGTTGGACTGGTGCTTGCCTGTTAGTATATTTCATGGTTTGTTTCATTTCTTCTCGGTCAGCGAATGTTAAAAGATCCACTTTTGTCATCCAATCTAAACGAACGCAGCACACTAGATTCTAGGGACAAGTTCTTCTCCAGACTGCATCAACTACTGGGTTGGCTTCTATGTGTTTATATGTCATTTATATCAGCTTTAAAAAACATTTTCTTAACAAACGATGCTCAGCCATGTGATATATTGTACTAAATAAAGTTATTTTTTTTACCGTACTCATTCTCCATTTTAGACGAAGGTGAGTGTACCAATCAGCCACAGCTGTTTATAACATACCAACAGCTGGTTTCTAACAGCGAGAAGTTGAACAATCATTTAGCCTTCCTTAGATCATCTTCTTCAACAGCAAACAACAGCCAAGAGGACAGAATTCGTATGCTGTATGTCTGTTGTCTATTACCCTTCTTCCACATAAATTCTGTCCTCTTAGCAATTATCTCTGTTATACTACAGGATCTTCTACATTAACAAACTCGGAAAATTTAAATTAAGATTCCTGTTTTCTTATACCTATATACTAATTCAAGATTGTGTGTGTGTTATCTTGCATTTCAGAAATTCCTCTTTTTGTAAATGTACTACTTTAAAAGGTTTATCAGTTGTAAGTGTATGATGTTGAATAAATTTAAAAATACAAATATCTATTAATTTGTCTTACTTGGCCAACTTTATTTTCAGTGAGAAGTCACTGGTGTCCTGTGAAGCATCATTGTATTCAGGTTCCAATACTTTAAGCAGTAAGCCTAGATTAAGCCCAGAGCCTGTGATAGATTTAATACTACAGTTGGATGGTATGCTGAAGAGACTGGAGAGCTCCATGTTGGACATTGTGAAGGATGTTGAACAAAAGAAGAAGGTACATGCTTTACTTAATTTAAATCTCTCCTTACACAGAATAACAGTTACTATATTTTAAGCTGCTTGGTCATGGCTTTGTGCTGCAGCACACCTGATTAAGGTCTGCTAAATGATAGACAACTACGGGTAAATAAAAACAAGGAAAAAACTCGCATCTGATCAGTCTAGCAATCTGAGGAGTTATTTTTGCATAATTTCCTATACTAAATCAAGTTGTATGTTTTTCAATTAAAGTTTCATTTTAAAGAGTATTATTCTCTAACATTCTGGCTTTTACAAGATTGAAATAATGTTATAAATAGAAGAGGAGTAAACAAATTGCTGTCTAAATAAAATGGTCTTGTATCTGTTGAAGATTTTAATTTAGAGGCTTACTGCCATTTCAGAGTTTTTGTTGAGTGTTGGTTCAAACACGTCAAATATAATTAATAAATATGAGATTAATTTTAGTATTAGATTTTAGTAAAACAAATTTTATCTCTTTTTGTTGTAATTTGTTTTTATCTTGAATAAAACCCATCCATTGAAAGTGTAAATGTTGAAAATGGTGAGTAACTGTCTCAAACGTTTACTATGAAAAACACTGTCCAATGTTAATAGTATTCAATAGATGGCACCATCAATAACTTCTAATATTTACCTCGGTTGTAGTGTGAGGTCAAATGAGTGAGTTAATAATAATTATAAGGTATATTTAATCAAGCACCCATACTAGTTGTTAATGGACATAATTTTTTAACATTAGGCCGTTGTTTTTTTTAATACTTGTTTACAGAAAATTTTCCTTCCACAAATTGGTGGCAGTCGGTCGGGACCAAAATTAAATAAATCACTGAAAACATAGGGTCAGTCAAAAAGATTTTATCAGCACTAGCCTATCACGGCGATATTTTTTATTGTGATTTTAAGTAGATCTCCACCAAGTTCAAACTATTTATGTGTTTCTCGTGAGGGGGACTTATAATTAGATTAAATTTACAAGATTTCTAGGTTTCAAGACCGATTTACTGTAGAAATACCTGTCACCATCTTGGATTAAGTAGCCTAATCCACTTCCGGTGTTCAGGCGGGTCGGCATGAAAATAATAATAAAAAGAATGAATGTCAATTTTATTTCCTGTGGTGTGTTTCAGCTGTGATAGGCAGGTTTGTAAAACAAGTATTCAAAAAACAATGGCCTTAAGAATATGTTTGTGTCCTATACCCCCCACCAAACATTTTGCATATGCTTGTGAAAATAATGATAATTATGGACAACTCCTAACTATTTAAATGTTTCTAATTTTTTTTCAGAGTCTACGTAGAGACACGTTGCTTTTGACTGAGAGAGAACTATTTGTTTATTTCTTCAATGATCCCGACAGATTACGTAGAGTAATTAATGATGTCTCAAACAGATTAGAATCTCATTTAGTGAAATAAGATTCTAAAAATATTCTTTCAATGAATAATCTTTAACTACATAATATTGTTTGGCTTTGTGTTATTACCGGAATTAACCATGTTATTGATATTAAAATGTGGCATTCACTTGGTTTGTTCAGTGATCATATTGACCTGAGAGAACTAAAGTGATTATATGTACAACACACACACACAGAGTCTAGATGATGAATCTCACTCACCTCAATAAAATAATTCTTAGTAGAGTGAGGAACTGGTGATCAAAATATAAGACAGAAAAAGAATCATAATTTGTTTTCATAATATTGAGGATACAGGTCTTGTTTGGCTGTGACTCAGATTTGATAATTCAACATCGGCAGAAATTATAGACAAACAATTATTATTAAGATTCTTGTTGAGGATTCACTACCCATAAACAACCTATATATTGTGAAGTCATGAAGTAACATTATTGGTTTACTACCTCTAGACACAACATCCAAATTGTCTTGTCTTTTGTATCTTATATATTTTGTCACTAAAACAGATGACTGATGGGTGGATAATGATGTGTTAAACTAATTATCAGCATATATATAATGGTACACATTAAGAATCGGTTTATTGAAATTTAAAAATACACCTGCTAGTTAATACACAGAGTGTGAATTTTTCTCATGCAAGAGGAAATCAGCATAGTTTATGCACTTAATATATCCCCAACTCCTTTATCGTTGTAGTTAGATACACTAATACTATTTGTTAAAGTTTAATTTACCATCACATCAATTAAATGGAAATTGGATCAAATATTTAAAGCTTCATCGTTTACCTTCATCCTGGTATTATCAAATAGGTTGATTAAACAGTTCTGATGGTTTGATCTTCTTTGCAAGATCAACTTACTGAAACAAACTATAACTATGCAGAAGAGATGCTAATTATGTTGAATGTATAAAATCTCTATGCAAAATGCACCTATAAAATATGGCTGCTCATTCTAGTTTGTTGACTCCATGTCCCAATCTTCTAGACAAATATTTTTTACCAAGCAGTGTATTAAGAATATAAGACTTTCTACAAATAAATTTACAATTAACCTACTTTATTTGATGGGAAATCAATACAAAAGGATGAATTTTGTTGTAACCCTAAGATAGGAACATTTATTGGCTCAATAATTTTTTTTCAGTTATATCTCAGGTAATTGTCATCATTTCCCATTACCACCTTTTATAAGTTAAATTATTGATGGATCTTGTAGACTACCTAAATTAATAATATTGCACCTTTTGTCAACATTCACTTCGACTTTTAAAAATGATTCACACTACAATTTTAATATCTTTTTAAATGTCAGAAATATTTGAGAATAATCAAATTAAACGTATGTATGAATTATGGGATTTTGTGTCGTTTCCCCAGAATGAAGAATTACTGGTAGGTTTATTTGGCAATACATACATAAGGATATTATATATATATCTCTCACCCACTAAGTAATCAAAATATTATCCCTCATATACAATTAACCCTGTAACATATTTGTTACAGTAAAATTGTGAAAAGAGAGATTTCAAGGAATTTTTGTGTAATTACTGAAGGAGTGAATCAGTAATTTCCTCAAATCACATAATGACAATACTGATCACAAACGGGGGAAGACATTTGTGCAATAAAAAAGTAAAATTACAATTGCAAGGTGGCCAGATATATACAAATCTCCACTATTTATAGACTGAATGTTAAGGAATAATAAAAACACAATTTAACCTTTCCATTATAAAATTGATGCGACTCCAAATTATGGTCAGTTCATTCCAAAATGTATCTATCCCATTTATGGGAAATATCCTACACAAATCTCAAAGAAATGTGTCAACATCTTTAATTGGTGTTTCATGTATAAATAAATTTTATGGATGCAGACACAGAATGACAAATAAACAACTGTATTTGGTGGCATATGTCCTGGATATGTAAGTAATATTATACAGTGAAAGAAAAACAGACAGCAGGCAGATCATATAATACTTTATTTCATAACCAGAAGCAATTAAGAAGATAGTTCTCCATACATCTACAGTGAAACATCAATGTACACATTGGTTAATCTCAAGATATACAAGGCACTAGGAAACCATCTGAAAACTGATGAAATAACTTAAATAGCAAAAAGATAAGAACTATAGTTGATTGTCCATTAGCCTTGTACTCTGTTGTAACTCATAATCTTCCAGGTAGGCACTATCCTCTGTGTTGGAAAAACCAGAACTTTGCTTCATCTTTTCGAAGATTCTTAATGCTGTATGTATTCCCTGGATTATATATATATATGTATGTATGTATATAGACAGAATTTTTAAAAAATCTTACAAGTGAAAAAAAGTATACAAATTCTTACCTTGAGGTATAAAAAATGAGTCATCCGTTTCTAGGATAGATGTTGTATTGTGAATTGTCACAGCAACTTTTCCTTTTTTTATAACAAATATCTGAAATGATAACAATACCCTTAAGTCAATAAAACAGAACAATTAATTCACCTTCTTCAAACCAATATTTTGTGAAATGCACAAGACTGAAACGTGTTTTTGTAAAGTTGAATACTCAACTTAAAAACGTGAATATTTAAGTATCACAAATAACAACCAGAGTTTTGACCTAAAAGATGTAAAAGGATAAAAAAATGTTCACATCAATCCAACTAACCATTGAATCATTACGAACATACTGAGTACACTTCTCCTCCAGAGGTCGAAGGACAAGCTGACCTAGTGAGAAAGCAGGTTGTATCATGGCTTTGGACAAAATAAGTGGGTCACCCGGACCTGCAGCTTCTCCATACACATTACAGAAATTGTGCTGCTTCTTTGTCACTACGCAATCTGAAAGAAATTCACCGGCAAGCAAACATCAGTTTATGCTGATAACGTTTTGTCATAGAAAGAGTTTAAATGGAACAAAGTTTTGAAACGTTATTATACATCTTAAGACTGTCTACTGCATAGCCGTGAGTATAATTCTTCTGATCTTACCAATTAACACTTCCTCTTGTGTAGTAGGATCTAATACAGGTATTTCACCCGCCATAGTAGTCTGCCAGTTGTTTTCTACGGGTACGTGAATGGAAAGATTTCGTGGGGTTTTGGGAAGCTTTGACTTCACTTTCTGTCTTCTTCTGACCAGCTGCTGAACTAAACACAAACAAAGTAAACTGCACACCTGATAAAGGCACATATCTCACCTGTTCATTTGTGTAGAGATGTCTTCAAAATACAGAGAAATATTGGTAATATCAGATCTGTATAATCTAGTATACGTGAGTGCAATAATCATCATATATATTCAATCGTGTCTAAACATCGGGCCAACTCATTTGAAAGCAAGCTAGAAAACTTACGTTTTTCTTTACGAGTTATGGGTTTCAGGTTGTCATCATATTTAGGAGATTCTATGCCTGCAACAACCAGACCTAAAATAAAATTCAATTAAACAATTTTAATTATTCATACATACAACATCTAAGATGTGACTACATACATCTTAAAGTTTAATAAAATAGTTTTCTGAATAATAACCACATAATATAACCATAATAACCATACTGAAGAGATAACTAACCAGATTTTCTCCTAGCATATTTAATCCTTTCATTTCTAAACCAGTCCAGTGGTAAGACTCGTGTTCTTTGAGATCGTCGGAGGCCCTCGGGGCATGGTTCAGGAACAACTGGAAAGATACGATTAACATCTGTATTAATAGCTGGAACTTACTAGAGAACAAAACCTACTTTTTAAATCGGTGCAATTGGATGTACAAATGCTTCAATCCTTGGGCAACAATTTTCTAACAAATCCCAAATAAACCAAAATTAAAGATGCCAGTATTCCAGTCTATAAGCAAATCAGAGGTCTGGGCAACAATGAGCACAGAGTGTGCCTTATATAAAACTGGCCATACAAAGCTTGACTGCATGGTTAAAGGAACAGTTCCCTTTCATTTCAAATTTTCAGGACTAATACAAATATGTTCACACAAATGTGATCAGAATTAACCAATATATTAAATAATCCAGTTCAATGTGCTGGTGAATCAACTATAATTAGTCTGTGGGTGCTGCCATTTTGAAGCCAGACACAGATTAGATGCTCCCAAAATCTGACATCACTTAATACAAGCTGTTTGTATTACCCTGTTATAAAAATGGAAACAGGGGTCAGCTAAATATATATTTTTGGAACAGACGTATTTATGAATATTACAGTATAGTTGGTCCAAGCAGCCTCATATGTTACTGAATTGGTAAAGAAAAGTAGAGTGAAATTCCTTAGGAAGATTGTTTTGTACTTTTGTAACAAGAAGCATCTACTCAGCTGTCAGATTTATGAAAATGAATCAACGATGGTGTCAGGTAGTAGTGTTTAGGTTAAGCACAAGGGAAGGTTAGGTCACGATGGCTAACCCAAAGCATTGTAACCTGATGTGATAGGGAACATAATGGCTAGATAATCCTCACGCCATCTGAGGTCAGAAACTATGACTTTTCCTTCCCACCATAAAATTTGTCATTCGAGGAATCTGCAATAGCTACCATCCTCTGTAAGTTATTAAGTCGTTTATTAAGCTGTGGCATTGGTCACACCCCTGGGACATAGAGTGAATGAGGTTCTGGGAATGACCCCATAAGGATAGGTACATTGAGTCGATTTGAATTCACATCTGGAGGTGTGTAGTTCAGTTCTCTAATCAATATACTACCAGAGCACTCCAAGCAACATCCTCCCTCCCCTTAATATACCATCACCACAAATTGGTTTAGAATTAGTCCTCATGTAGAGGAATTAACTTACAGATCATCTACATGTTCCTCATTCAGGTACCGAACCATATCAACAACTGTCATTTAGACCTTTATTAACAACATTACCTTATGTCTGATCAAACGTGTCTGAAGCTGCTACCCAGAAAAACAAAACAACTTACTTATTTTAACTTTATTTTCTGTCTTCTTTTTTCCTGTTATTTGGAGGGGGTTGGTGTTTTGGATGCAGTCACTTCACAGTAATGGACTGCTGAAGAGGGGCTTGTTACTAGAGTAGAGTTTGTCTTTAGGATGGACTTTAACATACCTAATAGCAAACAAAGACAATAACAGCATATTAATATTTAACACAAGCGTTTATCAACATATGGTGATAAATAGCATTCAGTGAAAATATGGAAAGCAAAACATCTAAAATATGATGATAACCTCCTCCAGTTATTTGATATAACACATTCAGTAAGATTGAGGCTCATTACCAAACTTTCATACAAACAAAGCACAGTAAGATTTGTTATTTACACAAGTAACCGCAGTCTGTTGCATATAAGGTGGGAAGTGCAAAAACCTACCAGCTCTCTTGACTCCTGTACTTTTCCTCTTGGAGTTAGGCATGGTACTACGTCTTCTATTGGATCTCTTAAGTATTGCAACCTGATGATTCTCTAAAGGTAAGTCTTCATTATTCCCTGTTGTGAAGATTCAACAACAATAGCATCATATTTATTAATCAAACTGCCCTTTCCTTGTTGAATGTACTCTGTAGTCTAAGTATAAAAACAGCTCCCTCCATGGAGCCTACATCTAACATTACTAAAGTGAGTGGGTTGGGTTGTTTATCCTCAGCACTGGACAAACAGCCTAGGAGAATAAATTCCACAAACACAGATACAAACTGGAATAAAACCTACGACATGGACGTTTGCGGCAAACTACTCTGACTATTACACAAATGGAATCCCCGTTCTAAGCGGATTAAAACGAAACCTATCAAGTTCCAAACTATCCAAGCTTTTAAAAATGATTAGAATAAATAACTAAACTGCTGACTAATAGAAATTTAATTAACTGAGATGCCCCATTAATGAACAACAGGATCAGTAGGTTTAACTTGGCCCTGCCACTGGGGTTTAGCTTAATCTGCATAGTGGATTAAAGTGTACCAAGAGAAACTATTTTCATTGCTTACATCTTCACCAAATGCCTGAATAAAGCACAATAAATATTGTATGCATCTTTATTATCAACTAAGTCATAATGTGGTGTATATACACATAATAGAGCAGATTTAGCACAAATTTTCATGTAATTTTTTATACACAATCCGACTACTACTTTGTTAATTACAGTTCACCCATTTCCAAAACAACTGTCTAACAGAATCACCAGATCTATCACCCTTGATAGTAGCCATCGCAATAGAGTAATATAAAAAGGTATCATTAAGAGTTTGCTCAACACCAGATGTATCAGCAATGTATGGAGAGAAATCCTTCCGAGCATCAGCTCCCAGGCTGTGGAACAAGTTGCCAAACCACGTTAAGACATATTTTGTAAGGTTTTTAAAACCCATTTATTTAAATTGGTGTATTTATAATATTAAACCAGTTTATTATGTATGAAATGTATTTGATCTGTATGAGCTCAGAATGTTTTAATTGTATTTTAAATGTTAAGCGCCTTAGAGCAAGTTCGGTTGAATAAGGGACTATATAAAGCACTATTATTATTATATATTATTATGTTTCCAGAAATATTCACTGTTTAAAGACTTTAGGAGACAGTAGTATAGTTTCAGCCTAAACTTCAATTCTCAGCCTATATAAGAACATATTCAACAGAAGCCACAATAAAATATAAAACAACAACACTGTGTAACTCTGTGGGTTAAGGGGCTAGACAAAGGAAAGGATCAAGTAAAGCCACGCTAGTAGAATGCAATAATATGATGGCATGTGGTGGATTAAATGAAGCCACTAATGTTCGATGAAATATTCAAGGGATCAATTAAGTGGCCACCACCATCATCACCAGTTGATGAGATGATCACGGCAATTAACCTCCCTCACCGTATAGCAGCAGACAAGCAATCTATAGAATATTTGTATTATTATCCCATTTTGCTGGTTAGGCCAATCTATTAACACTAACACCCGATTAAATTCAAGCAGACACAATGTCAGTCTCTTAGATAAATTACATATTAAGTTCCCTCCACCTGGTGGAGACATAATTGCAACACTGTGTAACTTTGAAAAAGCCATGGATATTAAATAGTACAGTGGCATGGTGTAAATGAAAGTTGCCAGATATAAATATCAATAAGGTGATCAACAATATCATCCTCAATAATAATCTAATCTAATTCAGCTCAAACTCAAACCCCGGTTAAACTGCAACCTGATGACTAACACCTACATTGGAAATATTATAAAAAGTGATATACACCACTGTTATAATTGATTAAACTTCTGTAATCACTTCTGTAATCACCCTTACACGAACACCTACGCGTTAACTTACCATTAGGATTGCCAGAATAATCACTTAAGACAGAGTCATCAATAAACCGATGTGATGCTGGTCCAATTGGAGAAAGATTTGGTGAAGTTGTTTGTTCATGAAAAACTGATGCTGTAAAATGATGCATGAATTGATGAGATTACTCCAGATTGCTGTGACAACCAATCAATTTACAAGTAAAAAGGGAACATATTCCACCAAACATGAGATCAGATGCACTAAAATGCTTTTTAATAAAAATATTCATGATATCACCAAAATAAATATTTAAAACAAAATTTAAATTTTTCAGGAATATATTTCCTACATACTGATACAGAATTTCTCTAAAGCAAGTATTTAATTTAAATTAACAAGAATGTAAATACATATTTAAATAAGCTACATATGCATACAGTGCATTTTGATTCTTTAAGAACAAATATAAAAACTGTTATTGGTGCCAGTCTTGCTAAAAAATACCTTTCATCTTCCTGGATTTCTTCTTTGCAGATCTACGATTGTGCTGGACGTTTAAAGATTTTTCTTTATCTTCAACATGAAATGAATAAACATCAGCACCCTGTTCTTCTACAGGAAGGACGGGATGTGGACTAATTGCAGTTTCTGCTTGAGGTTCATCCTGAACAACGACCGAGGAACCGACAAGGGGTGGCTGGTTCTCATCCTGAGCGTTAACATTTTTCAATGCCATCATCTCTAAACTGGAATGATCTTTATTTCCTTCTGGTAATGATTTACTATCGTCTCCAGATTTTAGGTTCTGTCTGCTCCTCTGACCCTTTTTATTCCCAGCTGCGGAACAAGTCTCCAAATCACTGAGGTCAGCATGACCCCTCTCGAACTTCCTCGTCAAACCAGCTTTTGCTTTTGACGTTTGTACACCATTATCATCATGTTTATATTCAGTATGGGATTTATCCGATGTGCCATCGACTTCATTTTCCTTAAGATCATCCTCCATCCGAAGCTTCTTAGGAGATGTGATTTCAAGGCCATCGTTATCTTGTGCTGTATATGTCTCATCAGCCTGAACATCAATATTGGTTGGACTGGCCACTTTCCTGTCCTGTTTTGCACATCTACCCTTTTTGGGAACATGGCTCAGAGAAGCTACCCCACTGCTACTCTTTAAGCCCACTGCCCGTCTTCTCATTGACTGCTTTTTTTTGGTAGTCTTTCTCTGCAAGGAATTATCACGTAGCCCGTTCTGGTCACCTGAGCTCAAATTACTGTCCTCATCACTGTCATCAAAATTAAAGTGCAACGGATGTCTACGGTCGGGATTGGCATTAAACTCAGCAGAGCTCTTTCTTGCCTTGTGATGTTGTTTCTCTTCAGTTGGAATCGACTTCAGAGTAGAAGTAGTGCGACGTCTGGCCTGGAGTCCACCATTCTTTACCTCTTTTGCCTTTGGCCTTAACTTTCCCTTTTTCCCTTTATTTTGTCTGTTGTTTCTATCTTTGGTTATTTGTGTATCCATTAGCCATTCTTTTTCAATTTCTTGATTTGCTCCGCCAAACTCATCCTCACTAACGTAACTCCTTTTCTTCTTTTTCGTCTTCCCTAATGGTTTGGCCTTATTTAATGGTGAAGAATATTTTTTATCCTTTCCACCCTGATGTAACTGTTGCTCACTTCTCTTCACTGGAGACCTGTTCTGCAAAGCCACAAAGTGAGAATTCTCACTGTCAGATTCTATCTCCAAGTTGTGGATCAGTTGTGTCGTCGGTCTTTCAGAAGTTAGCAACTCAGAAGCTACCAACTGTGCATCTGTTTCTGTTTTGTTGGAGTCTCTTGCCTCCTTGGTTGCCCTGTCCTTCTGTGGTGAAGATTTCCTTGCTTTATTCTTTATAGGACTCTTAAACTGTACAATATCAACCATTTCTTGTTTGTCAGCAGTCAGTTCCTCTCTTTCATTCAAAGAATGGGTTTCACTAAAATGATGCAAATACTATGATCCAGAATATTTCACAAAATTCCACTATTTTGAATTTAAACCTCATCCAGGAAATATAGTTTTATTTTTCTATGGTGGAAATGAATTGCTGATCACCTACCTCGATGGCTGATGTTCATCACTACACCTGTCTCCTGAATATGTCAGCCTGAAACAGATAACATCACTTATATAGTTATGGTCAACTGAACTGATTGGTCAGAGTTGTACAAAACAATTGGAAATGCATCTAAATAAAATGAATTCTGATTAAACCATAATACCAAGGATTACCACTCAATAAAAGACCACTTACCACACTGTTTCTTACAAAACAAATTTACAAGCAGAGGCAGAGCAGGGGGTATTGCCGCCCAGGGCCAAATATATATATATAGACGCTCCTATTAGTGTAGTAGAAATACATTTACGAGAGAAGAGAGCCACCTACAGCATGGTGTCTAGGGCCCTTCAGTGAGCCCCAGAAGCCAGAGGGGTGCTGGTGTTTTGTGAGGCATTATTAGCCTTTCCTGAACTTAAATATCACCAAGGGATCTACTTAGTGAACACTCAAGAGATAAATTACAAACAAAATAATTATTTATACAAACTTTTTTCAGCTCGAAATTGCCGCCCTGAAAAGGTGCTGCCTGGGACGGACACCCCCCCCCCCATTGCTTTGCCACTGCTTACAAGTAGTCACAAACCTCTTTTTTGTCTTAAAGCTGAGCAAAGCTGAATTTTGGATTTTTGGTGGGAACTTTAACTCTTCACTCCCATTCTTGGAAAATGAACCAACAGCATTCCCCTCAACTAGCAGTGGTGACCTGACAATGCCTCTTTTGTGTGAACTATTCATCACTGAATCTGGTGGCATCATAGATTTATCTGAGTCTGTACCAGCTGACTCCTTTCTGCGGTCATTCACTGTTCTTTCTGCCGTAACCTCTAATTCATCGGTGGAGCGATCTTTGAGTGTTCTGTCATGTTCTGCACTTCCTGCTGAATCACAAGCTTCTGTGCCCAGTTTATCTTTGTTTGGAGTGCTTTTTCTTGGGGTCTTTCTCGTTTTTTTAGCCAACTGTTTTAACATGGATTTAGTGATCTCGTGATCAGAGGGGGTGAAAGGGGACATGGACTGCAGTGGCTTGCCATCCTTTAAAGATAAATTAATTGAAATGAGAGAGAAAGAGAGATAGAGCAATGTATATAAGATGAGTGAGTACTGCAATACATCTAACAAAAACAGCCAGTAAAAAGATGAATATACAACAGCTTAAAGGCTCAATACTGTCATTTTAATTTATAAGATGTTTACCTTTTGTCGGGTAACCAATGATTTTGTGTTTGTGGAGCCATCTTCTTTCAGCCAACTGAGTGAAGACTCTTCAGCACCTGTAAAATATATACCAATAATAAGAAATAATTAATGTTTTACAAACAGATGGCAGATAAACCTAATCACATTATTATATTACTATTTTCTGTGTACACCTTTGAACAAAGATCACAAAGAAATAACTTCTTTATTTGATGCACACTTGAATACTGTTGATCTGCTAGCAATTTATATGGCAGCTATATCAATATTTTTGGGTTTTGTTAAGTCAATGTGGATGAGTGGATGGTTTGTTTATGGCATTGGTCACACTTGGGAAATATGGTTGAGGGGTGATTGTGAGAGTCCGATGCTATACCTCATCTGTTTTACAGTCCCTCGTCGCCTATTTTATTGGCAGAATATCGGTCGGCTACTTTGGTTTTGGCAAAGGGGTTAAGCAAAATATTCATTTCCCAACTTTTCAGAAGCCTCCTTCCAATCGAGAAGGGACACTACTGTGCTAGTGAGACTACCACTACCTGACGGTCAGCCTTTCATTACTCCTCCCCTCCCCACATCCATACTTTTTACAGGCCACAACAGGTCAGCTGCTGCCTACTTTTTGAAAGGGGTTGTCTACTCTATTTACTACTACTGTTTAGACAGCTGTCTTTTTACACAGTTTTATTTTATCTGTAACTAAAGAGGGTGACATAGTCATTCTTTCATGAGCTTTGAGGATCAAAGAGAGATGAATAGTTGTGACTAGTAAACCCAAAAGATTGATTTATCTTGAAAGATTTGAGTGTGTCTTGCCTATATTATCAACCAATAAAATGGCCAGGGACATTCGAATTTTCAATATTGTTTTCATTCCCTTCTAATTTTACATTTTATAATGTTAAACAATACCTGTGATTATTTCTCTTAATGGCAATGACCAGTTTATTTAGAGGTATGGCAATTTATTGAATAATTGTGATATATAGTTTGGTCTGTGTTGTGTACAGGAATATTAGTTTAAAAAGTGAGATTTCCATTCATGGATTTCCCCGACCATCTTCAAAAAAACTGAGGGCAGCTTGGACATGTTTTGTCAAACAAACACAAGATAAATGGCACACTATCAGCAGCACATCATACATATGTAGTATACATTCTGTTGCTGACAACTGTTACAACAAAATGCAACATGATATGGGACAGGCAAAGAAACTATTTTTGAAGAAAGACGATCAGCTGTCACAAGTGGATAGCTACCAACATTTAAAAATTGGAAGGAGTAATCATTTTGTGCAAAACGTGACCTACAGTTCACATAACACCAAACATAATAAAACCATGTAAGTATCATATTTATTGATACCAAAACAATTTTACATCATAAATATTCCTTTGTGAAAGGTTCAAGTGCTTTTTTCATTTAATCAGATTTTTCCCACATTTAATAACAATTAAGTCATCACAAGTCTGCACTTTCAGTACATCATTACCCTACATATTCTACACTATACTAAAATCTTCATAGGATTGCTGTATTATTTATCAGTTGATTTAGTTAAAAAATCAGATCACATGGTATATAATGTTATTTCTGTTCTAACATTGTACAGTACTGAGTGTCACTTTTCATGAGTTTTGATAGGTAGCACCCTCTTGCCTCAGCCAGGAAAATATTGGAATATTTCTGCTGAGAACATGTGCCTTTGGCATTCAGAGGGATACTTTGTGCACAATCAAACTACTGAGAGTTTTGGTGGATGTGCTGTGGCAGAAAGCTGTCTTGGTTTTGATGACAAATGAGAACATTCTTTCACAGTCTCCATTGCTGTGAAACAAGATCAAAATATCCAGCATCACAGAGGCAAGGATATAAAACTGTGGCTGTCCAGTGCCATTCTTTATCTGTTTCAACTTTCATCCATACAAGCCACATAAATTACATTATTCTATTAAAACATAATTACAATTAAGCTACATCATCATGAATTGATCATAACAAATATACATCTCCATGTATTATCAATGACACATACATTATTTACTAGGAATTTTAGAAAGAAAAGAACAGCAGCAATGACAAGTCAGCCTATCATTGGTGTTGTGGTTCAGTTAATAAAATCCCACATTATCGCCGATTTAAAAAGTTATGTAAATAAACATATCTAACAATCACTGGATAAAGCTTCGTGTTGTCCATCTCATTGGATCCATTAGTGACTGCACTGAATGGTTGGTTCTGCATCTGATTGGCAATATAATTTGAATCATCACTGAATAAGGTCTCCACAAGAATATTTGTATTTGTGTAATGATGATGATGATGATTGGTGTTTTACAGTCACTTTTGTGCACATGGTAGGCGAAATTGGGCCGAGCGACCTCCGAAGGTAATAAAGTGAAGTCAAAGATGAAACACCCTTCAGATATACCCACGCTGAGGTTTTTGTGTGATCACTGCCATATTTCTTTGCTATTTCTGTATCAGGAAACATTGTATGAAAGAGAGGATCTCCTGCATTCACTATTTATAGGACAATTGTTTTGAAGACTTGCAACATAAAAAATAGCAGATAAAAGAATACTCTGCCTTTTCAGTAGGGGATAGAGTAGAAGACCTATTACTAAAAGGAGGCAGCAGCTCACTTGTGGTGGCCTGTAGAAACACTGTGATGCCATTGCTGCAGCATTGATGGAGGTAGGTATGGATGTGTGGGGGTTAGTGAAGGGCTGGCTGTGGGGTAGTGGTAGTCACACTACACCATAGTGGCCCTTCTCTATCATATGGGGCTGCCCCTTAAAAAACCAAAGTAGGGACATAAAATAGATGACGTATAGCATTTGACGTCAGCTGCTATTGAAAAGGCGGACACTAAAAAAAGGGGAAAACCAAGAACAGGAATTATGACAATAAACAAACAAAATGCTCAATTATCAAGTTCCTAATTATTCATTTTAATATTCAAGTACAGAATAGTAACAACTAGAGATAATTGTATCCAGCCATAACTAATACATTTTGGTAAATGTTTATAACCACAAGGTGGTCTAAGTTTGATATCTTATTCTGTATGATATATAGAATGCTATTACAAAAATGAGCATTTAAATGCAGTATAATATTTTTACTGGGGTTCATGAATAATCTGCAATCATACTTTATTTCATCAATAACTGACAGACTCCCAGCCATAGGAGGTCTTAATAACAAAAACACTCCATTGCCAAATAAAACTTGTCACTGGGTTAGACTGGAATGGAGATAGTGATATTATGTTGCGTTATGACATTGCTGAACAATGAAAACCTATTGATTTTGCCAACATAGAATTTCCATCTCTAAAAAGTAAAGGCAAAGTTCTTTTCAGAATACAATTTAAAAAAATACTTTACTTTACACCAGAATGTCACTGTCCCCAAATATTGGAATACTGTCACCAAAATAAAGGTGTAGTACGTAGACAAACCTGAATCGGTCCAGTAGTCACTAAAGTTCTCAAAGCCATCATCCAATACCCTAATTACTTTGCCAGCTTTTATATCACGACCCGTTCTCCTGCGTTTAATATAAACATCAAGTTATAAAATTAAATCAACAATAACAATACTAAAGCAGAAACAAAGGCCATAAACTTGTACAAAACTGAAAATTACTTAAACGAGTATTTGACAATTTACATCAAGTTATTTGTAAACTGATCTTGGGCTTTAATAGTTTTGTCCGTCATGCATCAATTAACTAGAAAGTAAAACTCACCTTCCAAGAACAACATTCTTTTTCACACTCTGAAAAGCAGGAAGAATGTTTTTAATAAAATGTGAAATATAAAGTAAGATGCCATTTGAAGAATGTACTGATTACTACCGACAAAACAAATGTTTAAAATTATTTAAAAGACTCCCATCCCAAAACAAAACGAGCAGGGCTGACAATGGTAAAAGATGGTCATTACTGAGAAATAACAGGATTAAATATTACTAAGCCAGTAAATGTTCCTATCTTAGGGTTACAACAAAATTCATTCATACCGTATATACTAATGTATAAGTCGATATTTTGGGTAGGGAAAAGAGAGTTCTCAGAAGCACCTCAACTTATTACAAACATGCCAGTCTTTATGTAATAATACTTGATAGTCAGGCTATGTTACCTACCAGTACCTCCAGATGTGCTGTGAAACAAAAAATTAATAACGCTTGCCAACTGAAGTTACAATCAGGCGTGTTTGTGTGAGCGATAGTTGGAACACTCTGCATACTAGTCTTATTCAATAAATTAAGATTAATTTTCACCAAACTTGACCTTGACTTATAGACCTGAGTAAAGAATTACAGAGTCAAAAATTGACCTCGACTTATCTGCCGGGACATAGGTGATTGACAACAGTCTTCCAGTCTTCTGTCCTGGGCTTTCTTTTCAAGCTCCCTCCAGCTGTAACCTGTCCTCTTTATGTCTGTCAGGAGATCCCTTCTCCATGTATTTCTTGGGCATCCTCTTTTTCTCTTTCCTTGTGGGTTCCATGTTAGGGCCTGCCTGGTGATAGTTGAGGCTGGTTTCCGGAGTGTGTGACCAATCCACCCCCATTGTCTCCTTCTGATCTCATCTCCAGCATTCTGTTGGTGTGTTTTCTCCCACAACTCGCTGTTACTGATGGTGTTTGGCCAGTGAATTTGGAGGATTCTTCTCAGACAGTTATTAATAAACGTCTGTAATTTCTTGGCGGTGGTGTTAGTTGTCCTCCATGTCTCTGCCCCATACAGTAGTACAGACTTCACATTGGAGTTAAACAGGCATATCTTTATGTGTAATGACAACACTTTGGAGCTCCAGACGTTCTTGAGCTGTATAAATGCTCCTTTAGCCTTGCCAATCGTTGCCTTAACATCCGCATCTGTACCACCATGTTTATCAATAATACTATCCCGATATGTGAAGGTCTCTACCTCGTCAATTTCATTTCCTTCCAGTTTGACTGGCTCCATGCTGACTGCATTTACCTTGAGGATTTTTGTTTTGCATTTATATATATTTAACCCCACTTGTGAAGAGATGGCTCCCAGTTCACTTGTCTTCTCCTGGATTTGTTGATGGCTGTGGGACAACAATGCTAGGTCGTCGGCAAAGTCAAGGTCTTTAAGTTGCATATTTAGTGTCCACTGTATTCCATTTCTTCTCTGCTTTGTGCATATCTTCATAATCCAGTCAATGACCAGAAGGAAGAGGAATGGAGACAGCAAGCAACCTTGTCTAACTCCAGTCTTCACTTCGAAATGCTTCATTAGTTGTCCACTATGTATTACTCTGCAGCCTGTTCCTTCATAGCTATTCTTAATCAAGCTGACCAACTTGGTCGGTATGCCGTAATGTCTTAGCAATTTCCATTTCTTAGCAATTAAACAGAAATGCTGTCATACATCTTTTCGTAGTGGACTTATATGTGAGTATATGCAGTAGTTACTGATTTCCCATCTAATAAAGTAGGTTAATTGTAGATTTATTTGTAGCAAGTCCCATTCTCTTAATAATATATATGGCTCACTAAACAAATTTGTGTCTTGAAGATTGGAACAGAGTCAATTCCACTTGATCAATTCGAAAATTGAACTGACCCCACGTCTGGCCAATTGTGTAATAGGACTAGGTATCTATAGATGAACAATAAAATACAAAAAGAGCAAACACTATTGGAGGTAAAATCTTAGCAATAAATAGTTACTGCTTATTTTCAGTAAAGGAAAAGTTAAACAGTAAATTACTTTTGTGGACATGATCAATTCCAATCTAAACAAATAGTTTTAGTTTAATATTTTTATTCTTGGTGGGCATTTGTCCAATCTCTCACTTTATTGGTGAGCATTTGACTGATTTGTCTGGTGGGCATTTGTCTGTGCACCAACTGCACCACACCTAACCACAAAACACTTGGTTATGCTAACCATGGCATGTGTAACTATAATTTCATGTGAAAGAATAGCAGATATCTTGCTACAGTGCAATTAGAAACATCAAAAACAACTAGAGATGCAGGATTAAGCAAAGCCATTGACACTGCATGTACATGGTCAGCCACAGATATACACCATAACCATAACTATCACAAGGCACCTACATGTAAATTTGTAATTGGCTACAGTGCAATTAGAAACCAAAAACAGATGGAGTATTTAAGTGAAACCAATGCCATTGTGATTGTCAATATTGTTATTGTCACTACATCAGTACATGGTATGTGATGGTCATGGACATGGTCAGCCACAGATATACTCATATAGATGTTTGTGTAGTTTGGGGATTAACCCCAGGCTGTCGCTTACTGAGCACACTGCACAGCCTCTCTCATAAAGTCATATAGATACCATAAGCATAAGTATATATATTTGTGGCTCAATAATCCGGTCAAAAATATTAGTAATCAATCATCCAGTAATTGAGTAAAAGCCAATCAGCCAGTAAAAGCCACCGTCCCGACTAAGACTAATACTCGTATTAGCTGGCTTTTTTGGTCAACCCTACGGCCTACCCTCGTAACTCTGCTACTCGCACAGTGACAAACTTGGTAAGTAACTTAAGTTTACATAATTCAATTAGTATATAATTACTGTGATTACACATCTTATCATGCAAGTACTATTTTCAACCATTTGGTTATAGAACAATTGTTATCATATATATATAATTTAAAAAAAAAATACCATTTTAACACTTTTCCATTTCAGAAAATGTTTTATAAATTGTGCCCAAGATAACCGTTGGATATCCAAACATGTCTATATCCGTATTGTTAATTGCCATTTAGTGATCTATTTCAGATGAGCTACATGGTTCTTATCTGAATTAAAAGTTACCTGTGTGAAAAATATAAAAACTAACTTATATTTATCATTCAAATTTATTTACAAAATATGTTAATAGTTATATAAATGTGCAGAAATTCGCGACTTTATTAAAGATAGTGTCGACTATAGGTGGCGCCACCTACACGTATATCGCGCCATTTTTGTAAATTAAACCTATCCCTGTTTCCTGTAGGTTATGTTTAATTGTATACTGTGGGTTATGCAGATTAAATATTAGAAGGTGCAGGAAAACTGGTGCTCAGCTCCGTGTCCTTCAGCGACTGTCTGGTTACCTAGACCAACCATCTTGTTTGAGCATTTT
This sequence comes from Paralvinella palmiformis, assembly GCA_025642065.1. Lineage (NCBI taxonomy): Eukaryota > Metazoa > Annelida > Polychaeta > Terebellida > Alvinellidae > Paralvinella > Paralvinella palmiformis. The sequence goes on along the minus strand of JAODUP010000266.1, from coordinate 211,265 downwards.
CAGGTGCTTCGTACTAAGCCACTTCAATTATTGTTCTCTAGTCTGGAACTTACGTGGAGATGTACATACACTGATACAGCTAGAATGGAACATATCCAGTACAGAGCTCTGAAATTTGTTTATAATGACTGACTCCAGCTACGATAATCTTTTGACCCATGCCAAACTACCAACTCTAGAATTGTCTCACAAGAGGGCAATCTTAGTCGAGGTCTACAAGGTCAAGGCTGTTATTATAGTAATACTAATAATAATAGTGTTAACAAACTCTCTCCCTCTTTTGTGTGGGATTTATTCCATGTGAAAGATGTGAAATACAACCTGAGAAACTGTAATAGTCTGTGTCATACAGTGTATAGGGCACAAGTGTAAGTTTGTAAAGGTTTTATTTTTCCTTGACAGTTAAAATATTATATCTCTTTTTTGCATAACCTTTGTAGTTTGTATTAAATTTATTATCACTACTGTATAAAAGCTTTTATTTATTTTTATTAAAATTTTGTAATCATTTAATTAATGCTGTATGCGATTTGCTATGTGTGTAAAATTGTCTGGGCTGATACTGTGATAGGGGTGTGTAAATGGCTTAAGGGATAATTGTGTGTCGGTGGTATAAGTGTGTCTTGTTAATTTCTTAATATTCAGTAATATTAGCCTCAGGCTGACGTTAAATAAAAGTATTTGTCAAAACAAATCACACACGCATGTAAAAAAGCTGGTCCTGAAATAGGGCATAATTTACCACAAAAATACTCAAGAAAACGTATAACAAATACTTGGTACAAAATTAGAAGGAAAAAATTAAAATTACCTCTAATGCACCTCAATTACTGTCTCTCGCTAATGTCCTACTAAATCGTTCAAAATAATTCACTCTTCTTACACTTCCATATCCCACCCACCAACGAAATAGATGACCACGTCTCTTTTCTCCCTGACATATCTCATTTATTAAACAAGTTGTTAACAATAATCAATGATAGGTCAGTTTGACTTTCTGAGCACAGTCCATTCTGCACTTTCAAGCTGACCTAGAATTATGCAAAACCGCTCTATTTGTAAAAACCAAATAAGTTAAATTGTGTCTTCATATTCCTGAATAAATTACTCTACCATCTGTCATATATTATCCATGAAAAAAACGTGATCATTTTTACCAGAATGGAATAATAATAATTATAAACTTCTATAGCGCCAATATCCTCAAAAAGAATCGACCTTATAGTCAGCACACCTACTACACGGGTTGGGCAATCTCATTGTCAAGGACAAGGTACAATGCAAAATTCATCAACAAATGATAGGATGCAGTGGAAAGTTAAGAGCGATAAGCAGGTCTTAAAAGTAAAAAAAAGTTACAAAAAGAAACTTGAATACTTAATATACTCATGAAGTGAATTCCAAAGAGTAGGGACAGCTGAAAATGCAGCAGTGCCAGCATGAGTTTTAACCCTGGGAACAGACAATAAGTGAAAACCAGATGAATGGAGCTCTATAGCTGGGCTTGGGTGCTAGAGAAAGCATATAAAATAGATACGAAGGTTTTCCTGAAGAAAGAGTTTGATAGGCAATGGTACAGAGTTTGAAAATTAGGAAATGATTTCAGGAGTGACACAGAATGAGAAGATCGAGGAGACTGTATGACAGTTAACCTTACTTAAGCAGTTCTGAACACACTGAAGTTTTGCAATATCCTTAGATTAAATTTATCAATTCCATTTTTTACCATGAGTGGGTACTCCAAGTACCAACTTGGAATATCTACTCCAAATAGTTTATATTCCAAGTAGGATTGTCATGAAGAAATATTTCTGAATTAAAAAAGTAATTGGTAAATTAATTTGTGGATTTAATTTTTTTGTAGCAAATTCCCAATTTATCAATTCCAAGTGCCTTTTTTTTAAATGAGCAATTTTGGAATTGCCCATCAATTTCGGAATTGAATTGATCCCATGTCTGCCTATGCTGTAGGGTATCCAGACATTTAGCCAATGGCCATTTAGGCAATAAATATTTGCAGGGGGAATGTTTCATTATATTTTTGAGTTTGTGTATGCTCTGCCAATATTATGTTCTTTTTAAGGATGTTGCAAATATAGGCCTATCTTTAGATAATATGTTAGCAACATAATAATTATTGCAAATTTTTTGTACAATTTGTATAATTATATTAATGTATAGTTTTCTCCGGTATTATACATAAATAATTATATGCAATATGTGCATGGGTTTATGGAATAAGAGAGCCACCAAATGCAATTAGATCTGGCTTAGCGCCCAGTTAAAAAATATAAAACAAGGAAACAATATAGATAATACGAACAAATATATTAAAATTATATGACAGACTTAACAATAGGAATATTGACTATGTACACCTATATGGACAACAAGTCAGAAATAAAGAATTTATTATATGCAATGTTTGTTTGCAAACTTTGTGATCATTACATTCATACAATGAATTGAATAAAATACAATTACATAAACCATGATGATTATAATAGCTGTGGACTATACCGGTATGTAACATCTGTGTTTGCAAGTTTCAGAATATGAGACATCACTTTGTGTTTGTTACATTCGTACAATGAATTACAGAAATAAAATTACATACACTGTGTTTTGTATTTATTGAAACAACTATATTTATAGTGAAAGCTCACGTAAACATAATCAACATTTTTTAATGTTGGCAAAATGTCTCCCTGCAAATAATGGCTAAATGTCTGTTGGCTAAGTGTCCAATGGTTTGATGTCCGTTGGTTAAATATCCCGGATTCTTTCCGTTGCAATGGTTTTGTCGAATGAAAGAGAAATATAGTCACAAATATGACAGAAAATATAATAGCAAGAACATGTTGGAGAAATATGTTTTCTGAAATTAAAATCGCTATCAAATGTGACACCAAGATTATATACATCATGAGACGGTGTGATGCTATAATTAAGGACGGATATAGGGAAGAAACGAGCAAGTTTGCTGCATTGTCTGGATGTACCTATAAGAATTTGCTAGTATCCTAGTCTTTTATATCTAATGTATTTACACTTTTATATGTATTTACATTACTATATAAAATAAACAAATCAAATCACTGATAATGGACTTGATCAGTTATCAAGTGTTTACAACAGATATTAATTTGAATTCACCAAAACTGCACGTTCAAATATTACTAAAACATTTCACACTAGTTTCCAATTCATAGATAACATTGTATCAAACAAGTGAAGGATATTATATTCATAACATATCCAGTTGCTTCAAAGTATTATAGACAACAAGTGTAATGGTGGTTCTTTGATACATTTTTTTCAATTCTTGTGCAGCAGATTTTAAACAATTAACAAGTTCTACTTATCCAGTCTTATATATGGAACTACTAAACTCCAGGAGGTAAATTCTTCAAATATCATATTCTGGATCAAACTCTTGAATTCAGTTAGTTCATGTTGTATTGGTATTTTCTAAATCTAATTTGGTGACGGCTTCTTTTCCAATTATAGATAATAATAATGTGTGATTTTATATACTGCATTGTTCTTGGATGCTTTACATAAAAAAACGAACAGACCAGATAAAAATTACTAGATGAACCGTTAAAACATACATAGGCATTACTGAATTTAAGAACATGCAATACTATAAGTAGATACGTCCTAAGGATAGATTTAAAACTGTTGATTGAATGACAATTAATGTCTCTGTCTGGGAGTTGATCCCATAATGTGGGTGCTGTATAGTAGAATGACCGACGACCAAACATCTTTAGCCTAACCCATGATATCAACAATAAATTTGATCCTGCAGACCTCATGCAGTGTTCTTGTTGGATGATATATCTGTAGCATGTTGTGGGTTTACGGTGGCGAGTAAGTAAGAATGATGATCTTAAATCTGTCCTATATCTCAATGGAAGCCTATGCAGGGCCTTAAGTACAGAGGTGATATGTTCATATTGGCCTGTCTTCGACACGAATCACTGCTGAATTTTGCAATAGTTGAAGCTTTTGGCCATATCATCAGGAATTCTGACAAGGATGGAATTATAATAAAGATGATGATGATTGATGTTTTACGGTCACTTTTGTGCACACGGTGGGCTAAATGGGCCGAGCGACTTCCAAAGGTAATAAAAGGGAGCAGTCAAAAATGCATGCACTCGTGTATAAGTCGATTTTTTGAATAGGGAAAAGGGAGTACCCAGAAGCACATCGACATATATGTGCCTCATATTTCCTACCAGCTAAAGGAAAGAGGTTTTCGGCCATCCTTGACACACAACACTAATAACATTCAACCTAATTAGAGCCAGAGTCGGAATAAAATCGTCACATCGCTGCCTATACTAACCCATTATTCAATAAATTTAACAATTAATTTTCACCAAACTGTTATTTGGATCTCACAAACATGCAGGTATTTATGTAATAATACTTGATAGTCATGCGCTGTTAACTACCAGTACCTCCTGTATGATGATTAGCGATAATATAGAAATCACTGTTCACATTGTAAACCTTGATCGCCACACCCTGGTCTTGATCAATACAGGAACGAATATCACTGATTACTTTCAAAAGATTAATATGCATTTGTTAGGATATACAAAATATAACAGCATGTCGTGTCTTTTTTGTCACTTTTATTTTCATATTCTGAATAAATCATGCATGGCTATTGTCATTTAGTATTTGTCATTTAATATTTAAGATCCAGTATCACAGGTAATAAACTGATGTTAAATGTTAACCATTTTGTTAATATCTTCAGTAGTTCTAACAAATTGTGGCTCTCAATTGCTGGATTGAGTCTCTATAGATAAAACAATTATATAGATAATAGCTACGGTCCAGTGTTGCTTCTTGGATCTAGCCTATGTGGGGGAGCTCCCCCTTAGGTTTTAAAAATGTGGGGGATTTTAATGTAACATGAAAACCATTTAGGGGTACAAACGCATACCCCAAGGAATATCTTGAACTGAAAATTATGACACTTGCATCCTATATGAAGTACTTATGCATACATTTAATTATGGTTACATTGTAAAACTATGTGTATATCCCTTATACCGGTAACATGAAAAAACAAGACTACAGAGATGCTTCCAAATTTTATTGATGAGACTCATTTTTATATATTCTATGGGCTTTCTTTTCCTTCCGCATATTTATAACTAACTCATAGTCAGCCACCGAACATTTATATATGTTACTTGTTATCAACACATTGAGGAATTATCTTCTTGTGCTCATCCTGGTGATGACCACCATTACCAGATACCAGTCACTTATCAAGAATAGGTATGGAAGCAATTCTTTGGGTAGCAGGCCATCACATGCAATAAGCATCAAATCACGTAGATTTTCCTGGCCAAGGGAGTTCCTCAACAAAGTTTTAATGCTGTTCATAGAGGAGAACTGCCTCACACTCAGCAGTGGATCATGGTAGAAACACAATTATTAAGTTACTAAAAACTGCATATAATTCCTTCAGCAAAGTATGAATAAAGTTAATATTATATATGAAATCCATATTTATATCATAATATTAACATAAAATGCAAAAAGCAGTGATCAAACAAATAAACAGGATAAGGACAGAGAAATCCACCATATAAACAAGCCCATGTGCTTTTATTTACTGTAAACAAAGAGTATTAGCCAATCAGGAGAGAGTATTTGAGTCACATGACCATCATAATGCAAATGGACATATACCAGCCAATATCACCAGCCCACCAAAATCTGCCTCTCACACTCAGCAGTGGATGGAGAGAGGATCAAGGTAGAAACACAATTATTAAATTACCAAAAAACTGCATATAATTCCTTCAGTAAAGTATGAATAGAGTTAATATGATATATGAAATCCATATTTATATCATAATATAATTAACATAAAATTTTAAAAAAGTGATAAAACAAATATACAGGAGGGACAAAAATCCACCATATAAACAAGACCATGTGCTTTTATTTAGAGTAAACAAAGGTAACTGGCCAATCATGAGAGAGTATTTGAGTCACGTGACCATCATAATGCAAAATGGACGTTTACCAGCTAAGATCACCAGCCCACCAAAATCTCTCCCATCCTTCAAGCATGGTCATTATGTTCAGTAAATATTGATAAATATGACATTTAAAATGGCCACAGCAGTAGATTTTGGCATTATTTCAGATCAGAATTTTATCGGATGATAAATATTTGGCGTTTATCACGACCCATTTTCTGCTGATAATGACATACCGGTGGTATGTATGGTATTATCAGAGAGCTTAAATATAGAGAGGCGTTACTCTTGCCGCGCCATGTTGAATTTTGAACCAGTGGCGCCTCCAGCGACCCGAGGTATTTCAGATAAACAAAAGCTCTCTGGTTGTCCACATGTGATCGTGTACATGTGTGCGCAGGGTTGAAGTGAATTGCCAATAATAGTACTATATGTTACATGATCACATACTCTTTTATTAATTAACACTTTAATTGTGCACACATGATATCGAAGAAAACGAAGCTCTGAAACTGTAAATAAATAATTAAGTGATTTCACAGTCCAGTCACTTAATTGATTCATAGCATACAATTTGCGATCACTTGACAGTTTATCATAAAATAATTGAACGTGGTTTAGGTTATTTCACAGCTTTGTGTGTGGAAGGCGGAATTTTCACAAGTTTTTTTAATTAAAATCAATTAGGTATATATGAGGTAAATGCATACAAACATACTTTCATCATGTCAGTTTATCATAGTCCATAAATTTTTATTTATTTGGATATATACATATAATAATATATACAGCTATTATAACGCAACCATAACGCAATTCACCAAATATTCATCATGCCCGTTTATCATATATTAACTTTAAAAAGTTCATTTAAAGTCTACACCTCAATAATATATAGACCATGCAATATAGGCCTGCCCAGCTGAGAACAAAGAATATACATGGAATATTAACAATGTTTATGTTTGCGTTAACATGTTAGAGATAGAGAAATTAGTACTTTCATACAATAAGCGGCATCAAATCTCTTATGCCACGGGTTCATCTATAGTTACAATCAGTCAGTTAATTGTTATCAAATGGACAGAATAACCCAAATTGCTTCCAGCTCTAAACAACCACTACTACAAAAATATGACATTTAGGCCAGATAAGTGAACTGTTTAAAGTTAGACAGAATATACCCAGAGATGTAATAGACACATTTATTGACTACTGTAAGTGTAACAGATAACACCAGTAAACCTGTAACCTAGAGATTGGCCTGTTTACATGGTATGTCATCATCGTAGAACTTCAAGGACTGAAACAGAACAATACCTTGTAAACCAATGACTTGAACCAAGTGCATACACAATGTGTAAACACATGTTTTCCTTTTTTTTCAAGTTGGTTAAAGAATTTGATTTGATATGTAAGTTATGAAGAGAAGTATACTAATTAAAGCACATGAGCTGAACATTCAAGTACTAATTCAGGTGCTGGTAATCCTTTTTTTTTTGTATAAAGATATGAAATGGGCTGACAAAATTGATGCTTTGTTTCTTATTTAATTAATTTTATAATACCAATTTTCACCATTAATATTTATAAATAGTAATTACCATCACAGCCAGCTTTGTCTCCTGTATAGGTCTCCTATCTGTTAATACCTTCCTCTTTGATTTCAGTGGATGCATGCGGTGGATTTGGTACACCAAAAGATAGATCCTGCTTGGGCCTACTGAATGGGTCATGTCAAATAGGGGCGTGTCTACTTCAAATTATTATGCTTATTTTTAAAATATCCTTTATTAAGTTTATTTTTAGAAAGCCAGTTTTTACACTAGCTTTCATTCCTTTCGGGGGTGTCTTTATTTGTGTATACTTTTTCTATTACAGCAGAATGAACCAGTGCCATTAGACGCCATGTTAACGAAGGGAGCTGTCCGTGACAATCTACCTCCGGTCGCTAGGGCCCTGGCGCTCCATGAATTCAAAATGGCGTCCCATGTTAAAACGCGAAGTAACACGTCTTGTTATAAATAGTCTTTGGTATTATTAAAGCTAATGTGATGGAGAGATCGTTAATACGCACGACACTTAAATATTGCGTCATGGGATTTTTTCTGCGTCATGTGGTGTCTAGGGATGTTTAAAATGTTACGCCATAGGTTAAATTTCTGTTTTATTTTGCGCCATACGTTAATGAAAAATGCATCTTAGAAGCAACACTGAGGCTACCTATCCAGATTGACTGTTTCACCATTTAGTAAACATGTATCAGTACCATTTTGTGATATCCGGGGTGTACAAATAAGCACCTGCTGATATTCACTCATTAGCTGGCAATACGAGGAAACAAGTGAAAAAATATCCGTTTTTCTCATTTGAATTGGTTCAGCACTACTTCCGAGTGTGTATATGTTAATCAATATAACGTGTTGAACAAATTTATGTTTATTTATATAAATATTTCTGAGTAACATGTATTTTATGTACCTGTGAACTTCTGCAAGACAGTCAATGACAGCAAAGGCCATTTGTTTAAATTTGTCTTTAGATAGTTGAATTTGGAGTTTTAAATGAAGATTTTCTAAATAAAACATAGCCCTTGCCATTCCAGACATAGATCAAATGTTCCCTGTTGTACGCAATTAATTTTGTTTAAGTTTCTTTTTTCAAAAAAGTTGACCAACCATATAAAAAAAACACATGAAACTGACTGGTGGTCACAGCACATGTTGTGCATTTCAGCAGGGACTATCCCATCATTAGAATGTTAAATCTATGAAAATAACATCAAAGCAGTTTTTTTGACCATACAATGATCAGTTGTAAATATTTTGCAAGCATAACCTCACCATAAACACTTCACAGGTGCCATGACTGTTACTCCCACTAGTGAAAAGCAGTTGCCAACAGATGAATTTGTTATGTTTCTTATCCATACAAAATCATTAAAAAGGATACATTTAAAACTTTTATTTAAGCAGTGCGCATACAATCCTTTGTACCTACGGTAGGTGAATCACTTCCCTGGATTATGAATAAAGCAAAAATAAGCTATACAATTCACTTGGGTCTCCACAACTGATTTGGCTGCAATTTCCAATCCCTATTGGCACTACAAGTTACTTGTATTATCCGGAAATTAGATCAGCAGTACCTGGTGAGTTCATGGTTTTTCGTGGGTTTTTTTTTGGCAAAGGAGCTATTAAAAGTATTGCCTGACTGATTCAGCCCAATATTGACTTCATCTTTATTTTTCCAACCCAAAACAACTACCGGTAGTAAATAAATAACAAAAGAAATGGCATTCAGTTGGTTTATTCTGTAAGCAGACTGTCCATCACATCTTCATACACACTTACCTACATCTATATATAACACACATACCAACAAAACCTAAAATATGAGGGAACATATTGTATATGTGCTGTAGAAGCTGGTAACATTATCTGTATTCTTGGCAGATTTATGAGTAGTGAAGACGCCATGAATTATATCAGAAAATTGTGTGTGTGTGTCTCACTAGCTCACTGTTCGTTAACAATAAAATGTTAGTCTGCAGTCATTTCACAGACTGATCACATAGGAAAGAACAACTAGAAAACATTTCAGTTGTTCAACTACAAATCAAATTATTAAGTAATATCATGGAATGAATGATCTATGTGTGAACTGTGCCACCAATTCAACTGAGCAAACAAGTTTCCATTATTAAAGTGTGAAAATTCATCACAACGAACCAGAATGTAATTAATTCATAGTGAAACTGTTAACCTAATATATAGATGACACATTCCATTGATGGACTTTATTCACCGAACAAATGTCCACTAGTGAATAAATATAAGAATGTTTTGGTATGGAACTCAAGTGTACACAAGAGGGAATAGACAAAGTTTAAGCAACACATGACAACAAGTACATGCTGTATATTACCAGCGATACCTAAACCAGATAAGGTCTAATGAAGTAATCAGATGTATGCTGCTATTGCGGTAACTATTCGTCATAACTACAGCACTAGTTGCTATATCAAAAAGGCCCAGATAACAGAAATGAGCACTCGGTTGTCTAGAAAACACTTTCTGAACATATGTTAACTGTTCATGATTCAGCATGCTACACATAAAATACCAGGAATACAGTACTTAAAGATGAATGACACACAATTAGCAAAAATCCGCATACAGTGAAAATGATGGAACTTGCAGCAACACATAACATGGAAATGATCAATAATTTTAACATGTACACAACAAAGAGATCTATCACAGACTAGCCACATCTAATTGCTTACATATCATATATAATTCTCATTTGTTTGTGACACTTGGATGTCAATTACACTACTTACAACATGAAAAACCCATTAAATTAATCTGGTAATGGATCCTTTACAATAAACAATTCAGTATTAGAACTAAATGATTTATGAAGTTGACAAATAAAATAGAACTACCTTCACATGAAATTATGGAGAAATAATAATAAACCAATTACAATGTATTAGTTAAAGGACGAACTTAACAGAAACACTGAACTAAAAATGAAAATTGTACACCTTTAAAACATTATATACATACAGCAAAAGAAGGTGTTGACATTAAAAAGTTATGAATGAATTACTAACAAAACAAAAAATTAATGAGAACAGCATATTAGTTACTTCAAATCAACTTGTCACTGAAATGTTGACAATCTACAAAAAAAATTGACATAAAGAAATACACAACAAACACTTCTAGTTTATCTGAATATCAGTATATATGATAATTTAATACAAAGCACTGCAAGGGAATATGTTGGAATGTTGCAGACAAAATGGAAATGGCTCAAAAAGCTATGTGTTAAACTGGTCCCAATTCCTGTATTGTCACTCAATATCTGGCTAATATGAGGACTTTCTGGAAACTGAAAGACTAATATGAACAACCTGAATGTAATCAAACCAATTGTAAGGAGTTATTTATTCATACAGAGCCGTACAAATTAACCAGTACATTCACTCCAGCTGTGTTAATGAAATTGATTTTGACTGTCTGGGACTAACATCATATGAATGGCATTGACAAACAATATTGTACTGCAAGTGCTCCATGATGCACACACAAACAGTTTCTCCAAACATTGGTGTCCACCGAGACATTGCTTTGTGTACAGTTTAACACACAGCTCTCGAGGAAGCATTGTAGTCTACACGTGAAAAAAAAGCGGTTCTTTTTACATTCCAGCAGATTTGCTTCTTGAGTCATCACTACAGACATTAAGTATTTAAATTTGCCACCAGACTCTTAGATGGTTTACACTGTAACAATGTCAATAACAGATTGATAACTCATACATTATGTACAAGTGTACTACTCTATAAGTCAACACTTCCCATAACAGAAAAGTTACAACTGCTATGTAACAACAACAACAACAACAAAGTTGTGAACAGTGACAACTCAACAGTCAACAACAACATCTGTTAATAGAGGCTTTTCATTCCTGTTTCTTCAAATTCTGACCAGGCATCATTTAACTCCATAAATAAAAGCTTCGCTAGATTTTCTTGGGGATGTCCAGCCAACTGAAATGACAAAGTTCAAGGTTTTCAGAACTGTAATATAATAAAAAGCAATCAACCATTTAAAACAGCTTTTCATCTTGAGATGAATTCCTTTTGGTTATTATGAAGTTTGATCTTAATTAATGCATTGTTGCATTAAATACTGAAACCATACAAAGTGATAAAGTAATCATTCTGGTAACTTAATTTAATGTTTCTTAACATTACAACTGTGAACAGTGGATTGCAGCATCTAATATAATAATTTTAATATATAAAGAATTTATAATTCATGTCAAGGATTTGGATATTATATGGTTGGGTTATAGACCTCAAATTTGTGGGATTTGTGAACTTTCTATGAAATTCGTGAAACAATTGTCTAAGAAACAATGGATACCATCTGATGATTAAAATATATATAAAAACTCATCGTTTTCATGACTCATATCTGAGTAAGCTACCGACTGCAGGCTCTATTTAGCTTCAGCACTAATCAAACTTGGAACATTCAACCCAGAAATCATCAGCTGAAACATTTCAGAGATGTAGGTATGCTGGAATTCAAACCCATGACTTGAAGAATTGCAGTTGAGCATGGCACAGTGGGTTCTGTTTAACATACAGAAAAAGCCATACCTTGACTAAAAATCCTATGTATGACGAGTTCTAAGGCTAAACAACTCAAATCTGACTCACTCGAGCAGATATTGATACAGCAATTTTTAAAAATAAATTCATTATTAAAAATAGTCTCATTCACTTCTGTACCAATGGACAAATCAATATATTGATCATCCATTCTATGGTCCACTTCACCTTTCAATTAACAAGCTTTCAGTGTAGTCCAAAACACTGTAATATAAATTATCCACCATGAAAAGAGACCTTAATAAATACTTGAGTGAAGGAATATGGTTATTCTAAAGTCGGGTCATTATTCCTTTGTGATAGCAGGGATTATTGATATCCTGTATGTGTGCATAAATGTACACGTGTGAATCAGCACTTCTATAAATGTTTATAGATTTGTATCAATGTTGTGCAAAAGAAAACGACCAGTTCAAAATCAGTACATTTTAGATTGTTATTTTGTTATTTTTGGTGCAACCCCTGCATAATTTTACATTAAAATACCAAGTATCACGAATACTATTAATTGATTATGCAGATGTTGCTATGCTGGGGGGAATGCCTCCAGAAAATTGTGTAAATTAGACTGCAAATCATGCATTCTGAGGCCTATATATAATAACAGTATAAAATAACAGTTTAAATTCAGTAAATGGGTCACATTTTTGATTTTCTAAATCAGCAGAGTGAGTCACAATTAATGTGGAGAAAAATCTCTCTCTATATATATATCATTACTAAATAAGGAATATTTCTTAAGTTCAGTGTTTAAAAAATAATCTTGAGATAAGAAGACAATTTGTTATGGTTTATTGTCACAATAAGCAACATGATCAATCTTAATCTAGTTAACAAAATCATAGATTACATGGCAAAATAGCAATAATCGATAGCATTCACGATACTCTGCATTTCCCCAAAACAAACAATCCCTGATTTTTCACAAATATATGATGATTTTTCCAGACATGGAATTATTTTTCTCCAATTTGGACTGATTTTCCAACAATGGAAACCCTGTATTAAGCTTCACATACACATAACACCACATTTTCCTTCAGAAAAATAAAAGCATAAATCAGACCTGATCAGGAGAAAACGTACAGACATTGGACAGACAGAAGACAACACACTAAAAAGCTCACTCACTGTGAGAGACCAAGCGAGACTAACCTTATCAGGATGTACTGAAAGAACAGCTTTTCTGTAATACTTCTTGACATTTTCAGGGGTAACTAGTTGATGCATGCCACATGGCTTCCACTTAGTCTCTCCCTCCCACAACACTGTGTGCAGAGAACAGAGAAGTGCACGAATATTACGCTCCTTGCCTTGGATCCATTCACGTACCTGCAAAATGGGGAAATCAAATTTAAGTAATTCACATTCCAATCCTACTTGTACTATTAGTTGTAACACCCAGCACTGAGGTTTTCCATCAATTCTTGCAGCATGATGGGGAAGGTTCTTATAAATCAAAGCCTACTAGTACTGTTTCTGACCTGATCAATTTTAGATTCATAAAACTTCGGGAACTTGTTTCTTGATCAAATACAAAAGAAACATGGCCAGTTATCATTGTATTATTATATATCTAGCTGAAAATTATACTTTGTACAGGACTGTTTGGGTAGTTTTGTTTAATATTAACATTAATAATTAACAATGATTCTCATGATGTCATTTCACAGAAAACCACTTTTGTCAATGTAATATACATTACAGCAATTGTGTATGGCAAATATGTTCAACCATCAATTGCTATTAGTCTCTAGACATTTGGTGTTCTCAGACTTCCGTGGGGATTCCTCTACAACTTAAAGGGAAACACCACACCAGTGCCTCCATTATGAACAGTTCAAAGAAAGTCTGTGCCTATGGAGCAATTTGTTGTTGAAAAACTTTGATTGCAATATTTAACATGAGCATGAACATGAGCATTACGCAAGCAGAAAACTGCTGGTTGGCAGTGTTGATTGCAAGAGATCCTTCAAGTAGTAGGATTTGAAATTGTTAACAGGGACTTGTATTATTATATTATAAAATATGTGAATGAGCCAAATTACAGTCCTCAGTGTTGTTTCTAGGATCTAGCCAATGTGGGGGAACTCCCCATAGGTTTTAAAAATGTGGGGGATTTTATATCTGACTGAAAATGATGACATTTGCATCCCATTTGAGGCATTTATACACATAGTTCTACAGTGTAAACATATTTAAATGTATGCATATCACTTAATTATATCTGTAAAGTGAAAAAACAAGACTACAGAAATGCTTCCAAATTTTATTGATGAGACTCCTTTTTATATATTCTATGGGCTTTCTTTTCCTTCCACATATTTATAACTAACTCATAGTCAAAGTCAGCCACCGAACATTTTGATATTTTACTTGACCACCATTACCAGATACCAGTCACTTATCAAGAATAGGTCTGGAAGAAATTCTTTGGGTAGCAGGCCATCACATGCAATAAGCATCAAATCACGTAGATTTTCCTGGCCAAGGGAGTTCCTCAACAAAGTTTTAATGCTGTACATAGAGGAGAACTGCCTCACACTCAGCAGTGGATGGACAGAGGATCATGGTAGAAACACAATTATTAAGTTACTAAAAACTGCATATAATTCCTTCAGCAAAGTATGAATAAAGTTAATATTATATATGAAATCCATATTTATATCATAATATTAACATAAAATGCAAAAAGCAGTGATCAAACAAATAAACAGGATAAGGACAGAGAAATCCACCATATAAACAAGCCCATGTGCTTTTATTTACTGTAAACAAAGAGTATTAGCCAATCAGGAGAGAGTATTTGAGTCACATGACCATCATAATGCAAATGGACATATACCAGCCAATATCACCAGCCCACCAAAATCTCTCCCATCATTCAAGCATGGTTCTTATATTCAGTAAATATTTATAAATATGACATTTCAAATGGCTACAGCAGTAGATTTTGGCATTTTTTCAGATCAGGAAACTATCGGATGATAAATATTTTGTGTTTATCATGACTAATGGGAGACCATTAATGCACACAATACTTACAATATTGCGTCATGGGATTTTATTCTGTGCCATGTGGTGCCCAGTGATTTTTATTTAATTTGCGCCATACGTTAAAATATCCTGGGAATCCCGCCAAACAAAATCATCCTAGAAGCAACACTCGTCCTACCTTCAGCTTTTCGGGATCAGTGTCTAAGACCTCTTGGTCCCTTCTCATATCCTTGATTGTTTTTGGCTGACCACTCTTAGAGCTATGGAAGGTGTGATTACCAAGCAGATCTTCAAATGCATCTTCAGACACTTTGGGTGTTACACCTTTAACAAAATATACATGCACATTATGAAAGTGATCCCTTCAAATCAGTTAAACAATGTGAAGTTCATTCACATACACACTCACACTTATATGAAATGAGGCAAATGCATCCAAATACACAACAATAAGTCTGGTTACAATTCCACACAAACTCAGTAATGTAACCATCTATACTCACCTATATAATTCCAATGAACACATTCTCGCATCACACATACTGACAGTTACACATGCCATATCATAACTCACAAGCATAAAAGGGATCTGGCTCCTACTAACCAAATGGCTTTTTAACACCCCTCTCTCCTCTGTTACCAATTACACTAAAGCTGGACTTTGCCTGTGCTGGAGGATTCTGCTGTCGTTGTTGCTGCTGCTGTTGTTGTTGTGACTGCTGAGCTGGCTGTTGCCAGCCACCTGTATTAAAAAAATCCATAAAATATTTTATCTTTGTTTTAATATGCTATCCAGCACAATAATTGGATTCTTGTTCTAGGTTAAACATTGAATAGACTATGTTAAGCTGGATGTGAGAAAATACCAAAAATTATTTCATAGCTTTCTAAAACAGTATGTCATAAGCACTATATGGCTAACTATTCAGGTTCTATGTTAAACAAATAGGTTAATGCCCATTATATTCTGATTGAATGTTTAATGCAGAATTATCAAAGAAAAGTATTTATGATGTTGCTGGCAGGGGCATTCCTTGGAGGGTACAGTGGGTGGGCCACATAGTTACTGGAGGGTTACACACACACACACACACACACACACACATCTAACATTGTTTTATAATTACACTAACCAAGTCAGTGGATCTAATGTGGGGAGAACTCATAAACAATAACTAGCTAAGAGGATCTGTAGTAAATTTGTTATTAAACAATAATTGGTTCTGTCTGATCAAGATGAATTTTTTTTAAATTTCGAAATATAGTTTTTTGTGGCTTATTTTGTGCACATAGTAATACTAAATAAAGAGTATTTGATGATAAATTTAAGCCAAACTGACACAAGAAAGTAATTTTACCATTAATTTAGTAATTCAGGCAGGCTAAGAAGCCATATGTGCCAGTCATATACCTCAGATAGGAACCTCAAATTGGCATCTACTCCTGACAGCTGACACTTACGCTGTACATGTATTTGTGTAAAAATGAATACTTTGTAAATTTAATTGACATACTAAGTTTTTAATAATTTAGTTATATGGAGAAGCAAGTGCACGTGCATGCATGCATGTGCACATGCATACACACACACACACACACACACACACACTGATGAGACATTATATGATTTTGAGATGAACACCGATTCTCAACTAAAAGCGCACAAAATTCCAGATTCCTTAAACATTACATATAATGCAATTACCTGCCAGCTTAAACAGTTATTTTACCAGTTGTTCTACTGCCAATTACATCAAACTAGTATTTTAATATGTGATGTAGGCTACATGCAAACCAGTTTTGTGTTTTAATGTCAATGCGATACCTGAATAGTCTGGTTGTCTCTTTGGACTCTGTCCCCACGTTGGACTGGCTGTACCCACTGGACTAGCAGCTCTTCCTGGTGGCTGTCCTTTCCCCAGTGAACTAGCTGGTGTTTTCTGTTGACCAAAACTACCAAGATTGCTTTTTGTTCCACCAAGTAAATTTCCTAGGAAAGACACCACGGAAGTACATCACCGTGTATATTTAAATAACAACAGCCTTAACAATAATGGCTCAAATGGTATTTATTACCTTCCTATGAGAAAAAATGGGTTTTCACCAGCAAGAAAATCTTCCTTCCAGGAAGAAATTGAGAAGAAACTCCCAAGGGACACAGTAACCAAACAATCCAAAATGATATAATATTCACAAGCTTCACTCCACTTTATAAACAATTCAATGTCATGCCCCACTAACCACTGAGAAACTAGGTGTGACTTCATGGGATTTAAATGGTGGTGCTATAGTTTGAGTAATACCCCCCTCTAATGTATTAGCTAAACTTAGGAAGTGTCACTCTCAATGATTGAAATCAATTGATTGAAATCAACCAACCCTGCAAGGTCTATTTTATATTTTAATATATGTGTGTGTTGATCACCAAATACAAATGGCTCAGTCCGAACAAATTGCCAAAATTTATGATGAAACTCGGTTAATATTCTTTTGAAACATTTCTTTCTTCTCAGAAAATAAATGTTATAAAAATCAAGATAACAAAAATCAGCCTATCAGGAAACAGTAACAAAACAAAGTTTAGGTTCATGCGTATGAAGCTTGAAATGATAAACAGAATCATACGAAAAAAACAAATGGATGGAATATCGCAGATATAAATTTGCTTTAAAATATAGCATTATCTTTTCTCATAAAAGTGTTGGAAATGAAAATATAACTATTTGAATTCCAAGACTTGACTGTGGTTATTACTGTCCATGGAAGAAATATGCCAACCCTGATATTCAGTAGATAAAACATAGCCAGTTGACTTGCTGGATGAAATATTCCCTAACTATGATGTCACCATTGGGATTCAAATTTCTAGGAAATGAGCCGATATAAATGTGTCAGAATGTACTAAACTTGGTGTTGGAGGGGTCTTGGATAACTAGCAACTTCAGTATCCCATCTATTTCTGGTACTGTGTGAAACTACATTCTTCACACAAGTTTCAGCATAATAAGAAGTTTAAGCAAAGTAAATACTTTTACTCCCTTTGCGTGCCTGTAAATACTACTCAGATAGTAGTTGTCATTTCCTTTTACATGTTTGATGTTATTTCCAATAAATATTTATAGTACACCAGCTTATAGCAACTGATTACAGTAATACCATGAACAAAACAAAAGCTTAGAAACATCCTTAACGTAACTGTGTGAACAGACTGTAAACATAATACGAGGTGAGATTTTGGCATGCTAAAAAGAGGTGGGTGCACATTAATTGGGCAACACAGTATATCTACAAAAAGCAATCCGAAATAAACAATAATTATTACCTAAATCAGCAAAGGGATCTGCAGGCTTTTGTGGTACAGTTGCTGATCCACTCAAGTTAGGTCCACTGTTGTTTCTAGGCATTCCAACATTGGGCTTGTTGCAGCTTTGGGACATTCCCAAAGTGGTGCCACTGGCATTTCTTGGCATGCCAATATCAGAGTTTAGGTTAATAAATGCAGAACTGTTCTGGCCTGACTGACCGGTACCTGATGTTGGTGGCTTTGAAGTGGCTGAAGCTAAATTATTGGTGTTCCAACCACCAGCAAGATCACTCGGTGAAGTAGTGGCAGCTGAGATCTGTGATGCTGGTGTCATGGCAACAAAGCTGAGGAAGTCATCTGTCTCAATAGTGGACTTCTTGGAAGATTGGGGCTCCATGCCAGACTGGAAAATGCCAAATTGATCCAAGCCTGAAGTTGTCTGACTGGTCGAGACACCGAACAGATCGAATGCATCTGAGTGGGTTGGCTGAGATTGTGAGGGGGGAACTGGAACTTGCTGGAATGGATCGAAGGTGTCTCCAAGAAGAGTAACGTTTGGTTGAGGGACAGGAGACTGGTTGGCACTTCTAACTGGGCTGGGCATGGCACCACTCAGTAAATCCACATTACTAGGTTCACTGCTAGATCCTATGTCTAAGAGGTTCATACTATTGGTTACACTCTGTGCACTTTCACCTCCTATATTCAACAAATCCACAGTCTCAGGTTCCTTGCTAAGTTGTACCTGAGTGAAGTCAGCATCGAAGAGTTTTTCCATCTTAGACTCCTGGCCAGTAGAGTTCTGACTGGCTGTGACATATCCCTCTGTTAGATTAATCACCTCTTCCTTGCATTGTTCAAGCTGATCACCACCACCACCCATCATCATCATCATCATCGCCATCTTCCTCATCATTTAACATTGGCTCATTAGATTGTTGCCAATCAAGAGTTTCAAAGAAGTTTCTTGTGGAAACAGGTTCATTATCGGCATCATTTTTGTGAATGTTTGGTGGTGGAGGTCGTTGTGGAGGCCTCTTGTGTTCTGGTGTATCTGACGGTGAAGTCTCTCGACTTGGTTCTGTCGATCCCTGACTATTGGTATGACCCAATTTTCTCCGTGCCCTCTCCGACACTCCTGTATAACAAACAAGGTATTTTACTTACAAAAATGGCAAGCAGTACAGTACTTTATGGAAAATATACTTTACCTGAAATGAATTCCTAATTAACATGAATCAGCATAATCAGAATTACATAACAGTACAATACAATCAAACACCCATACCACACATATGTGTTCTACATACACAGCCTGTCTGACTTGTGTGTATTTATAGCAGATTTTATTATAAACTTTGAACTTGAAACAAAACATTTGAACTGAACTGAATATATACACCGTAATTTACCAAAATCATTCATAGCCTGTTGCTGTTCTTCTTTTGAGCCAAACAAAATCTTAGGCCCAATCCCTTTTCCTGTGAAGCCATTCCATGGAAAAGTTACATTATTTTTAACCTGATCATTCTGTGATACCACACACTCAAAGGAAATGGAAAATCCTTCCGGGTATTTTTCCGGTGTGTCCAAACAATCCAGATCACATCTGGAGAAAAATGTAAGTCATTACAATGTTATATAAAGCCAGGTAGCAAGAAAATGATAATATTTGGAATTTTATAAATCATTTGTGGAAGTAAGTTGATTGATATTATTTGTCTCAAAATCTCACACACATGCACATACCCTAAAAACATAATTACCTGGAAAATCGCAAAACCTTGGTGTCCTCAGATATAAATCCTGTATGAAACTGCACTTGGAACATCTTGATTGCTGTGATCTGTTAATTGAATAAATAAGTTTATAAAGCTGATTGATATTATTTGCCCAAGATCACTCTCTCTCTCTCTCTCTCTCTCTCTCCTCTCACACACACACACACACACACACACACTTCAGTCACCTTTCCCTGGACTTTTCCTCCAAATGTTGATCTTGCATGATAAGCGACTATTGTTGTATCTCCAGTAACTAGTGTATTCAGTGAGATGCTTGCCACACCTTCTTGAATGGTGAATCCTCTACAACATAATACGTACTAACATGAGAATGAAGATTAACACCAGTTCCAATGAAATACCTTTCACCGTCACTTCAGTAGACATTTGTGTAGGTCTTTGTTGTTCATAAAGCCATCTATTTTTTGCTTACCTCATCCTTTCATATTCCTGTGACGTGCTCAAAACTCGGTTACACCCAACATACACTTCCAAGAAGGGTCTGCATCCATTTCTGTCATTGAAAATATAGAGCAGCAGATAAATAATTTCCAACAATGAAAACTACAGTCACACAGCAAGTCTCCCAGTTCAGTGATAAACAAATTGAAATCCAAACTCAAAGCAGAATCTTAATACTGGACAAAAGAATTTTAAAGGTTTTCCAAAGCAAGATAAAAAGGTTCTTGTCTTTTTTAAGGATTACCCTGATTCCAAAATAACATATAGATCAACTAATAATACATCAGAATGTGGACGATACCTACTTCATCTTATTGAAACATGGCACAGGAGCCATAGCAATCTTTATCAGCATTAATGCTCTGTTGTGTGGAAGAAGGGGTATTTCTGCAACCATGTCACAGATATATTCAATATACCTATAATGTAATCAGAAACAAAACTAGCAATTATATTAATGACATTATCTGAATAACGCAGAAATTCCAAAATGTGTGATTTACAAAACAAATAAAGAGCATAATGATTTTGTTGATTACCGTTTCTGTGAGGCGCTGATTCCAGGGTTTGTTCGCCTAGCTGTAAACATTTGTATGGCTGATGACCCATTGTCAAACAAACGACAGAAACACAGAAAAGCACCAACAGCAGTGGCTGAATTAGACTTGCCATCCTGAATACAACAAAAAGATTTGCTCACCGATGTCCAACAAGCATTGTTATGGAAAACAAACCATTTGAGAAATTTCCACTGTATCACAGTGTCATTATTGACAGAGATTATTTCAATAGACAACTTGTGAAAAATGCTAACTCAAGTTGCTTCATTCACCTTTACTGGTATGTCATATATTGAATGCTACATAATTAACTCCTGTGTTAATCTAGTAACTTTATTAATTATATTCATGCCTAGCATCTTGTATAAAGATCATTAATATAACATAAAAACTGACAAATTGTACTTAGTATATTTCTGAAAATAAACATAAATTTTTCAAATAATATTCTATAAGCTTATCCTTTAATGCACTGTATGGATCAGCAGGGAAGTATCAATTTCCCTGATACTAGACCTTTCTTTTGCTGAATTTCAACAGAATTCTACATTTTTCTTGAAAATTTCCCTGTTCATATTTCTAAAATAAATTCAGTGTCCATCACTGTAATAAGCTTACATCATAAATTATACTATGCTAGATTAGGGTGCTAGACATGTACTGTATCAGATAAAAAATTATAGTAAACACAAAGTTCAGACTTTGAAAATATTTTCAGTGAATTTTATATATTATAAATAGATCGTTTGATGAAACACAATAACATAGCAGATTAAGCGTTTTGTGTATATAGATGTTAACAAGTCTGCAGTACTCACTGTACAGTGTACAACACAGATATTTTTGGGATTCTGTCGTAGCCAAAGATGCATGTTTTTACATATGGAAAACAGATTCGCTAATGATGGAGCCCGTCCTGATGGCCAACCACATTCTGACACCTAAAAACACAGAAACAAAATATACAATGGAAATATAGTTGTAAGATCCAGTTTAGATTAAAACAAATTAAAACAGTAACACAAAGAAATCTGAAAAATAATATAACTCACTCTGTTTTGGAACTTCGATGCCCTGTAACTACGACCAGAAAGATTATACACAGCAAAGCTATTCTGATGTCGACAATCAAGAAATGCACGGACATCATCAATATGATTCTTAACTGCCGACTCTACACCTTCTGCTGGATATGACATGACTCCTAGACGTGATGTAATGTATGAGAAATCTAGATCTCCCTTATTCATAGTGCTGCAAATAAATGCAATAACATTACATCAGAACAAACTTCATCTAAATCTCAAACATAGAAATTTGTTTTACTTAATTTTTTTAATTTAAATAACATCACACAAAATCAGACAAAAAGGTGATGAAAAGATTAAAACATACGCAGATACAGTTTCCATGACTCGAGATGAAGCATCCTTGACATTCTTGAACAGCCCAACAGCACTACCTTTCAGTGAATTAAACATGCCACCCAATGTAGGTACAGATTGTTGTTGTGGTTGTGACATACTGTGTGACTGATAAGGATTAGAGTCGGCTTCATATTCTGGATCTCTGTACACAGATGGTGGTGACCTTCGGCTCTGAACATGGTTCATCGATTCCACTATAGAGAATTAATTTAGCCAATTAACTTTACTGCTAATGTTTGCCATTGTGCATATACATATGTGTATATGTCCACCCACCTGCCCACACACAACTGATGATACATGTTTAGAAGTTCTGATTCAAATGTTGATAACAAAACCACTGTAACTTCCCTATTTCATAAAAGGTATACACATGGTTCCCACAACCAAGGAAATATTATTTTCCCGGATAAAATTGCCATTTTCCAGGACAAAGTATACAAGATTATAAATCAAGATATGTGCAAACGAAGCATATATTTAATCTCCATATGATTGATTATTGACATTTTTATGGTACAGCATCGTCCTCCACCCACTTTTATTTAAATTTAAACCAACATGAGGTATCAAGCCTATGTATCAGTACTTTTTCTTCTACAATCGAAGTTTTCTTTTACAGGTATAACCTTTATTCACAAGGTTTTTGGCTTTTTTTTTCACGGGCAAGTATTTTTCCCAGGAGAATTCCAGATTTTGTCAAATTCCAGGACATTTCCAGGACCTGGAAAATTAATTTCTTATTTTCCAGGTTTTCAAGGATAAATGGGAACCATGTATACACCATGACAAAGATATTAAATAATTGCAAAGGCAGCAGCTCATAACACACATCATAATGTGATGATTACAACACACTTACAGTTTGGTTCCTGTTCAGGAACCTTTATCTGTAGTGATGATTTCAACTCTATATCTCTGGCTGCTGCAATTTCCTGTAACCTATCTATGACATCATTTATAGTGGGTCTTCCTGATGGATCAACTTGTAACATGCCAACTATTAGTGAGAAAAGCATGAAGTCAAATGAAAGCATTAAATTTGGTGGAAATTGAATGAAAGTCCTACTGCTGGAAATATACACCAAATTACAATTTTAACAAAACAAACAAACAAACAAATGAAATTTTAACACATTTAATCTGTTATGGGTTTAAAACAAATCTTACAGATCAAATCATGTAATACTGTATATTCAGTGTCAGTTGGAGGTATGGTGTAATTTCCATTGATGATGCGTAGTTTAGCAGAGTCTTCAAACGGATGCTCATTGAAACACATCAAGAAAAGAATACACCCCAAAGCCTGTAATAGACAATATCATGTTAGGAGTACATTCCATTTCAGTGTGACTGCCACTAAACGTAAGAACACTTTTTATGAGAATATTTTCAAGGTTAATCCACTCACCCATATGTCACTTTGTTCATTAATGGTAAAATTCTGATAAAGATCCAGCATCTCAGGAGCTCTGTACATGGGTGTTGTGTTGTTACAGATCTGATTGGAATAATAAAAACATTGTCGTAAAATTTTAGGGCTGGGAATTGCAGAGGAAATGTTCACAAATATAACAAAACTGTAGTGTTAGAACCCATTTGAAAATATTAAATTAATCCTTACATACTGAAAATATCCATTGCTTTACCTCCAATAGACTAGACATCATTAAAAAAAATAATCAAACTTAACTAATTACATTCATGACCTAATACAGTGTGGCCAGATATAATACTATTTTCAGACTCCATGATACAAGATTTTCAGTGAAACGAACAAAGCTGTCCCTACAACCGAGGACTGTTGTCTGTTATATGATAAAGATTTAAGCAAAATAATCACCTGACACATCGGAAGAATGGATACGATTCTAATTACACGATTAATGTGTTGATGAAGTACAGTAGTCACTGCCATTGGATGAATTTTTTTCTTCAATTCACAATTAGTGTCTTTGTTTAAACTTCACAACACATTTTAAACACCACAGCCACAAGTGTCACAATATGTCAAACCATCAAAACTAAATCCCCACACTATCAGAAAAGAACAGGAATCAAAATGTATATAATAGTGTTTGGTTTCTCTCATCATGGAGCTGAGTTACTTGGCCTGCACACTGGTCCCACATGGCTGAAGGGCAATTCCCTAGGGAAACAAATCCCACAAATACAGGTGAGTCAGTTATTGTGGATTCCACTGACCATGTTATTTCATGTCCCGAGTGTACTCATAAATCTAGGTTAATGTTGGTCTGGATGAAACTAATTACTTTTTCTGCTGGTTTCTTTTCATCCTTGAAAAACTATAGATAAATATTTAAATCAGACACAAATCATCATAAACAAGGGTCACTCAAGTGATATTATACTTACAATGTCGAATGCACAGCAATGAATTCTTACCTCATCTTCCACAAGACTGCGCTTCATTGCTGACCAATCTCTGTCTGGTTTATAAACCTTAGTAGTTGCACTACCAAAGTCACATAACTTGATGACACTTTTTGAGCTCAGCAATAGATTCTCCACCTGTCACGGGGTTAAAACACAGATATCAACAAAGCAACAGTAGACAATACCGTGTCATACATACTAAGTCCTATTCTTACTTCAGATGCCAATTCATAAATATAAATCAACTCACTTTAAGGTCTCTGTGGATGATTGGAGGTTTCTGGTTGTGCATGTGCTGTACAGCTGAACATGCCTGATAGAAGGCTTGTATCACCTGGTTGCATGGTAATGCACAACCTCGTGCCCGCAGAACATCTACAAGTTGTCCCCCTGCATTTAATACAAACAAACAATAAACTACACACATTACCAGAGAGTGTACGTAAAGTCCAAGATGACTAATTTTGTCTTTTCTCAAGATTCAATCCTTTAGCCAGAGAGTTGTCCAAAAATCAATCCAATTGAATTAACTATTAATGAGAATTAGTGATATATAAGTCAGTTCAACTTCAAGGTTTTGGTTCAAATGTAAAAACGAATGTCACCAAATTTCCAAATCTCTGCATGTAGAGAGGGATATCAATAGACTCTTGACTCATGGAGTGGGGATCACCAAAAATATTTATGTTGCTCAATAAATCTATTTAACGTTTGGTAGCAGCAATTACATTTACGTTATAAAAGCTGAGTTGAGTTGATTTATTTAGCCTTAGTGCTGGTCCCCCAGCAAACCACCCGACAAACATACGTATGAATCGAACCCACATGCTAAACGTTTACAGTGGAGTGCTCTACCCAGTGTGATGATGATGATGATTGATGTTTTATGGCCACTTTTCTGCAGATGGTAGGCCAAATGGGTCGAGTAACCTCCAAAGGTAATGAAGCGAAATCAAAGATGAAACACCCTTCAGATATGCCCAGGCTGAGATTTAGAACTTAGGTGGTAGTGATCTAAATAGTGCCCTTCTGCCTAAAACCTTGCACACAGTAGAAAACTTAATGCTACTGATCATTCTGAGGTCACAAAATTTAATCATCAATCCAATCACATCAAAGCAAGTATTTATATCTAATCCTTACCTGTACAAAGTTCTGTCAACAACAAGAATTCAGCCTGCCCATGATCAGATTCCTCCTTACTTATACTGGCTGCTGAGATAAATTCGATGATGTTCGGATGACCAGAAAGCTTTTTCTGAGACTGGTTAAGGAATGATCACTTATTTGTAGTTTTATAGATATGCATTGATATAACTGTTAACTGCATCTATGTGAATAATGATAATGATAATGCTGTATGTTTTACAATTAAATATCATGATGCTATGGAATGCTCTGAATATATTTTATGGAATCAAAGTGCAAATATATTGAATCTGGGAATAAATGCTTAATTAATTGTAGCAAGGGATCTTCATGTTGTAAACAGGAACAATCTGAGACACTGGTATTTTTCTGGAAATCACAGTGACATGTAATTAGGTCATGTTCCTAAACCACCACAGAGAGATTAACATAGGTGACAAATCTTACTTAACTATGTTTGATGTCAGAAATCCATAGTCAATCTAAATATTTTGTTAACTGTTTAATGTCCACAACAGACATGGAATCGAGTTAATTCCAATTCTACTCAATTCCACATCAAATTTATCAATTTCATTTCCAAATGTATCAGTTCCAATTCCGTTTTTACAGACTACTTTTTACTATGTGTAGGTACACTGAGTACCTGTCATGAAAGAATTATTTCTAAATTAAAAAATTAAATGGTAAATTAAATTGTGGATTCAATTTTTTGTAGGAAACTTCAATTCCAAGTAAATATTTTTCAATTCGAATTCCATTTTTTTTAAATAAGCGATTTCAATTCCAATTGACCAGAATCAACATAGAAAATTGAATTAGAGAGGAAACTGAGATTTAACACACCTCTAAATTACAAGCATTCTATCTGATAAACTTTGATAGTTACAGATCTAAAATGGTAAAAATATGACGTACAAATTCCTAGTTACCTTATTAGTGACTCTACTTGTAAATGTCACAGCATTACAAATGATGGTTAACTTACATGGAAGTAATATGATCAGATGAAACACCCCACAGGTGAACTTAACATTGAGATTTGAATCCAGACCAAGCACCGTTCACTACTACTCAAGCATGGGGTAATTTTAAACAGGAATCGATTGTTTGATTATTTACCATGTTATATCATGGAATAAAGGCACTACCAAATGTTTCACTGCTAATTGACTTAGCTGACTAGATGACATGAGGGATTAAGCTGGGGGTAATCTTGAGTTAATGTGGGCTGATATTGTTTGTACTAATCCCAGTTTGCTACTTTTAGAAATCTCCAGTGTTTCTCTTTAGTAGTTATATCGGTATTATACATGTAACCGAGTGCATACTGATGAAGAATCACATTAATGTTTGTGTGATATACATTGTATTCATGATACAATGTAGTCGATTCTGAGTGTAATCTTAGTATTCTCAAGTAATCGTAATCAATTACCATGATCCAGTAATCACCCCAATGCAGCAACAATTACGGGAGAGCCATAAAAAACTGATGGTTGTAAAATGACAGTTGTGGAATTATACTGTGAACAAACAAATAAATGGCTAATAAAAATACAAGGAAATCTAAATACAATAATAGTTACCGTAGTATTTGAAAGAACCAGAAGTATTACTGTACTTCAGTTAAACAATTACAGTTAATTACACAATTATAAATTATTCAGTTATGAATTATCCTAACAGAGCCAGATTAAGCATAGCAAAGTAAGGCACTAATTCACTTTCAGATATAAACCTTTTTTCATATATATATTAGAAGACAAGGATACAAGAAGAGCTATTTCTTGCATTACTGATCTTCTTTTCTCTTCATCACTTGCTAGAAGCCTCTGTAATAAACATAACAAAATTATTCAAGATAAAATAATCTGTCTGTTCACTCAAAAAAGCTACTCAATTATACAAAGTTTTGATCCCTAACATTTGGTTACCTTTAAGGCATATTCTTTCCCAGAACTGACATCTTGTGCAACAAAAACAAATGCAAAGCCACCTGCAATAGACAAGAGACAAAATTGTAGAGCACACGCCTAATGAAATAATGCGGATGTTGATTTTATAGCCATCACTGCTTGCCACTTACCCGAAACTTTAAACATTCTTGTAGGATATAGTTTGATAACCCAACTTAAAGATTCCAGTTATGCATGCATTAACATAGTTTAAGGCTTATTGTTTATTTCAATTAAGTTGGCCACTGAAGGTGTAAGGGTTGGAACAGTGACTATGATGTCCCATAGAGTAGTGACCACTCATAGACTGGAAATGTGTTGTCTTAGTCAGTTAGTGTTGTTTTGCAGTACACAATTTTGAGTTCCAGTGACTGACTTTCATAAGCTTGTTCCACCAGTCAGAGTAATGACCCTGCATTAGTATCAGACCAGATCATTCAGGATCTCGTAGATCTGATCTATTTTGCCTCTTGCTCTCGAGCAAGTACCCGGCAGCACAAAAAGATCACTTAGTGTACTTAGTAGTTTCTTATGAAAGGCAGGAAGTCTCATCAGACTAAACAGATTTTGTATTTTAAACAGTTTTGTGTTGATACTTATAATATGTACTTAGCATAACTCTGATACTTTATGGCATACATGATTAAGGAAATCCAGGGAATTGTTTCCACGTTTCCAAACACTCTTTATTTTCATACATGAATAATTAATTCCAATTATGTTCACATGTTAGATAAGATATTTAAATAGAATATTAGTGCTTCAGTGTCGTTGTGAATATGGGATGTTTCTCTGTATCTTAGGTCTGTCCAGCAGTGATCTTGTTGTCAAGGCAACCAGCTGACCAATGATTCATATGGTGGCAACTGCAGCTAGACAGCTGGTTTATTTAGCATGGCTTCACTATTGTGTGTGGTAAAAATTACAATGCACTGTATTTTAAGGGGAGAGTGGGTAAACAATTCTCACTTCGTTTAGTAAACTCACAAAGTTTGCTATATCATTCAAATCAATATTACATGTTTATACTGCCATCATTCAATATCATGTGTTTATAACACTCAATCATCAATGTCATGTATTTAACTGTTTCACCAGACATATCTTTAAATTTCATGTGTTTCTAATCATAACATTCATATTCTTCAGCTTCATGTATTTATAATCATTCTTTAATTTCACATGTTTATACATATCACATCACCATATCAATAAATATACTTTTAGAAATGTCCAGTGTTTTTATTTACTAGTTATATAGGCCTAATAATACTTAGTGAATAATGACCACATTCATTCATGTTTGTGTGATATACAGTGTCTTCATGATTGTAATAATAATTACCTTACAATGTAATCAATTACATTCAGTATTAATGTAATCATAATAATTGTATTTCCAAGTAACTGTAACTGATTATCTTCGCTTATAATCACCCCATGTCTGATTGGTACATCATTATATCTCAATAAATCAGTGTGTTGTAGATTACAGAGCCTTTATATCAAATAATTGATATTACCTCAACAAAGCCAATTTGAGAAGCAACATATATATTCTTAATCAGGTATATTCTGCTCTACAGCTAGCAGATATTAAGCAGATTATGTTATATGTACTCAAATCTAACATGAAGTTGATATCAACTGCATATGAAACCAATAAAGTTCTAGACATGCTATTCAAGGTTAATAATACAGGAACATCCCTAGTTATGATCGTCAGAGACTTCAATTTCCCTGAGATTAACTGGGAAATGGAAACTGTGTCAAAGAGTATCAACCACATTATCAGCCAGAAGTTTCTAAATACAGTAAGGAATGCATTTCTGTATCAGAATGTTAATGAACCCAATAAATTGCCATACTCTGGACCTGATTCTGACAACTGATGAAGAAATGATGGCTAATGGACGCTGTGATGGTGCAGTTAATTAGTGTCGCGGGTTCCACGCTCTGGAGCAGCAACGTTGTCATGCTGCGACTCGTTCACTCAGCCAGAAATGAGAACCTGACAGGATGTGATTGATTAATGATTTGCACCTATAATGGCAGCATGTGTTGTAATCTTCCTTGGGAGTTGAGATGTGTGCTGGATTGGTGTTGTACGGCCACTTTTGTTCACATGTTAGGCTAAATGGGCCAGCGACCTCCAAAGGTAATGAGGCAAAGTCAAAACAACCTTCAGATATGCTCACGCCGAGATTCGAACACAGGTGGTAGTGATCTGTGGTCCAACACGCTACCACTAGACCATGGAGTCTGAGTCAGGGATAATAATACTGTAAAGTGCCTTAGCGCTGCTATCTAGCTGGATAAGATCCTATACAAATATCACGTATTATTATTATTATTAAGGTCTGGATGACAAAAGAGGCAACTGCAAAGTACAGAAAGAAACAGCGAGCATGGAAACAAATCTAAGTTTGATTACACCTAAGATTGTTGAAAAGAAGATAAAAGATTTAAAACCTACCAAGTCCTGACAGTTTCCATCCACAGATCCTCAATGAACTAATACAGTCAGTAAAACTAACTGAGCATCGTATTCCAGAAGTAATTTGAGGAGAGCTGCCTACCAAATGCATGGAAGCTAACATAACACCAATCCACAAAAAGGGAAAGAGGTTACAGGGAACTACAGTACAGGTCAGTCAGTCTCACATCAGTTATAAGGAAGATGATGGAGCCAATCATTAGAGACCAGTTAGTCGAACATGTTCTGCAATGCTCAGCATAGATTTGTCTCTGGAAGATCATGTATTGCATATACTCGCGTAGAAGTCAACCCCGGCAGATAAGTCGAGGTCAATTTTTGACCCTGTAATTCTTTCCTCAGGCATATGCTCACTGTATAACTTAAGTCGAGGTCAAGTATTGGTTTAAAATCCCTCAAAATTTGAATCATTGTCATCATTCGCGAAAAAGCTGACCCAGTCATTTCAAAGTCAAACTCGTGGTGTCAGCAAGTGCGTGGTAAATATATCAGTATCAATTTCTTCACTGGCAGCGATACACGCACATGGATTTTGCTTTGATGTTATAACTAATAAATGAACTTGTCACACCAAACATGCCTGATTCATGTGAGTGATTGTAACTTCAAATGGCAAGCGTTATTAATTAATTGTTTCATTGCTAATCATCTGGAGGTACTGGTAGTTAACAGTGCGTGACTATCAAGTATTATTACATAAAGACTAGTGTGTTTGTGAGATCAAAATAACAGTTTAGTGAAAATTAATCGTAATTTATAGAATAAGACTAATAGGCAGAGATATGGCAATTTTGTTCCAACTATCGTTAACACAAACATGCCTGATTCTAACTTCAATTTGCAAGTGTTATTAATTCATTGTTCCACAGCACATCTGGAGGTACTGGTAGGTAACAGCACATGATTATCAAGTATTATTACATAAAGAGATCCAAATAACAGTTTGGTGAAATTAATTGTTATATATTGAATAATAATGGAATAGTAGGCAGCAATGTGACAATGTTATTCCTACTCTGGCTCTTATGAGGTTAAATCATAGTGTTGTGTGTCAAGGATGGCTGAAAACATCTTTCCTTCAGCTGGTAGGAAATATGACATGCCTATAACTTATAAGTCGAGGTGATTCTGGGAACTCCCTTTTCCCTACCAAACAAATTGACTTATATGTGAGTACACACAGTATGACACAGCTGATAACAACACTTGAAATATGAAATACCAGATAGTGGTTCCCCATAGAGCCAATATACCTGGATTTTAGAAAGGTATTCAACATGGTGCCATACTAGAGGCTCCTGACAAAACTGGAACGGAAGTCACAACACTGGACAGTATAAATAATTTCCTCCTGGGTAGAACTAGAAGACAGAGAGTGATGGGAAATGGCAAAATGTCTATATGGACTGATATCCTTAGTGTTCAGTGTCTTGGGCCCAATCTTGTTTGTTATATTCATAAATGATCTACCAGATATGGTAACAACTAGACAAGTACTGTGACAATCTTCGCAGATGACACAAAAAACAATTTCAGGCTATGCCTGACCATTTCCATTTACAGAAGGATCTTGACAAACTAATGGATTGGTTCTGTAAGTGACAGCTGTGGTTTAATGAGTCCAACTCCAAATGTAATTATTCATCTGGCCAGCGCCAATACTAATCACAATTATAAGATGAATGCTGTCCCACTGGCTACACCATCATAGGAGAAGGATTTAGGAGTTGTGCCAGATGAGTTAAAATTCGATTCACATGTTACTCAGGTGGTTAAGAAAGCCTCATGAATGCTGGGCCTAGTCTGGGCAACTTTCATTTGCTTGGATGAAACAACAGTGCCAAAACTGTTCACCCGGTCCCCAATGGTTAGACCCCATTTAGTGTATGGTAATGTGATTTGGCACCCTATATTCAGACACAACAAAATTGAGATAGAGAATATCCAGCATAGAGTAACCCAAATGATGCCAAGTGTGAAAGGACTTAGAAATATTGAGAAGGCTGAGATTGCCATCCCTCAAACACTGCAGGAGAAGGGGTGATATTCCCCAACCACAAAAGTTCACGAATGGCATTAATAGAATAGACCCAAGTATGTTTTTCAAAATGGTGACATGTTCAAGCACAAGAATTCCAACTTGTGTGGTAGACAGCCTAATGCTAAACACATTTAGGGCTAGACTTGATAAATTCTGGCATGAGGAGAAATACAAAGTACCATGATTTTTTATTTTATTTAGACAATCAGCAAAGTCCAGTATTAATAACAGGCAAATCTTCTATATTCTGTACATTCAGCATCATAAATTAAGGCAGTGATAAAGCTGTCAATTATACATGTTATTGTTTTGCCCATAAACATGATTCCAAATATATAAGCCAACAGCATCCATACTCACGTTGTAAATAATATAATGTATGTAATTCCAGGTAAGTTTAAAGGTTATGTGTATTTAAGAAAACTGTCCACAAATAATATGGACCTGTAAATCATGATCACTTTCATTCTACAAATTTAGTTCAATTTTTTTTAAATCAAAAGGCTGATAGATAAATTATAACTTGTTGTCACTTCCTGAAAAAAGAGGAACTGGTCCACACTGCATCACCTGGTCTCAGTTCAAATCGACCACACTATGAAATCGGCTGCACCATGACCAATTTGGCCTCCTGCACAAACCTTTAGGGGTAGCCTCTCATGTTGTCTCAACTGGTGTGTGCTTCTTTGTTTCAGCAATGACTTAAGTAACAAATTGAAATTGGATGATCAATAAGAAGTCAATGATAACTGTCAATCAGCATATGAATTGTTAGAAGCCATGTTCCTAATTTATCATGCCGGGGGCAGTATTTGAATTGATAAATAAATAAAGAAGTAGATAGGTAATTAGATTTTTGTATTTCACACGCAACCATCACAACAATTAAGTGGCATACAAAACATAATACATAACATAATAATATGCTTTATCATAATTTAAGCAAACTTGGGGATAATTTTTATTAACTCCTGTCAAGGCAGGCTGCCGAATTGGTCATAGCACAGCCGATTTGGACCTACACTCACCACGTTGTAATAAACATTTCTTTTTTTAAGTGTAGAGATGCAACAGCCTAGACCAAAATATATAATCAGGCTGTGTCCGGTTTCAAGCGATTCAAGGCATTCAGCACTGTGGTCTGTGATTCCACAACCCAAATATGGAGGGGGAGGTTGAACCAGAGATATTGTATCACTGCATGACTGAACACACATACACTAATGTCTGATCCAGTGTTATACAGAGTGGCAGATACAGTGTGACAGTTCTGAGTTCATAAAAATATTGACATTAATGTAATAAATATGATTTAATCATTTATCCATAACTGTGAAGTGTGATAACAATCATTACAATCATACATGATACAATCAAAATGGCATAACAATAATTAAAAGGGGGATAATTATTTATCTATAAGGCTATATTAGTGTATATAATATAACATTAATGAGATGATTAGATCTAGATCTACATTGCTACTACTGGAACATATATATTATAGACTCTCTCTGTGAAAATCTGATAAAAAAAGGAAGGGGGTAGTTCTAGCTTCACTAAGCTTGTGACATTTAGAACGTACCTTCCGCAATAACACGTTTCACTCTTAATTTCTGATTTCCCAGCTCTACATACTGTCCAACAAAATCATTATCCTGCGTTATGCTATTGTTACTCAGATATCCGAAGGCCGATTTAAAGAAATCCGCCATTCTTCGACCCTCTACAACAATATAAATATACTTTAACACATTCCCACCAGCCCACTACGACTAATCATGACGTCATTTGATTTAACCATAAGTGAGTACCCTTTCTAAATATTTATTTAAATTTGCCCAAATGCACTTATTTCAGGCTTGAAATAATTATAAAATGTCATTTAGTCGCATATATTACTGGTATCTTTATATTTCATATATAAATAATACATGTAATGTCACGACTTTGAAATGTTTCACTTCCGGTGTTGTAATCTGACTCATTTGTGATGTGCGTTACGCTTATGTGAATTTCTTCCAGATTTATATAGACGAGTGTTTTCAAGGTGCTTTTCATTTTTATAACTCTACTAATTTAATTACATATTGTTTATTTATAAAAAATGTTATCTGCAATATTTGGATTGTACTATTTTATTCATATCTAAGCCAATTAAATTACATAGATCATAGACTAGAATCTAGATGGTTACGGTAAGATCATAAACTGATAAAGATGGGTTGACAAAATGATGAAAATTAAAATCATCATTAATCACATTATAAAATTCATATCATGAAAATTCACAAGCTGAGAAAATAAAATCTCGCCAAACTCTCCCTAAACTTTGAAATGCCACATATATCAAATATTCTGAATTTAGTACATGATAATATATTTTTGGTTTGCTACTGCCTGGTCTGGAATGGATAGGTATTAGGTTCTAGATCTACAGCAGGTAATCATAATTATGATAATAGAGATTTAATAAAGACAAGTGACCTTAGGCTTAGCTGGGGCTTAGTCTTAGCTTAGGGCCTTACCAACTCTGGCAACAGGTTATAGCGTCTAATCAAAAGGGGGAATAGACTATTCGCCCTCGATTTTATTTGCTTGTAAGTTAGTTTTACCCTGTTTTATATTCGCCTTTAGGAACCATCATCCTCGATTTTATAGTTAAAATATAAGTTATTACCAAATAGATCAAATCCAATCATTAACAATGTATTATCAAATAGTTAAAATACTATTTATTACCAAATATAAAACATCATATATACTTGTGTATAGGACGCACCAGGTTTTAACGTGTCTTAGAGTATCCTTACAGGTTATATAGGGCGCTTTATAAATTTTGTTGTTTATTATTAATAACCCCCCTAGAGTCGAACCCATGTATAAGATGCACTAAAATCTGCGTTCGTTCCCATAATGCTGTTTGAAGTAGTTTATTAGTAGTTCCCATGTGCCAGCTTTGGAAGTAATTAACACCGTGTTTGCTGTAATCGTTTTCCTTTGATGTGGCTTCTATGGTCATTCTTTGCGCAGCCTCTTTTACCTTTCCGTTCAATTACCCATGCTCACCCATTTTGATAGTAATGACACGTCTTAGATATACCAAAAATAACATCTGCCGCTAATAGTTTATGGAGGTGGCTGTATTGGTCATAGTGCGTCCGTTTTCGTAGTGCAGCCAATTTGGACCTACACCTTTTGTAGGATCAGACTATCCTACTTTTTTGGATTCCTGTGTTTTCTGGATTCCTGTGCATCAAACAGATTAATTGCGATCCAGATGATTTGACACCTCTAGATAATAAATCACCATGTGCTGGCTATTCCCATGACAGTCTGACCCTGACTACATTACCCATAAATTATTACTTGACAACAGGCTGACACCATGCTACTCACTGGGTGTGCAAAAATATCCATTTTTAGACTTCAAACGTGCAACAACTCAACATGAAATTGTCTGCTAAATTCTTAAACATACACTGACTGAGACTTGTTAGTGTGGCAGATAGCCTGGTTGAATAATCTTAGCAACTATGTATGAATTATAATCATCGTGTAGTTATTTCTGTAGTCATGCCTCCGCAATAGATAAACAGTTACGTGTTGTTACAAAAACCGAATACACATGATCAGTCTGAACACCTAAAGATCATGGGCCGATATTGTCACACGTTAAGCCGACGACCTTGGAGGCCTATAAACTTTACACTTTGTGGTCACGTCACTAATTAGAGCATCGGATTAAATAATCATGGCAGTTATCACAATTAAGTTTGGCTTCGAAAGACAACAGCGAAAACACACCTAATTTATTTGTTCATATATTCATTTTAAATTTTGAAAAACAATGTTATTGTATTCCCCCCTAAATTATGCCAAATATTACCTTCCCTTTTAGTCTGACCCATGTATAAGACGCACTCGATTTTGTGGTATCAAAATTGCGGCCTATACACGAGTATATACAGTAGATCGACAAGAGCAGCAAAATATTTACCAGTATACAGCAGTAGTTTAAATCCACGTAACACAACAAGGGTAAATAGTACCTTTTATTAATGCCGAGTAACAATAAAGGGTGAATAGTCTTTTATACCAAGGGCGAATGCAACCCAGGGAGAAAAGTCCATAACCCATTAAAGTCTATAGATCTAGTCAACAATAAATATCATTTTTTTCCACATAGATATTCAGGTGCCATGTAATTGATAAATTTATAAGATGCTATTACTGTATTAGTATCTTGAAATACAGTGTAATACTAATAGGTTGCCAATGTAAGTTTTGAAGAATTGGGGTGCTATCATAATTCATATTTTCAAGTGTTGGCACTATGCAAGTTGCACCATTCCTGGATTCACTATCGGCAGATGATGTTCACAGTTTCCTCTGCTATATAATGAGCTAGGTGGCCCACTTTGCTGTTTTTGTACATCGCCTCGCCACCAATGAATCACAAATATGACAAAATTGCTACCTAGGTGCTACTCTGGTGATGCAATAATTTAATTTCGCAATGTTTCATCATCATCAGCTAGCAGTATAAAATGATGCCACAAAATCACTTACATTTCTGCCACATCACACATTTAGCAAAGATGTATTTTAAGTTCCATATATGTGGTATGCAGATACGGCAAAAATGGAAAAGCATATAAACAGACAAGAGTGCTTCCATATGTCCGTAAGTGTGGAGTAGTGTGGGTTTTGGTTGCCCTGTGTGGTAGCTAAATAGCTACATTGTATATAAAAGATTTACCTATGTGGGGAAATGCACAACTACAAATGGCACCAACTTTCAAATTAATCCATCTGGGAAAACAACCATTACCAAAAAAAACCCTCAAAATCGCATTGTATATTATTGCTACCCAACCCCCAAAGTGGATGCCCTGTGTGAGCCGCACACCCAACATTATGCTACTGTACGATTTGTCCTGTGGCTGCGTATCTATGTGGATGCTCCAAACTGATGTATTATAAACATGGTTCATTGAACACAGTGTAGCACTAATTATTACTGTGTGACTTAATTAAAATAATATAAACAATGGCTTTAATTGTCCAGTAGCACCCAAGTTTATATCTATGCCATCTACTGGTCTTCCATGACTTTGGGAGAGAGGGGAAGTTTCCATTTGTACATTATGAAACATAATTTTATTGCAGAAATTGATCTATTATTATTACTGAGATCTGTTTAAAATATCAGATTAACATTTATGCTTCACTGAAATAAAAAGTACTAATGTTAGATAGTTGTACATGTATGGTGAGGTGATGATGATTTATTCTTCAGCATTGTGACCATTTCCCACATAACATATATGTTCATGGATATCTGATATATATTAATAATTTTAACAAGTTATTCGTGAGCATCTGGCCTAAACTACAAACCAAAAACCGTTTCAGAATATCATAATTAACTAAATTAAAAGTCCAGGGTTTTAGCATATCAGTCAGACAAAAGCTGAACAATCAAGGGCAAACGAATAGGGTTGGGGAAGTGCAAGTTCTTATAATGTTTGAATTGATTATGGGTGGTTGGGGCCCCTCCCCGGATAAAAATTTAATTTAGTTGTTAGGAGATAGATCTAATCTGAGCATTGCCTGGAATGTCCCTAGTAGAAAAATAATGGACTTTTTACAGAAGGGAAAAGATCAATGAATTTACTTTTTTTTTAACAAGGGATAATACCCAGGTTGTGCCAGCTAGTCAAAAATAGTTGTGTCAAATATAGTACTTGTAGTAGTTTA
The DNA here is from genome assembly GCA_025642065.1 of Paralvinella palmiformis. NCBI lineage: Eukaryota > Metazoa > Annelida > Polychaeta > Terebellida > Alvinellidae > Paralvinella > Paralvinella palmiformis. Next base: position 172,713 of record JAODUP010000266.1, on the reverse strand, counting down.
TGTCATTGCAGTTTTATTTTGAATTTATGAAGAAAAGATAATAAATTCATACTCTCCATGTGTCATGAACAGCTAGGCCAACACCCTGGTCTGGTGCTCTGTCAAAATTCTATATGATGCGTTATGGAAATGGCCACACAATTTTGATAGCCCCTGGTATTGTAAAATTTATGAAACCGCTATCTTTATCAGTGAATATTTGAAAATTTTCACCTACTGCTAGCACTATTAATTTGGTGAGGTTCCATTATCATTTCTGTGCTCTTCATTCAATTTGTATGCTATATCTTTGGGGATAAGGTCACTCTTCTGATTCTCGCTTCTTGCCAACTGTAGCTATTTTTATTGTAATTTGTAGTAAAAAATGTAATTATGTGTTACACTAGCAAGACTGATTTTCTAAGTATAGATGCCATGATATGATGACTTAGAAGTCATGCAGCATGTTATTTTGGTGCATGTGAGTGGCTGTCATTTTCCTGGATTTCAGTTATAAGATGCTGGATTAAATTCCTCGTGTCTGACTGGCACACATAAAATTCAGCTAGATCATGCCAACTGTATACAGCTAAATTTTATACAATGACTGTAGTGTTTTTAAGCTTACCCGCTTTTCACCCTGTACCAAATGTTCCAGAACTGTATACCAGTACGGCCTGGTTAGAACACTACGGTCTTCTTAGATGAAGTAATAGTAAAACAACAGATTTGATCCTTGGATTTGTTTAACTTATTGCCATGCAGTGCATACTTTTCTGCATATACCTTAGGGTCAGTTGCATGATATTGTTTGGTGAATTGGTATGAAAGAATGTATTAATATTCTTGAATCACAACAACCATTGAACATGCCTGAAAATATTTATAGTGCATCCTTTCTTTTAATATATTTTGTGGGTTGAAAGATGGTTGCCTCTAGGTGCTATTGAGGTATATGTACATATGTTTACTGCATATGTATAACAAAAAGTTCTGACCCAATGGCTCATAAAATATGGTTACAGGTACAGAGCTATAGCCACTTTGTATATTAATTTACCAACTGTATGTGTGGCAGTGACTGCAGTACACCCAAATATTTGTCTTTGGCGCTTATTTTTTTTAATGTTTCAACATAACCACAACTGTATTGCCTTACAACAGGGTTCAGTATTAACACTGGCAATTTAATCATGATATTGGGCAATATGAAAGCTACTGTGGGTTGTCCGATGTGACAACATGGTTCCCTGATAATGATTCGAACATTTATTTGAGATTTTCTTGTGATTTCATACATTCAAAACATTGCTCAATAAGACAGGAAATGGTTATCTAGTCTGGCAAAACATGTAGTTTGTTGATATCTGTCCTTGTGTTATCATGTCATCATACATCTCATCACCTTTTGAGTCAGTATCGGATTTGTCATACTGTTCAGCCCACAATACATCATCTTCTATACTATCTAAATCATTGCTGATAGAGCACTTCTTGAATGATTTGGCAATGATGGCGGGGGTCTATAGAATCCCAGGCTGTCTTCAGAATCCCAGGCCATCTTCATCCACTGTGTTATGACAGCTAGTTAAAGATGGCACTTCAGGTTGCCTGCTGCTGTGTTTTCATTTCTGTAATGATGTTTGAAGTAGTTTATTAGTAGTTCCCATGTGCCAGCTTTGGAAGTAATTAACAGAGTGTTTGCTGTAATTGTTTCCTTTGATGTGGTTTCTGTGGCCTTATTTACTGTTCCATTCATTTACACTCTCTCACATATTTTGACAGTAATGACACGTCTTTGTGGTCATATCACCAATTAGAGCTTCGGATTAAATATTCATGGCAATAGTCGCCATTAAGTTTGTTTGGCTTCAAAAGACAACAGAGAAAACGCACCTAATAAATTAGTTTATTGTTCATATCTTCATTATTAAAGGGATAGTCCACCCTCAGAAAATATTTTTTAAATATGTAATGCTTAGAATGTTAACAAAATTCCACATTAATAATCATGAAATATACCTGATATCATAGATATAATCCAAATTACTGGAGGGTCACCATTACGGCAGCACCGGAAGCCAGATTTGAAGGCAGGAAGGATCAAACTGTGAAGTGCTCTGACGTCACATCGGCGATCTCTATACTGACGCACATTATAGTTTCTCTTGAGCATTATTATCTATGCCATTTTGAATCATCTTCCTCTTATCAGGTTCCTTCTGGCTCAAACTGATATGGTTGTATGTAACTCATGATGTAATTTTACCAACGCAGTTGCGTTATGTTCTGGATTAATTCTTTGCTGACACTTGTTTACATGCTTTATATGGGCTCTACAGACTTCAGGTCAACCGGATGTGTTGAAGTGATGTCAGCATTCTGGAGCTTCCAGTGTCTAGTCTAGCTTCAAAGTGGCAGCACCAACAGGCCATTAAAAGTCGATTAATCAGCACTTTGAACTGGATTATTTAATATGTGGGTGATCATTTACACATTTTGACATTATTTATAATATTTGTTAGTATAGCTGTGTTAGTCCTGAAAATTTGAAATGAAGGTGGACTATTAAGGTTGAAAAACAATATTATTGTATTTTTTTAATTAAATTATGCCAAATATACCTTCCCTTGAATCCAGGACATAATCCCACAATACAAAATCCCACAGGACATAATCCCACAAAGTGAAAAGAAGGACAAAATCCCACACTCAAAAATTAAATTACATGGTAATAAGAGAACTATATTTTATGACAATAATTTGTTGCATTCAATAGAGCCCATTGATACAACTTGACCATCGATGGTATATGGGCTCAGACTATATAAGATGAACCTGAAACATTCGTAATATATGACAATGGTCCAGACACCAATGCCCGTATCACTGTCTTCGCCTCTGCACCTGCCATCAGACTGTTAGCCAGCCAGTTAATTCATGTCATTTCATTAGTTTGTTCATTATATTTTCCTTATCTACTGCCTACTTTTCCGGTAATACATAAGGAAAAATAGTCATTTAATTGTATTGTGCAGATAAAAAATAAAGTTTATTATGGGATTGTGTCCCTCTTTTCTTTGTGGGATTATGTCCGGGTATATTTTGTACTGTGGGATTTTGTCCAGATACCCTTCCCTTTTAGTCTGACTCGTGTATAAGTCACACTCAATTTTGGTGTCGATTTTGAAGTATAAAAAGTGCAACTTATATGGGAGTTTACACAGTAGTTATTAATAATCATAGCATTAATTATAATTGAATTGTGTAATTAAATTGTTTACTACACAGTTGCAATTGACATTTATGAAGGCCTTTATTGTTCAGTAATAATCAAATTTGTGCCAATCTGGTGGTCTTCCATCACTGCAGAAAAGGTGTGAAATGTTAGAAAACTAGCTTTTATTCAGAAATCAAGTTAGATTTGTTGCAGAATTAGTGAACCTCTATGTGTATGATGGGTTCAGGTCGAGATATGTCTCAGAACTGCACGTTGTTCTTAACGGATTATGTATCCTTTGTCCTAGGATTTTTATGTACATGAAGAAAATAAGCTATGACAGAACTGTAAGCAAGTTGTTTGTGAGCCCTTTGGCCAAATTATAAGAATTTTTTCCTTTTCAAAATACACTAAATCAATAACAATGTCTACTCAAACTAAATTTCCTGTTCAATAATCGCATTTCTATTGGCATTAGGTCCACATTTTAGTCCTATGAACTACTGTAAATATAAGTGTCTGTAGAACATGTCTTAAATACATTTTGACAATCAACAGATTGAAACATATCTGAGCCTATGTGCTAGTTATGTACCACACAGTATAAACACTTTATTAGTCTATATTAATTTTGCTTTATTAATTTTCCATACTACCACCATCGCATTATTTTCTCATACACATATATCTGATGCTCGATAGTATTATAAACCGAGCAGTACGTCATCAGTTCTGGTAATCGATACAATAATAATTCAGGGTGGCCGATCCTGGCATATTACCTCATGTAATATAGACACACCATCGACCTGGTAATTTATAATTGAACTTGGGTTGCACCAACTCACCGAATATTTCTTCAATGCAACCCCATAACTGTATCATTAATTTATTTGAGTTCTGAATTATTCACATTTAGATACCGATGTATGGCATAGTTTGAAATAACTATCTATCTATCACTTGCTGTGCATGTAAATTAGAAAGTGACTTAGTGTATTGTCAGCAGACATGGGGTCAATTCAATTTTGGAATTGGAATTGATTATTTTTTTTAAAATTAGAAATTTTGAATTGGAATTGAGAAATTTTCCTACCAAAAAATTAATCCAGAAATTAATTTACCATTTTACAACTTTAACACTTACATGTGGTGTTACCAATATACTGGAACCATAATCATCCAGAACTTTGGTTCCTTTTATATATATAATATATCAGATACGCACACCGACCACGGTATCCCAAGTGAGCATTTAACCAATTAAAATGTTTAAAATTAAAAACCAACACTGTGACACCACCACATAGCATACCTGTAATCTATATAGAGATATTGCTATTTAGGAATTAATTCATTTTATCATCTAACTGAGAAGGTCTGATGAGTGTCGTGGTGTAATCTTTATTAATGAACATGATCCGGTTTTGTGTTGCTGGTGTCAGTGTATTATTCTAGTTACAGTTAACACTAAGAAGTTTATGAAGTTATGGAATGCATATCCTCAGCTTTTGTTGTGTTTTAGTTGTCAGTCTGTCTTCAGCACATGCACACAAATATTTTTTGCATGGCTATTCAAATAGGTATATATATATATATATATATATATATATATAAAGGTTTTGGAGTAGTAATATTTCACTAAAATACTGTATTGTGTTCATATTTTTTTAACAACTGAACTATAATGAAAAAGTTCTGTCGTGAAAGATGTGGTAGTTAATTACACCTGTAAAGCTGGAATATTTCAGTCCCTGCCATATTTAAATCCCTGTTGTAGAACAAGAAGATAAACCTGTTAGATGATACAAAACAACAGTTCAAGTGTCAGTATTATCTGAATTCAGGCAATTATTTAGCTGTAGTAATGGAACTTTGTGTAAGAAATGTGTGGCAAAGTAAGAAGCTTGAGATCTTTTTGTGGAAAATCTAAAATTTAGGTCATGCTATGTAGTTGTTTTAACCCAGTTGTTATAGTGAGTAGGTGGTAGTTGAATAATCTATTATCAGGTGAATTCAATCATTTCTTTGCCTGCTATGACAATCAGTAGGTGATTATTTTTGTTGTGTCCTGTTAACACATCTGGAAACTGTAATTATAAAATGCACGAAGAAGGTATTTTGTGATTCATGAGGACAATAAATATACTAATACTAGTAATAGTTTAATGATAATAATATTATTATTTTTTGTAATATTTTATCAAAATAGGATGATCCTAGGCATTTCTTGCATTGCACTTTGCCATGAAGACTTACATCTTATAGTTTCATCAGCACAGTTATGAATAGTAAAACTAATGCATTTTCTGGATTAAAATCTATATACACCTACAGAATCTAATCTTCACTGCCAGTTGTGAGCTTTAAAATTGTTTGATGCTATATAGATCAAGTGTAATCATATTGAGGAAATATTTATTCTAAAATAGTAATTTCTTACTAATAATTTCTTTCTCAATCCATAGTGAATATATTTATAACAAATTATATAATAATGCCTTTGTATTTGTTTATATAAGCAAATTATCCCACAGTAACACCTGAACATGATAAATGGTTAGGTGTTAATGTTAATAAAAAGTAGTATAATAAATTTGATAATACATTGGCAGGTTTATATTTGAAAAAATAATATTTAAACAAGCTTTTTCCTACAGAAAACCTTTCTGATTCACAGTTTTCACAATATTAAAATATTATAAATGATAGGAGATGAAGAGCATCATAAATTTCCCTGACTAGGCTGAGAGTTTTTTAAGCCTAGCCTTTTACATATTCGAAATTATAAAATCCTGAATCTACCCTTGTCAAAGACTTGCTTCATTTGATGGATGATGGTATTTGTAGAACAGATTTATGTCAAAATATGATTTCAGCATATGAAGTACAAAAGTCAGAAATAAGTATACAGGAATTAGACAGTGTGTATAAATAGACAGAAGGCAAAATGCTATAAATTTTTTTAAATAGTCTAAAACTTCCTTGCTTCTAAACTATAAGATTATTTAATTCAATTATATATATATATATATATATATATATATATGTATTGGAACAAGCGAATTTGAGATGAGACAAGTAAAATTTTACAGCAGGAGTGAAGGGCTCAGTAATAAAGGTCTTGCCCTGCATTACATATTTGACATTGGCTATAGTTCATTATCTGTCTCATGATCAGGTCTTGAGTTTTGACCTGACAATTTCAATCCAGGCAGGATTTTTTAGCTACAATATTCTTTGAGTGCTTGAAGAAGGCTAATTAAATGATTTGGCTCTCTTTTTTACTGGTATGGGTAGACACCTAATTTTCAAAACCCCTGATTTCATGTCTGTGGTAATTTATTTCTGCAAGTTATTGTACAAAACATTCAGTGTCAACCTGTATGGCTCTGGTTTAGATCAGCTAACAAAACATTGATTAAAACAGGTGCATGTGATATATAGTAATAATGCAGTTATGATATTCGTCTGTGTGTGAGAAAAAAATAAAACCGGTAAATTAAGTTTTTTGGTGGTGATGAAAGATTTAACTGTGCATTTGACATGTTACTGTCTTGGACCGTAGGCCTATTTTCAGTTCTTGGAAAATTGTACAGCCAAATATCTCGATGTCTGGCTTGGTTCTTTGTGTACGAACACAAACCAGTGGTGCTGTTAAATCTTGAGAGAAATGAAAAATGGTTTTCACTTTTTACTGTTTAAACATTCTATGTCTTACCATTCTTGTCTTCACAGCATGCCCAAAGTACGTCGCAGCAGAAAGCCACCGCCTGAAGGCTGGGAGTTGATTGAGCCAACTCTTGATGAGCTTGATCAGAAAATGAGAGAAGCCGAAACAGAGACTCATGAAGGCAAGCGCAAGGTAGAATCACTGTGGCCCATCTTTAGGATTCATCACCAGAAATCTCGTTACATCTTTGAACTGTTCTACAAACGTAAAGCCATCAGTAGAGAGCTATATGAATACTGCTTGAAAGAGAATATTGCTGACAAGAACCTTATTGCCAAGTGGAAGAAACAAGGATATGAAAATCTTTGCTGCCTAAGATGTATTCAGACAAGAGATACCAATTTCGGAGCAAACTGTGTCTGTCGTGTACCAAAGCCAAAACTCCAAGAAGGAAAGATAGTGGAATGTGTAAACTGTGGCTGTAGAGGTTGTTCAGGATGATGGCTACAGGTGATTCCGGATCAGTATGCTCAGTGGACTGATATTCATATTAAGGTGGCACTTCAGATTGCTGTCAGTGTGGACTCATTTCCATCATTAGGTTACAGGTTTTCTCATTCAAAATGTAAACCATTTAACGTGATCAATTCGAGCATTACTCTTACCGTAAACATGGACATGTCAAGAAATGAAATTTTTTCTCAGTTTCTTCCATCTCAATGAATGTGTGATGGTAAAATGTAGTATATTATTTCTCTGTAATTTTAACTTGATAATACTTTATGACAATATGTATAATTTCTATTTTGTTTGTCGGAAATCTGATAGTCTTGTCGATATTCATGTCACTGATGGCTATTTTCTGAAATGTTGACTGTGCATTTTAAGTGTTACTTCCAGGCAAGAGGTGAAGTTTTATTATTGTCACAATAAATTTTAGTTTTAAAGAAAACCGACGTCAAATAGATCAAATGGATAGTTGTCATAATAACAACTGTTGTGGGTTTTGTTAATCGGGCCAAACATACATATCCACTTCTTTCTTTTTTTACAGTAAGTTTATAACATGTGTAAACTAGGCAATATTTATGGCAGGCTTATAATTTTATACATAGAGAATGAAAGGAATTTGATTATCTAGTAAACCTTTTTAATGACCTTTCAATGTTTAATTTGTGTATCTCAACAATAATTCTGCATTTCTGTCGAAGTCTAATGGCTGGCAGTGAATATGCGAATTATTGAGTCAGGAATTTGAAAATCACTAGTTTAGGTCTTGGCTGTAAATATTAATTTAAATTATCCAGTGAATGTCTGATTCTGGTATTACCTAATCTGTTTTGGTTTTATCCGACTATTGGCTTGCCAGTGCAAGCTTTATGCTCTCCATTAACTGTTTACCAATTTTCCAGGTGGAAACTCTCTGATAACAAGGCATTATATTTCACTGTAATTAATCTTACTAGTTGAGTTTGAAAATATTTATCTGAACTGAAAACATATTTTGGTAAGATGTCGATAGATTTAACTAAGAACTTTGCACATAATCAGTAAGTTGTACTTTGTACTTAATTTGGACAAAATGTTGGGAGTCGTCTTTGCCAAAAAGTTTTCTTAGAATGGTCAAAACATCCACATCGGGAAAAAAAGAAAAATTATGCCGACATTCAGTTATAGGAATACATTTTTGTGTAGTTTTGAGTCAGCTGGCATAATGTGTTCATCTGTAAACAAGTTGACAGCCGCAATCAATACAAATAAAAAATTCTACTGGCCATGTTAAAGTGGCAGCTGTTGCCAAGCCTACACATTCAACAGGGGCAATAATGAAATGGACCTAATGTTGGTATGTATTTTTTGCTGCCATATTTATAATAAATCATGCTATACCTGTATATCGTTTGCTAGAGTGAAGAATAGTTTTAAATGCCGTAGAGCACAGTATTAGAGTGACTTTTGAACTTCAAAAACATTACCGTTGCTCACCACTTTGTATGAAAACGTTGAGATCCATCATTGAAATTGTTTTATGTTATCACTTAATACATTTACTGAATTAGTAATTGTTTCTTGCAGTTTATCAATACCAAGACAAATGTACTTTTGTTTAGAAGTCATATTAAACAATTGACGAGTTACAACAGCTTTGGTATAGAAAATGTTAGCTGCATAAATTCTACCAGAAGCTTGGTGTTATTTGTTTTACATGGATACCTGCTAATAAATGTAGGGGATTAATAAATCCATTTATTTTACCCTTGCAATGGTCAGTTATACTGCTCAACACAAAATTGACAATATACACTATAGTGTACCTTGTTCAGACATGTGGAATGGCTGCTGTATACTGCCTGCAAAATGAAATGTTCACATCCACCCAGTGCACGCACTTTATTATGCCACTTCATCAAAGTAAAATAAAAGACCAGAGCTATATTCAGGAGAACACTTGACGTTTAATGAGCAAAATGTACATCACTGTATTGTACTTGTATGGTGGAAATGCAAAACATTCAACACTTGTTTGGTAGTTTCCCATGGCAAATTTGGTGAACAGTGTATACAAAGCTGACCCCATTTAACAGTGAAGGATCATTAAAACGTGAACAAGTCAGAGAACAGAAAGAAAAAAAACAGACAAAAATAATGGCAACTCTAATTGCATATTCATCCTCTGTCTATGGATTGGAAACAGACTGCTACTTAATAATTTGATACACCATTCTGTAGCAACCCTCTGCTGACCAAAGTTGGAGATGACAATCGGCAACTTTCCACCATGGTACAGAGGTCGTGACTGCCCAACAAACTGTGCACTTTATGTACACAAAGACAATAATATTATTCAACAAAACAATGTACAACCTTGAAATACTAGACCATTGGTTATGCACACGTTACACCACAACTGCAGCATCTAAATGATCCTATGTACACGATGCCTAGTATGCCGGGATGAGAGAGAAAGAGACCTTGGGCCTCTTGTACACTGTACACACATGGAAAAATAATAACCCCATGAAATCACATGTTGACGAAATACACATAGTACAACAAGACCGATCTCCATAACTTAGCACACACAGGCCAACAATGTAGGGACTGAAACACAGAAGCGAGTAATCTCTTCCACCCCACCTGCCCACCCCCAGAACTCCGACAGTACAGACTTCAATAATGTAAACAGAGGTGGGAAAACCAGGGCTCTGGGCATACAAAAGAGAAATGAAATTATATACAAAATATCAAGGTGACTAAGTTTCCTGTTAAACAAATGCTATTTACACGTCAGTAACAAAAATAACTGGTATGAAATTTCTATACTGTCCAGCACTGATGAAGAACTGTACACATACACATATAGAATGGTGAGAGAAATAATGAATCTATAGTTTATTTTACAAATATGCACACAATTCAAATTAAGTAAGCATGTTTGGGTGACTGCATTTTCAGATATGTGTGTATGCATGTTTATAAATGCAGACACACACACACACTCACACACACACACACCAGATGCACTATGCAAACCCCACATGATTTATTTACACATAACTGCCTTGCACATCTGCCCTAGTTGTACAAACTCATAACATATCTGCATAAACTGTTTGTCCATTTTCAAACTATATATATATATATATATATATACAAAAATGTGTACAGATCACTACACAGTTCTTTGTCAATCTATACACTTAAAAGCCTTGGTCACTGTGATCTTGTTAATTCCATATAAACACATTAATAATGGACTGTACTGTGATTGCTGCAGAGATTTTTAACACTATGAGTGTATGCTCATCAGTTTCACACTTTTTCTTTCACAAATTCACATGTCTCAAAATTAGGATTTCTCACACACCGACTGGACTGCACTTGCAAAGGCTGAGCTATACATATCTTCAAGCTATTGTGTGAATAAAATAGTCTTGCATCCTCTGTAGAATAAAATAATTCACATGTTCACATTAACTAACTAGAATGCCAGCTCTGTTGTGAGACAGGGGAAAACAACATAAACTACAGAAATGGCAAGCGATTCTAGTAATCAAACAAAACTATGGCATAACAAATCAGCAGTTCAACCAAAGACGACTTCATCATCATCAGCATCATCATCATCATCATCACTTAATCTCAAATTCATTTAGGCATCAGTTTACACAAGATTCCGTGGCTGGTTGCCACACTCCAACACACAAGTTCAAAGATGCCATTGTAGGCAAAAAAGATTCTGTCACTGAAGGAAATATCTTTAAACCAAAAGTTACCGGAGCCACAAACATCATATATACAGCTATGAGATATCCAGGCTCCCAACCACTACAACACTTTGGCTGTAACAACGTCCGTCACACCACCAGGAGCTGGATCTGCTGCGGTCCACTACATCCCAATCACTACACGGTTCTGTCAAGAACCCACCAATGGAACATCACGTCTCTTTGCATCAGGTTAGACGAGCCACTTCGCTGCCATGGCAAGCCAAGGGCTGAGGCTCCTCACAGTAGCCTTGGCTGTATGTAGCATTACTTCATTACATTCTCCCATCATGGGTGCCACATTTAACGATGATCTCTGCTTGTTCTTCTACGTTTCAGCAGCGCTGCATTTGGCAATTCACAGTGATCTGAAATAGATAGGTAACAAAACAGAGATTTAATGCAGACTGCTAAACAAAGACAATTAAAGAGGCAGAACTTCATCGATGATGATTTGATGATTTGTGTTTTACGGCCACTTTTGTGTACATGTTAGGCTAAATGGACCGAGCGACCTCCAAAGGTAATGAGACGAAGTCAAAGATGAAACAACAGATATGTCCACTCCGAGATTCGAACTCGGGTGGTAGTGATCTGTGGTCCAACACGCCACCACTAGACCACGGAGGTGCCCCAGAACTTGATTGATAATTACAGTTTGTTCCCAATGTCTAACCCCGAGCCAGCCAATCCAAGAAACATATTTTTAAAAGAGCAAGTTACCTTTCGTTCTACTAGAACGAGTTGTTCTCTTGCCCTTGGTATCACTGTCATCTTTCTGGTCCGTTTTGCCTATAACAGAAAGGTGAGTATTTACAAAAACGACTAAACGTGAATATAAATCAACCAGCTCTCCGAGCTATGAGACTAAACAATATAGTGGTAAAGAGTTTGGACGCCAGATTGTGCGAGGTCCACAAAACCATTTAACAGTTATGTACTCACTGACCTTGCTGCATGCTCTCATCCTTTACATCAGCTAGAGATTTATTCTTCTGACCACGCTTGGTGTTGTTACTCTCATCCTTGCCGACTTCATTCACTTTAGTTGGCACCTTTCGTCCCTTCTGCTTCTCATCCTGGGCCACAGAAAGTTCATGGCTGCTGTTTGCTTTGTTTTTGGCTGCTGCTACCCTTGCAGATGTTTTACCACAAGGTGATGATGCACTTCCCAGATTACCCTTGCTTTTGACATCACTGACGTTGGCATCATCTGGCTTGGAATCCAACTGTTTGGTGGCATCAACAATCTCTGGATCAAGCTTTTTCTTTTTGTCCTGAACACCTAGATCATCATCGTGGTTGGAGTGGAGACGTCGCTTGCTGCCCCTGGTGACCACCAAGGGCTTTGCAGCACCCGATAGCGTAACACCATCCCCTTTGTCATCTCTGATCGGAGTGTCTGAACTGCTGTCAGATGGAGAGTTTCTCCGCCTTCCATGGTTTCTAGTTGACATTCGCATTGGTCTGGAGGCTGGCGAGTCCAATCTTTCTGTGCTGTCTGCTCTGTTACTGTGAATGGAATGACCATCAGTGCTGCTCGTCTCAGACAGTGCATCAATGCTGGGACTCCGCTGCTTCCTGTACAAGTTGCCGAGATCATCAGTGATTGGTGAAAGTGATCGTACTGATTCACTATCGGTTTCCGTTCTCAATGACTTCTGTTCATGGTTGACTGTGGATTCCAGTGAATCAGAAGTACCATTTCTTTGTTTGGTGCACATTTTGGCTTCCTCTGCCACAACTCCATCACCACTGGCTGGTTTCCGCCCCAGTGCCATCCCAGATAAATCAATCGTGTGAGTTTCTTTAGCTGCTGTGCTGGACAGCGATGGAGAAAGCTTTAAATCAGGCCTCATATTTCCAGATGAGGGATCTTTTGGCGTAGGATGAGCACCAACAATCTTGATGACCAGAGTTTGACTGGTGCCTTCTCTTTCATCTCGGCTCATAGAAAGTGGTAATACAGGACCAATCATGTGGATTCTATTGCTAGGCTCACCCCTGCTGACAGGCAATACTTTATTCAGTCCTTCAGCTAAAGGAAGAGAATGACACGTAGGAGAAAGCCCCAAGGAGCTGGCTTGGTCAGACAGGGTCTTAAGTGCTCCTTCTACTGGATCTTGTTCATCGGTAACAACACTGAGTTCAACTGGTGCAGCTACTGACAGAGAAATAACTGGTTCAGCAGTGGTCTCCTCTTTCTTTTGGTCATCCAGCTCTAAGACAGATGTGTCTTTAGGAGATTCAGTAATGGTAACATCATTAACAGCTCGTTCCATGGTTCCAGGTGGCTTTGCACTATAGGAGTGTTCGCTACTAAATGAGTCATCTCCACTGCCATCATATTTTTTAGATGGCTGGATTTGATTCATAGTCTCAACTTTCACCTTTTTATCTTCTGAAGTGATGGGATTTGGTGTTGGAGGCAAAACTTTGACGTCTGACCCAGAAGCTGGTACAGGTTTCTCTGAGCCATCGCCATCCAAAGGTTTCTGCACAATTTCTGTACATTTTTCTACATTTGTCACAACTGAAGTGATTGATGCCTTGAAGAGAATGCCATCATCATCAGTGCCTTGATTTTTAACAACCGAAGAAACCAACCGGACACTGGCTGACGATTCTACCGACACTGGTAGTTGGGTGTCACTGTTGCGTTTATGCACCGGATGAGAAAACATGGAAACACTATGTGCCACAGGACTCGTAGACTTGGCTCGAAGTCTGGAAGGACTTGGCGGAGCATTAAGAGAGGTTGGTCCTTTGTTGTAAATTGGAGAGGGCGGAGGTGTGGTGTCAGTCCTCGGAATAGCATTCATAACCTTCTTGACGGATTCCGTCAGGTTCAGGGGAAAACCAGGTGATGTTATTGGATGCGGTGCCGAATTGAATAGGACTGGCGTCTGCAGGGACTTCTGAACAAAGTTGGCCAGGTGGCTGCTGGCATTCTTGCTAAAATCTAGGCTCGGAACTAGTGACTTCACAGGTACTGGTGTGGTACAAAGTGAGAATCCAGTCTTTGTTGACTTCACTGGAGTTACCATTCCACTCACCTGAAAGACGGTCTTATTGCCTAACTGTGATATGTTCAATGAATCATTCAAGATAGGTATCTCTGGTTTGATACAGTCAGTCTGTGTAGCGAGCAAGGCTTTCTGTTTTAGTTGGGCTTGGTTCCGCCGCTGTTTGTCTGCTTCTTCCAGAATCTGTGCAATGGTGAATGGCGACTTGCCTTTGGGCAGGACAATGTTTGAGAGCTGGTTAGAATGCAGTTGGTTTGCATGCACCTCCTCGACAATGGGAGCATCAGTCTTCGCCACCTTCTGAGCAGCACTGCCATCTGCAGAATCTGGAGCAACTAAGTGGAGTTCCTCCTCTATCTCAGACTCCCTGTCATATAATGGCTTCATGATGGAGATTCCGCGCGATGGTTTACAATCTGCTCTGTCTTGGTCACCGAGGTGTCTATCCTTTGAACATCTGTTATCCACACAGGCATCTGTACACTTCACAGGACACTGTGCTGAATCTAGCTGTAGCAAACCAGACTGGGCACCAATGACAGCATGGGGTTCACCACAGCCGATGCTCCTCGTCACTGCATTATGGCACACATCAGCTATCTTTGTTGTAATGATGCTGTCCTCCTGCTGGAGATCATTTTTCTCATCGAATGACCTCTGTGTTGCCACATGGGCCACATGCTGCAATGAGGTCATCACCAGCTTTGTTGGCTGATTATCCAGTGAGTGTTCAGCATTGGCCGACACACAATTTCCCATTGATTGCACAAGTGGCACATGTATCAGATTGGCGTGCAACTGTCCACTGCCTGTGTGATCCTCATGTATTGTGGCACATGGGTGTACAGCATAAGTTACTGTGTGTGGTTTCAGAGATTCATACTGATCACCAACAACTGTGTGAGTTATAGATGTATGTCCGCCCAAATGCACTGAGACCGGACTCATGTTCTGTGGCAGTTGGTCAACATGCACCCCATTATTCATTGGCACAATCCTTGGCAGAGCCTGCAGTGAACTCCTGTCAGCCTGCTTTGCCCTGATGGCTTGATGTCCTACTCCCGATGGAAGTGGTCCAAGCAACGTCACCGGGGCTGAGTGAGGTTCAGCCGACTGCATGGCCACTGGTGCTTCAGTATGCAGGGCCACAGCATTCGCCTTCAGATCTTGCTGACAGGATACCATCATAGGAAGCGGCGAGGCAGAAACAGTCATGGGTGGGCCAACTTTTGTAACCTGGGCAGAACACATCACAGTAGGGAGTGTTGTTGGCACACAGGCAACAGCCCCCGAACTGGGAGCCAGGGAGAATGAGGTGGACAACACACTGCCCATAGACACTGTACTGGTCACGATAGTTGTCACCATAGAAGCACCAAAGGTATTGGTTTGGGTCATGCCTTGTTCGGATGCTATGGTGGTGGTCGTCAACTCTGAACTGCTGCTTGTAGATGGTGATGCCACAGTAACTGATTCTAAGATGGGAGAATGAGAACTACTTGATGATGATGTCGAGCAAGATGGATCAATTGGTGTGACTACAGTGGAGTGAGCACATAGAGAGGAGCTTGTGACAACTGAAGTGGTCACATCCAAGCTGCTTGTGACACAAGGTGCTGAAGTCCCATGCTCTGTGTGTGATGATACACTTGGGTTGGCTGCTGCCTCACTTCTATCTCCTCCTTGATCAGCAGATGTTATGGCACTATCACCTGGTAAAAAAGAAATATACATTCAAGTCAGTCTGGATTATAAAAATGGTGCATATAACTTGAGTCAATGTCTGTCTCTCTTGTGTGTATGTGTTGATGTGTGTCTGTCTGTGTGTGGATGAATGCATGTGTGTTACAAAGCTCCATTAATATATTAAAAAATTAAATTGTAAAATGCAAAACAAAAATATTTTAAATATCATATATAGAATCTATGTCAAAACTTATAATTGGTTTTGTGTAATACATATAGAACTATATATGGAAGTATCGATATTTTCACACATCAAATATGCCTTGTCACTCACATCAAATAAATCATCAAAATAAATATGTTTCTCTCATCTTTAATCACACTGACATTCTTTCTCTTTTATGTATATAAAGGTGGAGGAGGGGTTTATTCTTGCATGACATCAGTATATTAATGCATCGTGGACAAAAGAATTAATATGTCAAAGATGGAGCATTTCTGTAAGGTGCCGGGAAATAAAGATAGATAGCAGACCAGGGAAAACATAGATAAAGACACTGTGAGAAGAATTTCCCACAAATAGCAATACCTTCTGCAGTTTTTTCTGCTAATGAATATGCAAATAGATATATCATCTAGGAGCTGATGAAAACATAAATGCTGACTACCAATGACCCACCATTTATTTTGGTTTGATGGCGAACTTGACATGAGCTCAAATGCAAACTCTTGTAAACATTACCCATAATCAAAATAACTTTTTGACAGGTAAATTACTTTGCTCACTCCTTTAACAAGCTGAAAGCAAATATACGGAATACAAATAAAGGCTGTGAAGCAAATGCTTCAATGTAAGTTGCATCTACAGTTTTTCATGCATTGACATAAACAATACAATGGAAACAGTAGCACAAGCTCTCATCATCAAGTGATCACTCATTGATATAATGGTATTATGCTGTCGGTTGTAGTAATAAGTGAAAAATGGGTCATTTTGTTTCAGAAAATAAAATTTTAGCTTCCCAATTTTAGTCACCACAAACAGCAAGTAGACAGATGGAATTCTAGAGCCGAACACATAGAGCATAGACCAGAAGAGCAAGACATGCAGCTTTGTTGGTTCTGTGAACATTCCATGAATCTAACGTTCATGGTGCTTAAATTCTCATCACTCACATTGTTTCATTTATTTGTTAGTTAGCAGAAGATAGAGAGTGTCTGCGTGGTATATGGAAATTCATAGTTAAAATATACAGCTTAACAACAAAGATCAAACTCATTTTGGAACAGATGTTCATGTGTATTTTTGTTAGAATCAACCATCCACAGTTAGCTATATGTGAATCTATCTTCACACACTGCCACAGTGGCAGAAACTGAGCAGCACCTCTGATGAGAAAACATTTCTTACTATTTTCTGTTTGGCAATTACAATTTTATTAATCATTACAAGGTCATAGAAAATCACCCATGTTAGCAGCCCAAAGACAAATTCTAAACTCTTGTGTTAAAGTATTACCACCAGGGACCAAATTTCACCATCTTCAGGAAAACAAAAACACAAATACAGAACACCATACTGAGAAATATAAATTAGAATTTAACATAACCAGCAAATTAAAAAAAGGGCTGGACTTGATTAGTTACTATTTTCGGAAAAATTGGATCATGGGTGTTTCTATTTATGTTTGAATAATACTTAATAAAATAATTCTGATTAATTTATAATTTAAAAAATAAATTTTATCTATTAATTTGTAATATTATATAGGAGGAAATGCCATTATGTAATCACATTTATAATGTATTTTCTATTTAATATAACATTTGTCATTTTTGATAAATACCTACATGAATTCATCAAATTTACCCAATGTCTAAACTAGGGCAATTGAAAGATTCAGTCGACAGACAAATTAACGTCTCTGAATAGTGAATAACAACAGCTCACATCTCATAAACCCAAACTCTAACGTAGATATGGGAGAATTTACTCTAGAATGCAATACAGTAAAATTTGGTTATAAATATTAAACTAGGATATACTGAAATAGTAGCTTAACTTGAAGTGGTTAGCTGGTCCAGCCAAACTTCCATAGTAAAGAAACTGGGATATAACGAAATTTATACAACAAAAACTTACTTAATTTGAAGTGATTTAGAAGTGAAATATGATGTCTGAAATTTCAATTGTCAGTCAATCCAACGATCTTTGCAATCATAAATGCAACAACAAATATGAAAATGACGATCAAATTTAATTGCATTGTTTTGACAACAGAATCATGCATTTATATTGTTATATTAGAGTTAGACGTAATAAAATAGGGATATATTCACCAATTATCGCTCGTAGGTCAGTAACTATTATATGATACATACATTTTAAAACTGGGATAACTCGAAGTACCTTTATAACTAAATGAATACCCATTTCCTTGAATTTCATTATACCCAACTTTTATTGTAGGTGGTTGTTACTTCTTCACAATTAATTTATTCGGGCTTAGGGTCTAATTGCATTCTAACGAACCACAATGCAAAATATCCCCCAAAAGATTAGGCTATGTTTATGTTTCTCAGAATATATCAATTAGCAATTTGCTGTGATACCTGGCTATGGGGGCTGTTACAGGACTAGTGACAGAATTTTTTCATCAGTTCAATTTAAAATAAATCGACCAGGAACCAAGAGACTCTCATTAATTTCAAACCTTGGTCATAAATAGTATCCAGAACTGTTATGTACTCACTCTAATAGACCAACATCAGTAAGCTTTAATATATTTTTTAAATAAATGTGTACTAGCTAAGTAACTAAGTAGTGAGGTCAAAATATTGTTAGGTGTGTATACCAATTTGAAACAACTGGGACTACGAGACTAGATTCATTCATGACTTGCATGCAGAAATAAAGGCCATTATTTCAACACTTCTGAAATTAATAATCCACTGCAACTATTACTGTAGAAATACATGATTACTACTGCGGAAACGCTGGCCAATGTACAAACAATGACCCTCCTATGAGGAAGAGTCTTTCATGTCTCAAATATATGCTACACATTTATTACTGGGTGATGGATGAATGGCAGTTATTTGCTAGAATTATCTCTAGTGTAATATACCAGAACATCAATTTTCTGCTCGAACCAAATTGTTGAGAGTTCACAAAGCACCACGCTCTAACATTTTACGAAGGCACTGGTATATCAGGTTTTTCTTTTCGGAAATAGCCAAATATGACGGTATAGTTATATATACCAGCACAGAACTCACTCATTGAGCCAAAATGACAGTTCCTAGTGTATACATTTCCATACACAGCACACCTGTTGAAAATAACTAAAATCTAACAGATTGAATTCTTGTTGACCAACTTTTCCACTTGGTCACCACTGAACATTACTCCAGCTGAGTATCTGACTGTGATAAGTGCTTAGAGGTCATTACCAAATAACGACAGCCTTCTCACCAGACTGGCCTAGGAACAATGAGATACATCATTCTGTGTACTGGGGCTATAAAGGTATGGTATGAAGATTAGTGTATAATCTGCCGTTAAGATAATACTTATTGCCTTTCCAAAGGACTAGAAAAAGTAACCTCTACCATCACCAGAGTAAACATACCCAAGTGAATCAGTCCAGCACTATTCTGATTCAGCAGGTTTTGCTTATATCTGCACCAAGTGACCTGGTGATACGAGAGAGAGAGAGAGAGAGAGAGAGAGACCTGTTATCAACATCAAACCCGTTGGCCACAAAGCCACAAAACACCCCAGAAGCCAATTTCTGACACACACTCTGTTACCAACAACGGCGAGTAATGAATTTTGTTTTGTTTTGTAATATTAACAATAATCCACATATGTTTCGGTATGTTTTGTTTAATGCACAGTCAATGAGGATATGCTTACTAGCAGCTTAGCCATAGTAAATGTTGTTGTTTTTACTTGATTTACTGGACATTTAAGTGGATTTTCCAGTCTTATCCAGGAATGCAGTAGCTAACATACTGTAGTCTAAGCAAAGCATGATATTCTGAATTACAGCATCAAAAATGTGGGCATCCAAAAATCAATAGTATAGCTAACTATAATAATTGAGCTATCAATCATGGCATTTACATACCAGACTGTTCTCTATGCAAAATGATACATTTCACGTTTTAAATTTAACCATCACCAGGAAAAGTTAGCATGGCCAAACCTTTTCAGCAGCTAGACAAAAATCGCGTGCACCACAGCTACAAAATCTATGGTTTCAGACAGATCATATTTACACTGATTCACAGAATACTAGGTCTGGGGCCGCAAATATAGTACAGAACTGGCATCTGTACATCAGTGGCGATCCGATTAAATGCAAGATCAGAGAAACAGTTAATGGACAGTTTTCAACTGGTAATGGATGGACTAATCGAAGGATGGGTGCATAGGTAACATAAAAGGCAATATCTGACATGTCTAAACATCAGTTAAGCTTAATAAACATGACTCTAATACGAGCAGTCTGGCTTGGTTAAAACAATTATGCAACACAGGTAATAGAAAATACAATTCAGCAAGCCCCGGAGATGTACAAGTGATTACCAGTAAGGATAGGATGATCGGCTAGTCTCGTATGTCACTATATTAAAGTGACATGCGTGGCTTAAGTAAGGTTTTGGACATGAACAAAAACATACATCTGTCACAACAACAATTTCAGGTAAACTGGCGGGAGAATATTGATGTTTGTTCTCGTATATCCATCCTCCTTGTCCTTCGAAGTAATTGCTTTAATAACCACCCATCAGTCAATCTGTCTAGCAACTCCCCCAATATATAATAACAAATTGTTTGCACACACACACACACGGAGAGAGAGAGCGAGTATATCCAACCGACAAACGAAAAACACTAATCCAGGAAATCAGGAAACCGACTTTGGATGAAGCAAACCCAACGAAAATAAAAACCAAAACACACTGAGAAGTCACAAGCAAATTATAATCGCACAACACTGAAGTGAAACAGACTTCCTTGAGCTACCGACCTAGCTCACAACCAATTCCGAGCTTATATTTTCACGGCTAACGAGCCGTTCCCTCGTCCTAACCACCCACACAAAACCCATCGAGACCCCCTTATCCCGCCCACAAACCCGAACACGACTCGACTGGCACCCATCCAGCGCAGGCCGCAGCAACGTAGGAACATATAGCAAAAAATACGCTTTCGGACCGAATTCCCCTTTGAGTCAGTCCCCGACATGATTTTGCAAAGGCTCGTCCAGCACAGCCCGTCCCACCCGCCCTCGAATTCGAATGGACCGGTCCAGGCCAACAAAAATAACTCCCATTGATAAGGTGGAGGCAGGTCGCCAAGCAGCCAGCTCACAGCTTTGGCTCATTGCCAACTTCGGGCCTCGCTGGCCTAGTCTACACAAGAGTGGCCTAATCTCGGCCCGGGAGCGCCGCGGCCACGCCAAGCGGGTCTCCGCTACCAACCTCCTACTAATAACATACCAGCGAGAGAAGAGAATGAGCAAGCGGCCGCGACCGCGCGCGACGAAATAACCCGACACGGGTTGAAACCCGCTGGAAAAACCGGTCGAATCCACGTACCCAGTCCACTAGACTGACGCCAAACATGGCACCGCCCGACCTGAAACCCCCCTTTCTGTAGCCAGCATCTGTCATGCAAGCTACCAATCACACCTCCGGACTCCCTCCCCGCACCGGGCTTGCAACCGGCGCTGATATTAACCCTTTGCCCACCAGCCGCATTTCCTCAGTCGGGAATAGGCCTTACTTTTTTCATCTCTCACTGTGTGTATGTGTGTGTGTGTCACTGGAGTTCAGCCCCTTCACACACACATCATGCTAACAGACGAAGTGGCCTCGGCGAAGAAAAGTGGCCGGCAAATAAATCTCATTTGGTTATTTACGACGACACTTGAGGCCAGCACTGTACTATGTTTACTTATATTAACCGACGGACAGGACGCCCATTCAATCCAACCCCCAACCAGTCGTCGCCTGAATTCATGAAACAGGATCGCTTAAAATGGCTCGTTGGTCCGATAGGGACGAATCTTTTACGCTTTGTAGGGCCACAGGTTTTCTCCGGTGAACAATACAGTAGACTCATTCTCAAAACGGAATTCGGGGAGCTGACCAATAAGCGAAGTTCACTTTTGAACTACTACTATTACCACCTGTGAACTACTACTATTACCACCTGTGAACTACTACTATGACCACCGCCACCACTATTACTACTACATTCGCTGTGAACTGTATTACAACACCAGATATACTACGGAAAATATTCTGAATGCTAAATTTCTGATACGTTATCTCTCCGGTTATCTTCTCTCGGGACAGACTAGGTGGAAACAATCAGTCAGGTGTTCCAGCGTGAGTCATTGTCAACAGGCCGAACGAATGGCAAATACGAACACAAATTCTGATTTAAGTGAACCGATACAACAGAGTGGACCGCATAAAATTTGTCGAAGAATAAACCTCCTATTTGTTATTCGCGAAGATAAGCGATAAATTATGAATCCGCAATCCTACAGCATGAATATTAAACAACACCTGAAAGTCTCGATGTTCTCTACCTGCACACAAACGACCATTACATATTTACGCGGCAATCAGTCGACAAGCCTTTACTACATGCGGGGTCACTTGGCCAGGTTACTTTCTTTCTGACCAAGTCTCGTACGAAATTCACACACACACACACACGAGCAGATCGCGAACTACAAACAGACTAACGTATCTGACCCATGGTCAACAAGAAAAAATTAAAACAGGGAAAATTTCTGGCTGGGTCACGACGTTGTCCGTTTCTATCCCATGACCATCACCAACTTAGCTGGCTGACTAACTAGATGACTACAGTCGTGTTTTTGACGACTATATGTGACTTGATGAGGTCAGTTCGCTAGATAAATGCATCCCAGCTCTAACCCCAGAAATAAAATAAAAATTCACCGATCGTAAGCACTCACTCACTCTGTACGTGCGTGTAAAACTCCATACATACAAACGGACCTTGGTTGCGATTCGTATGACACACAACATGAATTTGTGAGTGGAGAGAGGGCCCCCGTTACCAATGAGTACGCACGTGCGCACGCACACACAGAGGGCCTTCAGGTAAACATCGACGCAGCACTAATGGCACTGGTCCAAAACCTGGAAGGCAGACAGAAAAGCAGTTTCTCGGTGAAGTGACAACAATTATTTTTTCAGACAACGAAGACATTTTGTCACTTACAGAAGGTGCGCACGCACCGGAAGACACATCACTGCCACAGTAAAACGCAGTATCGTACCGATTGCAAACATCACTCCTACATCACGGATTGGTCGGCTTCCCTTCTGTCTAGAAACGAAACTCGCTTAAAACCGGGGCCACCGAGTGTAGACGGCAAATGGGAACATCCCCATAGTGCAGTCGGTGCCTGACATTTTAGCGAGCACAACAACACCCGACTTCGCAGTCTCATCGACGGACTCACAGGCGTCCACATACATACCTCAGTGGTGAGGAAATAAAGACATTCAAATATTTATTGAACAAACGAGAGCCTCTGATGTGGTGAGAGTTCATTAGTAAGTCGGATCACTAGCCGCTAAAGAACGCAGAACGAGTGGGGGCAAGTACGTGCGCCGATGGAAGTCCACTGGCCGTTTTTTAACCGACAGATATGCTTGTTTTGTTTACCTTGCTGACGAATTATTGTCATAGGGCTCTTGGTGAGTTAAGTTTCGAGCCCAAGCAAACCGCGTGACTGACGCTAAATAGGACATATTTAATCACAGCCATGTTTGCTTACTGACCTTTCCCACAATAGAAAAGCCGGGAACAGACAATGCAAATGATAGTTTGTGTAGGTTCGACACTGACCACATACGATATGACCGAGTTCCGAAGGGATACATCGCACAGATACGGGTACGAGACGGATTTGAAGCCACCTACTTGGGCTTTGCAGCGCAATGCTCTTACCATTGTACTATTGGAATACATGGTCGGTCTAGTTATTATAAATGATACGTCACGACCACGCATCGCACTGAACTCCTACAACTTTTGACAGCTTCCCTTCCCTAGTGTCATCGTCAATATTTTCAGAAGTAACAATGCTGTTTTATAACCACCAATAACCTCAGACTTATTGTTGTTGTGGTTTTCTGGTGTGGGTGTGGGGGGCTTTCACAACAAAACATGTTACAGCATTACCATTATAAAACTGGCAATAAACAATGTACAGGTCAATCAATACCTGTACAGAATGTATAACTGCCATGGCCGAACTCTGATGGGTATCACATTCACTCCCGCTTGGATATCCAGCCAGCTGGCCGGAGATGGGCTAAAAACGAACCGACACTTCAAAAGGTCAATAACGCCGTGCAACGCAGTAAAACAGTTGGGCACAGCAGCTGACTGATTCCGCACCAGAGGGTTAAAATCCGACTGTTACCGGACAGCCGCGACTCGCGCACCAAACCAAATGGTACTCACCTGTACAGGGTACCGAATTTGTGTAGTACGAGTAAATTATAAATATGGGGATCCGTCGTTTTATTCTGGCTATCCCTCTCTTTTATACTAAAACCTGGAAATAAACACTGCAAACAGACGCCCATTGAACCTGCCTGACCTTCTGAGGTGAATGGTTCTTACCACGGATCTCTCTCACACACCTCAAACATTAGTTGGTCAATAAGAACCATTTATTTCATAGCACGACATCACTCAGATCGGGGTCACGGTTGAACTCATTTCCAATAAAGGTATATTAAGCAACGATTGTCATATTATTTGTAAAATTACCTGAAAACGAAACCATCGACGCGCACCAACCCGCACTGTCACCAAAGGCAACCACCGTCTGTGCACAAACAGTGGTCCAACACCAGATCTAGCCACCGTGCACGGCTCTGAGCGCCACCAACCCACAAAAGGACACCCACCAACCCTAGCCACCCACATAGAGCACAACTTCCCACATTCTGAACAGCAATCTAAAACTGAACGTTATCCACCAGAACCAGTCATTAAAAAAAGACACCCAGATATGAGAAGCCCAAACCAAAACTAATCATGATAGCTTTTCTAATAGCGCGTTCTAAAGACCTAGACGGCTTGCCATAAAATAACAAGCCACTATTGAAGAAAAATAACTGTGACCAAGATATCAATGGGAGGGAATGTAAAATCGTATGTGGTTTCTGTCCGAGCAAAGAGAACCCTGAAAATATCCATCACACAGCAGAAACCGCTAGTGACACAATGGACAAGCAACAGCCTTTTTTTTTGATATAACCTGCAACGTTTCCGATTGTGACGCTTTTCTTCAAATGAATGATGCGTTCCATTTGATGAAGATATATTGAGGGCGAGGGAAAAACATTTCACGACTGCTATTATCCTTGCGACACGGTCCCCGTGCAACGTTCCTTAGACCGGCCACGCCATTAAAAACAATTTTTTAATGGGATATTCGCTGTAGTTTACAGGGCTTGACAGATACAGGCCGAGGATGCACGTCAATCCGGTAACCACTAAAGCGACTCTTTTCATACATTCATCCCACTCTGAAGTATGCAATACCTTGTTAAAATTTCGTTAAGACTAATTCCAGTCGTCTGATATTATCGTTTAACCATTGACCTAGGTCAATGCGTTTAACTCTGTGCGTTAGCACTGAGCATGCGTGCATATTTGCGTGCATATTTTCCTGTATAATCAATCAATCAGCCACATGGCAGACAGCTCAGTGAGCCGCGTAAATACGAACTTGTTACGACATTTCAACCGACAAAAACAATTAATTTGTGTATAACTTGTCACATGTAGGTGATAGGGTGACTAACCATAGCAGGACCGGTCATTGTTTCGGGGATCACCTATAAACGGTACTTTCTTTAACTTGGGCGCTCAACTCCTATTTATCTGCTGTATGACAAAAACAGGAGAGATCAGTGTGTGGTGCGAGCCCGCAAGCAATTAAAAACCGACAGAATGCCTAAAGACCGTTTTGCAATATTCTATTCTGGAATTAACACATCACAGGGTCACACCGTCGAGTTGACAGTATATGCACATCTGTGTGGGCGTGTGTGTCACCCCCCCCCCCCCATCACTCACTAAGCAAAAGCTGGCAGGATCGTATACGAAATTATTCCAGTAACTTTGACCCAATGACTGAATGAGAGGTCTAGCTGCACAGATAACCAAATACTAAATGGTGAAAAATGGTTTTCATTCCAAATTACAGTTTTGTTAGACGACCCCGATATACGTGCTAATGAGTAATGCGTCGACATAAACCACACTCTATTGGTGATGGAAATGATGATTCGCAAAATGAACAAATAGTGCAATTAAATGAAGGTCAAACATCGTTGGCGCTGTTCTATCTGTGACAAATCACCGGTCAAAGCACCCTTTCAAAGGCACAATTGTATAGAAAAAACACACCGATCAGAAAAATCGAAACTATCTGTCATTCTGGTGCCATCAGGGTGAACTCCTGTTGCGTGCTACTGTAAAAGTAACAGCAAATTTTCCATAAAAATACTACTAAGCACTCAAATGAATACAGCTGTCAAAAAATTCAACCCTTTGAATGTTGGTATTATGCAAAATGTTCCTTGGAAAGCACACAAATTTCCGATATATTAAATTATACCAATACCCCCATATCATAAGCTAGATTTTACTTAATGTTAAAATTAAATTTTACAACAGTTCAAACCTGATACCAATGGATCTATTTTGAGGCTTAAACAGGGGTTTTGCAAAGGTGAAATATTTTTCGACCACAAATAATAATTATATGGTAGTGAAAATAAAACTGGTACTGCACTTGTGCTAACCAACTGACTGATCACATATTAAATGCCCTTATCCTGGAAGCTATAAATTTTTGACATTTTCACTATATTCCATAAATGTTATAAACAGTTTTTACCCTGCCATTAAGGTTAAGAATGAAATAGTAAAATTCACAGTGATCTGGGGCTCAGAACGCTACTTCATACAGACTGTATTTGAACCAAGTTGGTGTTAATTGGAAACTCATTAATAATTCAATTTAATTACATACATACAAACTCAACTGATAAAATGTACAAAGAGAATCTTGAACAATGCAAGTCAAGGTGAGCTTATAAACGAAATCAGGGTACACAAACAATATGATTAACACTTTACTGCACAACATAAAAAAACACAAACTGAGGGGAATTAACATATTCTCTACATCGTTTATGTACAAGTAATGGGACACCATAAAAGGGTCTGTTTCAAAACACTCACACCAAATTTTACTCCAACAGACTTTTTTGTATTTAATATTTCCAGTCAGATCATTTTTGGTTCAGTCCGAACTCATATAATCACCTACAAGATTAACAAACTCAGTCCATTGGGTGGCTGCGTTTGAGAAGATTATAAATACAACATTGGGCAACCCCTTTCATATGATCTAATAACTTGAGTTCAGCATTTTTGTATTAAATGACATAGTCCGCAAAAAACTGTGAATCCTGTTCTACATCAGAGAAATGAAAACGATCCTACAGGATTTTTCAGAAAGAAAAGGTAATAAAATAAGAGTATAAATATTAAACCAATTTAAAGTGTAAACTGGTTTAATACTTATATTCTTATTTTATTACTTTACACTGTAAGTGAACTCAAACTTGCAAAGCAATATTACACTGAGCAGTCAGTAACCTACAACCTACTGTTCATTTCTAGGTCTTGTCAATTTGTTTAGTATCTAACCCCTTTTAGTATCATAATACAAATTAAACTGTACTTATATTTAAACTTATAAGAAGCGATATTCACACAAAGCTAATCCAGCTAATGTCTAGTCTGTTGTGGGAATGTGTATTGTCCATACGTATACGCAAGTGACACCAACTGTCTGTATGAACTGATCAACAAAACAGTTTTTAAATTCTGCTAAACATAGATAGGATTCAATAACTGAAAAATAAATTGGATCCAACATTTTGCACCTCCACAACTTCACAGTTCAACACTCCACAGTTGGGTACTTATGCCAAAATGATTCACCAGATGGCACTGTTATGATACTGGGTTACAGAAGATACTTTCCACGCCTAGATACTATAAAAAAAATTGATGTCTGATGAACACGAATTTCACTTGTGGATGAGCAGAAGAGGACATGGTATACATAAGGAGCCATGGCTAACATACAGAATTTGGGTGAACTGGTTATTTTTGTATTTGTGTATTAAGTTATAACCATTTTGTATAACAATGCAATGACCATTTAGGAGCACTAAGCATATTGCACAAATAACATACAGTCACAGATAAATATGAAGGGGGCAGAAGTCAAGACTCCCCTTTTTTCAAGAATGAAACCTCCTTTTGCTACTTTTAGAGGACTCTCTCGCTTGGCTCTCAGTAGTATTTTACAGCTGGAAACAAAACATTGGATCCCTGCATATAAACATACAGCAAAGTTTTAATATCAAGTCAATTAATTAGACTGTCGTAACTTCAGCCTGATTGATTGGGGGGGGGGCAAGAGAACATGCACATTATGTAAATTTAAATACCTGGATATTAATTAAACATTTTAATGCCTTTTGAGGATTGCAAAATATTTTAATATTTAATTCAGGAATATTCTTAAATGATATCAAATATCTTAACATAAAAGATTTAGATATCTGGAGATATATCTATATAATATAAGAGTTTACTGTACCTAGTAACCTCATACCCCCTTGTACAAATAACAATAGACGAATCATGTGTTCTTTCAAACTGCACTTACTCATGTATGCCATCTTTTCCCAAGACAAGACTGTGTTTGGACTGAAAGGATTCTTTCACTACCTCACTATGCCCAGTAGACACACACACACATTGATGACACCAAAAAATTGCATTTAACACTAATTTTACCAAAAAAAAGTTAAAATACACACAAACAATTTGGCATTAGCTGAGTTACATTTTCTCAACACGTGTAAAAAGGGGAAAGAAAATTCTCAACAGAAGATGTCTGGTGAATGCTCATAGTTTTTGCATACTGAACAGGCCTACACACCTTATATTAAAGGTCACTAAAATAATTTGTTAATTTACAGGTTATTATCAAAAAGTGGGTGAAAAAATATGAAACAGGGATGTCCAGTGAATGATTAGTTTTTGAATACTGAAAACATTATATTCAAGGTCACTAAATTCATGATTTTTAATTCACAGGTTATTATTATAAATCATATTACCTAATTTAAAACATTGCAGTAACAGAATTTTGTGATTTTTACAATCTGTGAACATTCCGGATTTTAAGATCAGACTATATTAAGGTATGTTTAGAGTATTTTATCTTAAGCAACATAACTTCTGTCCACAAGTGCCTTGGCTTTGAATGTATTAAAGCAACCTAGTATTTCTTTATTATTCATATCTTAATAAACATTTCTGGGTTTTTAAAATAGAAAGTGTCATTTTGAAAACCTCTACTACTGCTACTGGGAGATCAATATTAAGAGTGACAAATTCAGGACATATAACCTAGTTATGTTGCAGCACCACTCAGCTGATTAGTTTTGAAGTACTCCATTAAAATCAATACCACATATATACCTAGTTTCTAGGTATTTTATGACCAATATTAGCATGAAGCATAATGCACATTTTACTATCTAGCTAATTACTAATAACCAACAATTGCTCTCTCCTATTAAAATAACACACTTGGGCAAATATAGTAAAATCCTGTGTCTGGGCTGAAAATATAGTCATTAAAATATCTTTTGGTGAAAGTAAGTAACAAACTGGGTTGGTTGGTATTGAATAAATAGCAATTATGGGCTTGGTTAAGTTGATATGTATCTGGATTCACTGTTCCATGCTTTAAAATATAAATATTTTGATATGAATAGCTGGGAAACCTGGGTCAGTAGGTGTATCAGTTTAATCACACATGGGTACAAGGGAAATTTATTTCTGGTGTTTGTATGTCTACGTGCATGTATACAAATATAAAACATTGCTTATCACCTACGATTTAAGTACTCCATACCTTGTACTTACAGTAAACAAAAGCTAACTTCAGTATTCTGAACACAAACAAATAACATAAATGGTAATATTAAATTAGACTATAAAGAATATTTTCCAGCAGTCCTAGTATTTCCCACTTCAGAGTACTGGATAAGATGGTATTTTTCATCCTGGTATTTATAAGAACACCCTGATACATACAGCTCTATAAATATATATCTATAATAACTCACATGAATTGCGGTATAAATAAATGTATATGTTCAATTTCAGCTGTCTACATTTATATACAGAAATCTAAACCACACAGATGAATTTTTTTATACTTCAGATGCTGTAATAAAATACAAGTATGTAGATTATAAAATGTGGCCAGCTGAACTGGGACCCAGATATATGTACAACATGATAACCACCACTCACCAGCATCACTAGCCACATAAACTAGGCCAAAGCTGACCATTTAATTAAAAAAGTCACAGAACTTTAACTACACCTGTTATGGGTAGTCAGTTACTCAATGTCGATTACAAAAAAAAGTAGTTGTGACAGTTAGCAAACTTGCTATCTGCTTAATATAAAGAGTTAATTTTTTTTAAATACTAATTACATTTCACAACTTCTCTCACCTGAAAATGTATTTATTCAATACGTAGGATACAAACAAAATAAAATAGCTCCTTTCTGCTATACACTATAACTGCATGCATCTTACAAAAGTTCATTTCCATTTCAAGCAATTCCATACACAAGTGCATTCTGTCATTACCACACAAGCTACATTTAAGATGAATATGTAGCCATGCAAAACTGGCTATGGGCACCAGTGTCTAAAACATGAAATAAATATAGGAAACAAGGTAGGTATAGTCTGATTCCATATAAATTAGTTTTATTTTAAAGACACCATACAAATTAGTCAAAACCAGCAAATAATTGAGACTGGACGGGTTATTTGTCAGCGGTTAACCAATTCATAAAATCAAAACCCTTCACAGTCTTACTTTTAACTAATATTAAATGGTGAATAAAAATTACACAATAAAAGAAACCAAACCTCTCAGGTCTCTAAAATCTAAGTTTTAATAACTTGATCAACTGTATTTAACTTTTTAAGCCATGAATTAACTCGCCAGCAAGTAGAGTTAGCAGTCGATTCAATATTAGGTTAATTCCAATGTTTCTTTCCACCTTGAAAGTAAAACATTTCTTCCACTATCTGCAAGAAACAGTCCTTTTACTAGTTTTAGTAAAAACTTGGAGTGACTGCATTGGCTGTAACTTCCCCACCCAGTAAGTACAAAAATCTTAACAATTGTTTTAAGCACTGGACCCTCTGGCTCAGAACAGGTACATTTGAAAGTGCTCTGATGTGGCACATCCATACTTTTACAGCTGATATGTATGTTTCGAGGTGATCTGAGATCAGTTAACGTTTGCAATAAACCATACAAATCTGTTATGATATATATATATATATATATATATATATATATATATATGCTAATATCGTCCAAGTCATCTGGAAGAAACCTGTTTTTTCCACTATCCTGGAAAAAACAGGTTTATTCCTG
Organism: Paralvinella palmiformis; assembly: GCA_025642065.1. Classification (NCBI taxonomy): domain Eukaryota; kingdom Metazoa; phylum Annelida; class Polychaeta; order Terebellida; family Alvinellidae; genus Paralvinella; species Paralvinella palmiformis. The sequence goes on along the minus strand of JAODUP010000266.1, from coordinate 141,210 downwards.
AACAAAAAAAAAACCTGGCTGGAAGTGGCATTCAAAATCATACAATATGTAGAGCTTGTTTGCATATCAAACAGCAAATGTGAATCAGTAGCCTGACACTGACGCCCTATTTTAATACAGGTGAACACAGTCAAACAACATAGGACATGTTATATATATATATATATCCTTGTCATTTGCATAATCTGTATTAAACTGTTTTCTTCATTCTGTGCAATATACAAAACAACATTGCAATACTCCACACAACGCAGCAAATTCACCAACAAAACATCAACATAATGTTTTTTCTTCTTGTTGATCAATGTTCATTTAGACCAACAGGATGACCAGTACTTCCTGTTTGAGGTGTTTTGCTGAAGTTTCCATCCAGTCTGAGAATATGCAGGAAATTTCCAGCACATGACATCATGAAGTCTTCACAAGGGAAGTGAACAACTGTTAACAGGTCAATGACGTGGAACAGAAAAAAAATCGTCTTATGGCAAAGAACAAGGGAAAACAAGGATAAACATACGAGATCATCAAAAGCATAAACAGAAAGTCATGGCGAGATGATCAGTTCAGTTTAGTACTAGTAACCTCAGCACTGGTCACAAGTGGGATATGTGGCCGAGGGGCGACTCCCTAGGAAACAAACCACCCCCAAACACAGGGGTGAACCGGATTAGAACCCTCAACCTGAAGATTTGTAGCACAGTTACCCAGAAGTGGGCATTCTTTTAAATATAACCTTAAGTGTTGCATACAACCAGAACATATTTTTCGAATGAGCACGTTAAAATATTCTGTGCATGTCCATTTATGTATCCAGAACATGAAATAGTTGGCAGTTCGGAGCAGATACCTTCCATACAGGATCAGGGTAGCCCCGATCCATTTACCCTGCAACAGGGGCTCTTTCAAGTGTATACATGGAAGCATTTCACAATTACTAAACACATACTCACTAGTTACAGCCAGTTGGATACATACCATATTCTGGTCTGGTATCTCCTGTAACACTTTCTACAGTTTCACTAACCAAATCACCATGCAGCAGGTCTGCTGATCCAGTGCCCTGCTCCAACATAACCTTATCACTCACAGTATCCAGTATTCCAGTGGCATGAATGCTTTCTGCCGAGGCAGACTCAGTCTGCACACCAACAGCTGAATTCAAGGTATCCACCACAGTCAAGCTCACCTTACACACTGAATTTTCAGACACAAGACATGACACTGAATTATCTCCATTTGCTGATGAAGCATTCGTGATGACACAGTTCTTTAATCCTGTGCTCTTGTCATCACCACCAGGATTCAGATCAGACCTGCCCAATAGCACTGGTGATAGGCTCAACATTTTACTCCAGTTTAGGCAGTCTTCAGCCTGAGCTTCTCCATTGTTCAGCGGGGAATGTGTTAACGAGACCGCCTTCATCTTCTGGACATTGTTAGTGGCATGAAAACCATCATCGAGGTTGAACTCCTTCAGTCGGATGCTGTTGCTGTCCTTTTCGAAGACGCTGGACGGTTCAGTAAGGAATGGCAAACTCTTGTCGCTAAGGCCACTCAGAGACAGATCTACCGTGGGCTGGTCTTTGGACAGGGCATAGCCTACCGTTATCACATTTTTATCTCCACATTTGTGTAGTTCAGCTTTTGCTGACTGACTTTCCGACAATTTCTCTTCTACTGCATCATGGTTGTCTACGACGTCACTCATTCTTGGTACCCTCTCAGACACATCATTCTGACCGAGTGAGGTGGAACAGACGTGGTCTTCAAATGAATGACTGCTAAGCTCCGAGTCATGATTGGTCAAACTTGTTGACAAATTCAGCCGAACTGAAGGCGACCTAGACTGATGGCCACTAGATACTGTATCCACTTCCGAAAGTGGACTTGCCTCTGATGTCGATGCACCATTACTGCGACCGTGTTCGGGCAGATCACCATTGCCATCTTCCTCAGACTTCTCCAGACAGTTAATAGAACTGAGGATGTCGGGACCAACATCGGCTATGCCACTGTCCTTTCCCTGAGAGTGGGCAGTAACGGAGGAAGTATTGCTACCATCGGTGCCCGAGTGTTCTGGAGTTGTACCGGACAGTGCTGGATCCGGCGACTCACAGATGATGAGACCCGCCTGCTGCTCAACCTTCTCGGTCTTCAAAACTTCATCATTAGGCGAGGTCTCGGTGGTCGATTTATTAAATGCACCATCTTCAACACACCCATCAGCTAGCCGATACGCTGTGTCGGCATGCTCTGCTGATGTGCACTGCTTATCACCTCCTTTGGGAAGATCTACTAATACTAGTGAAGAACCTGCTGGAGAAGCATCATTGTTCTGAGTTGGAGACATCTGATCACTAGCTTCTACGACGAAGACAGCACCTTCTCCGGGAGTATCCACGCCTGAAACAGTGTGACTAGAAGATGGGAGGACAGTTCTACTGTCAGAAGAAGGCTCATGTTCAGTCTGCATTTGATGGCTTGAAGAGCCCTGCGAAGATTGGTGCTGTTGATGTAACTGTCCAGCTTCTGTACTGTTTCCACTGGATGCCACCACAGCATCACTCGCCTCTTCGATCTTTGCATTCTCATGTGCTAAAACATCAGATGACACACAGATTGACGTTGTTGAAGCTGTTGTGGTGCAATCCACTGACACTGATGGACCCAACAATGTGGTACCTGTGTGCACTGCTGAAGTCGCCACACTGACTTCCGAAGAGACCGATGATGATGGAAGTGACTCAACGGGTGAATGGCTGCCTATAGTTGATGGATGCACCGCTGCAGACGAGACAGACGGACAGCCACCAGTTGTGAGGAGCCTGTGGTCGGAAACTGAACATGGAGGTAGAACAACGGAACTCGACACTGAATGAGACATTAATCGGGGTGAGCTGTATATGGATTTCTCCATCACAGATACACAAGGATGGAGCGATGCTGTTGGGATCACTGCAGCATTTGCTGCAGTAGGCAGAGATAATGTCAATGATGATGTAGAGGAAACAGAATCCACAGTAACACAAGTTGATGCTGCAATGCTGCTCATCACGGTCGATGTCAAAGTAGATGCAACAGATGTTCCCGAGCTACTGGTATCAGGGTTCGTGGACGTCGACTGACTTAGACTGCAGGCGGTGTTTCTTTTGACTAGTTCCACGTCTGCATGTCCATTTAAACCCGTCACACTTGCTGCTGCCGAGGTAGTCACTGATCTATTGGTTTGCACTGCTGATGCAGAATGTTCAGATATGACATCCACAGAATCGACCAGCTTTGTTTGTGAACCCATCGTAACGATAATGGCCTTTGGACTAGACTGTTTTTGAGAAGATGCTGATAGGCTAGGCACTTCCAGATTTGCTTCTTTTGTGGCAGTTATATCTTTGTTTAGCTCCACCAGTGGGTTAGGAGGAGGCTGAAGCTGTACATTTGCCATGTCATCACTATCCAGTGAGCCATCCTTAAGGATGTGTTCATTCACCGACTGCTGCACTTCGACAGAGCCAGCTGGCTCCAGCTGACCTGTAACTGGGTTAACTATATGTGGTGGATTGTTTCCAAATGCTCCTTGTGTCTTGCTCCATCCTGGTGACTGAGCACAAACAGGGGACTGTGTCCTTGGTGACTGTACCCTGGGTGACACAGCCTGACCGGGTGAGTGGCAAATCCCTGATGGTGCAGACCTGCTGCTTAATGCAGTATTCATCACACTTGCAGCAGAAACACGGGCTCCTGCTTCCATATCCTGAGTGAGCTGCCCCAAGTCATTTGTCCTACTTTCTGTAGCTGACAGCTCCTGTGAACATCGCACTGCTGGTATGTCTTGCAGCGCATCACAAGCACCGGGTGCAACAGGTACACTGCCCACAGTACCTGTCAACACCTCCTGTCCAGCAGGAGACCTGGATTTTCCAGCATCAGGTTTTGGTTTTCTGGGTTTACGGCGACGTTTTGCTGGTGGCTGTCCCATGTCAGACAAGGGAAAAGGCATGCCTGGCATTTTGTTTGGCATCAGATTGTTCAGGTGTGCCAGTCCTCCTATATCATTTTGCAGCAGATTGACCAATAGTGGACTGGAGGACGTAATATCTCTGTTGCCTAACAAACGTGGTAAACTGTTCAGAGCTGCAGCAGTGCTCATCCCAGGCATAGCAAGATTGTTAAAGTTTGCTGTCCTCAAACCAGGTGAGCTCGGGTTAGACACAGATGGTGGTGGGGTTGGATAGTTTGGACTAAGTGGGCTTTGATTGTGACTTGTGGTCGGCGAGGAGAATGTGTGCGTGTGAGGCAATGAAGGTGAAGGGAAACTCCCAGGTGGAAAACCTGGCGGAAGCGGTAACTGTTCATTGTGCAACTGAAGCCGATTCCCTCGCATATGATTGGTGACACCCCGTAAGCCAAATGGAAACTGTCCAAACACAGGATTTTGGGAACTCTGTGCCGCTGCTCCAGCAGTGTCAGGTGGCTTCAAATGCTCCAGAAAGTTTTGGCTAAACAGAGTGTCGAAAAAATTACCAGAACCACCCTGATCACGCAGATACTGTGCAATATTCCTTCTAGTAGATTCAACATTGCTTGGTCCAGGAATGTTTATTTCATCTGTACCAGGCAAATCAAAGACAGAGCTTGTGTTTCCCCCTGTTGCTGCAGTTCCTGATGTCTGCAAAACAAGTTCTGTTGTTTCATTGTTCTTGCCAGCAATAGTTAATGATATCAACCGGTGTCCCTCTATCTGGACAGCTAATACACCAAGCTCACGCAACGTACGATCTCCTTGTTCTGCGAGTCGTTTTAACCTAACTGCAGCCTCTTTAGGGATGTTGAATGTTACACGGACACTATTCCATGGTTCCACTTTCTTTACAATCAACTTGCGATCACCTGCAAAAATATGGTCAAATTATTAAAACACTTCAGTTTCAGCAAGAGAAACATACAATTGACGACAAATGGGTTTACACTCCTTCATGCATGACACATAATTCTTTGTACATTGTGAGACACCAAAACACAACATATTATGCTCCTAAAAATAATCTCAAAATGGAACTACATACACACCTTCAGTCAAAAGACTCTGCAACCTTTTGCTCAGGTTCTGCAGATGTGTGTGGAACTCAGGATCATAGTAGTCCCCCTCACAGGTCACAACAGTCTCTATATACTCCTCCTGTGGACCCATGATGGGTACCAATCCTGAAAACAGCATTACACAATACATTTAATGAATCAGTGTTAAATTTTGTTCCCATTTCAAACTGACACAAAAGTAGGCTGCACCTGGTAGCAACAGAACATGGCATTCTTCTCCTGAAAAACAAGACACAAGTGAAACAAAAGCACACCTAGACATAGTCATAATTCATCTTTACATCATCTTCAAGTTATTAAATTATGATAATTCCATTCTGACTAATCTGGATCAAGTTCACACAGTGCTCCTTCACCACAACACAGATATTTGGCCCACAGTATGGTCTGTTTTAATGGTGCATCTTTGTTTAAAGGGATATTACCTAGAGATGGAGCTGTCCAATATCTGGAAATCACTGATATCTAAACCAGCTTTCATCCAATGTACTTGGCACAAAACTGTACCGCAGTTGTCCTTAACTCAAATTAAGCTAAACAAAAACACTATGCAAAATTTCCAAAAATAAATACAGACAATACCTACAGCCAGTACAAATATATTCAATATATATCCATAATTGGACTTGTCAGAAATTCACAAGCACGAGAAATGCCTATGTACTAATGAGCATTCGCTTTTCTGTAATTGTGATCGGGATGTATCTTAACCAAATAATTATTTATTAGTAAATTTTCATCATAAACACATCTCATTTCCAATAATAGTTCTGTGCTCAGTATATGTTTGGTAATAAATCAGTGGCATAAATGCAGTCATTACTATATTTCATTATAAAATCAGACATTTCTTACAATTTTATAGAAATTATAACATTGTCATTTAAAATACAAAATTCAGCAAGTCAGTGACAATGGCTCAATGACACAGCAGCACCATCCCCTAGTTTATCCTGGGCATCTCTATTCCTAATCATGAAAAAAAACTCAAAAGGGTGGATACTACACATAATACTGTGGGTCCAATCTGAACCTCAAACTAGCATGGAGATTTGAATTACACGAGACAAATCTGATAACTGTATTTGGGTGTCTGAAAATGGTTTTCAACCAAAAAACCATTAACATATCAGATGAAGCCATTCAGAAACCTCAAATCAGCATTGGAGATGTTTGATTGGAAAAACACAAAATAATTATTAACAGTCACAAAAATCTGCAAGATGAACGGGTCATATATCACATATGTTATTTACACTATCAAGTAAATACTAATGGGTAAAAGAAAAATATATGGATAATATATATATACTAATTAATCAGCAGCAGTTTATTAACAAGCACTGTCTACTTACAAAACGTATGTAATCAAGTGAGGGGCATTCAACTAACAGATTACCCCGGGCCCGTGCCTGGCCACCCCAACATTAAGCGCCAAGCTACTATTCTCATTTAGCGTATAAAAAGACAACCGTAAACTTAATGACAGATGAGCTGGAACGTGCATGTGGTTCTGTTACTTCGCTGTTTACAATAAAGCATCGAAGATAGCTGCCAATAAATTTGCCCAGTTCGGTTCGACCTTGTTCCGCCTCCCCACGCCATTTTGGTAACCAGCACACAAATTCTCAACTTTGATTCGCGGGGCGGGAAAGGCAACTGTGCACACTATTCGGAACAAATTAATATTGTTCAGAATTTATTAATAAGCCACTGACCAGAGTTAAGGCGAGTTGATCAGATGCCACTGTTTGGATAACATTTGGACAAATTTTCAATCAAACCGTACAGGCGATGACAGAAACACCAAGTTCCGACTCGTTTCGAAGAGCCCGACAGAGGCGTGGGTGGTCTTTTAAAACTTTCAGAAAATGCAGCCACGCTAATTAGATCACCCCGGACGCCGCGTGTGCATAGATAAAGGGTTTGTTTATCGGGACACCAGGTCTTTTGGGTGCCATACCGACCTGTAAGGAAATACTATCCCTTCAAATGAAGCCTCATCGAGTACGCCATGAACAATAACAAGGAGCCGCCATTTGCAATGCTATAAATGCGCATGCGCATTGCGCTGGCTGGTATCATATAAAGCTGCCACTAGGTGGCACTGTGCGAACCAGGCGGTTTTTATTCGTCGAATAATGGTACTGAAATGCTGGAATTTTGTGGATTATGCCGCAAAAGGAACGATAAAAGGGACCTTCTTATTGGAACGGTATATTGTGTCATATCTATAACTCAGAAGTTTGACATTTTCATGAAACATTCAATTAATACACTGGTTATTTAATCGCAGAAGGCAAGAACTGATAATCATAATGGCGCTGAGAACCTCAGGCTCAGTCATTGAAAAGGATGTTCTAGACCAGTATCGCATACGTCTACTTATGATAAACCTCTGCCTGGAATTGTGTAGTGATATGTTTTAGAGTACGATCTGTACGGATGACTTATCAAATGGTGTACTTCGTGTGTTTTAGATATAATACTTTTATGGCAGGTTTTAAGCATTTATTCAAAGCAGTCAATTCAAAGAAACGGGCATGTCCCACCCTATATCAGTTAATATATGGCAGCTTTGCATTCCCATTTATTTCATCAGCGTCTGATAAAAGCCGCTAAATTGCAAAATAATAAGTCGGAATACTGAGGGAACACAGAATAATTGCAAACGCAGTGCCAAGCCTAGTGGCGACACACAGCGTTGCAACCTAACACTAAAAAGGTCCATAAATGTTTAGGTGAACGACGGGCGCGGCGCTGGCGTGACTCGGGCCAGTGCTCCAGGCTCAGTCCATTTATCGCATATGGGGGAGATGGGTTGGTTAAAGTGCTTTGTAAACAGTATTTGTATTATCCCACGCTCTTTCTATCGAATGTTTGGGGACCAACTCGTAGGCGCGTCAAAAGACTCGCACCGTCTTTTGTCCTGTGGTTATTCGATGCCCATGGATTGTTTTTGCGAAAGCCATTTAAATCGCTTAATGCTGTGGGGTTCACAATAGCCCAAACCGTTTGAGCTACTGCGATAGATGAACACGTATGGACCTGTGTTAATGAATGTCTGCAACAATTTTGTACAGATTATTAAATAAAATTACCACAATTCTTATTGTTCAATCGTTGAAAACGAACTTTTAATAGAGGATCTACTTGGTCTGACGCAAAGAACCTGCATGCAACACGCAACGAGGTCATCCGGTTGTGTATAAAATCAGTATCAGCTACATACAAATTAGAGCATTCGACAAAGCTGTGTTGGTAGCAGGCATCCATAGATAGTATCTCAACTAGTCGCAGCCAAGAGAATTAAACGTGTCGGCTGCGATCTGTTTACTGAACCATAACCGCTCATTATAATCTCGGACTCTATGAAAACCATAGCACAGGTACACTTCGGGATATATATATATATATATATGTGTGTGTGTGTGTGAAATAATAAAATAATCATTAAAACTCGTGAATCGTGTGTTACTGCCCATTTTGAGTGTTATAGGTTGGAATATGAAATTTATCTAAATTACTAATTAAGCCAGTATTATTTTACTCTCATATTATTCTTCTGTAAAACATCAATTATCATCTTTCATACTGTTGATTTCATTTCCACAGATGTACGCTCACTGTCTTTCCACCGCAGTGTTACTGCGAATTCGTTATGAATATTATTTATTGTATCTACGTCATTTGCAGAATTTTACATATTCAATTTCCATTTGATTAATTCCTCATGAAATTGATCAATTCCAAATGTAACAATAGACCGATCCAGGCGAAATGCGTTGCATCGGTTACCAACTGAGATATCTGGTTAGAAACAGCTATATGGCGCCCACTATTAACATGGGATGGCAATTTTTCACTAACGATAAATACTGGAAATCTTTCAACAAATTATTTCATATTACACGGAGAGTGAGACTAGTATTTCAGCTGAACAATGGTTTTATCAAAAAATATTTAACTGTGATTCTTAGACGTCTAACCCGAGACCGTAGTGTGAAATTCAGCCACAAGATGACGCCACGGGTAATTGAATCGGTCTTCTATTCCGTTTTTTTACCATGAGGATAGGTACTCCGAGTACCTACCTGGAATACCTTCTCCGATTAGTTTATATTATAAGTAGGATTGTCATGGAAGAAATATTTATGAATTAAAAAATTAAATGCTAAATAAATTTGTGGGTTAAATTCTTTATAGAAAACTTCAAATCCAATCCAAAATTGAGCCCATGTCTGATTTTATATGACACTGAACAATGTAAAAATAGTTTGGCGAATGCATAATGTTTGTGTTTGTTATATTCCCATGATGATCAAAATTTCAAAACTAAATTGCCAATACATCCAACAAAAAGGCACATTTTAAAGTAGCAATAGTGAAGAATAAATTTATATAAATAAAAGCGAATGTCTATGTGTGCGTTTGTTTGTGTGTTCGCCAAAAATTCTGACAAAAGAGTCGCGGCATTGAATATGACATTGATCGGGACTATGATGTTACTCGATCATTATTTTTTTATATAATTCTAAACCCTTATATTTAGATGGATTTTAATAAGTCTTTGACAGACTCAGTATGTATGTCCTTAAATAGCATTGTTTCCACTTCGTTCTTGTGTGTATGGCCGGCAATACACACAAATACATATATATTTAGTTACATCTAAATATTCAATTGCGAGAAAGGACTTCGTAATTTTTTTATGCAAGTATGTGGGGTTTTCCGATTGTCGGTATAACAGGTCGTTAATGGAGTGCATAGGTAGGAACTTTTTATATGATTGTCTAAGCATATGTGCACAGTCTATGCATGCAAGATTCGGGTTTCAGCTTGAGCATGATTGGACATGTAATACAGTCGCGAATAATAATATTAATCGCTAATAATAACAGTAGGATTCATTAACGGGTCAAATTGAGTATCTGCACTATATTTATACATGGAATTGAGTTTTTGAAACAAATATACACATTTCTACACATAGTCCCATAGTCCCAAAACCTATTGTAAACGAACTGTATATTATATACGACCATATAAGTTTATTTAATGTATATAAAAAAACACTGCATTATGGTGTTTTGTAATAAAATGCATACCACTTTAATTAGTCAATAATTAAAGAGTACCACGATAACACGGTCATATAGATTTTCCCAATCTTATTGTATAATATATCACATAATTTATCATGACTTTGACGAGTTATCCTCTATGGTTTGTGGATTTTGAAGGCATCCAGAGAAGGTGCATCGATTGTTTCGTGACGTTAATCCTCAAGTTAATGAATAAACTCAATATTATCTACATTTATCTCTATAATAATGAAATCTGTTATACGATATTCGTTGTGTCTTATAATCTCTTATCTGACTGCATTGTATATATATGAGTGTGTGTTACAGTTAATCTGTATACTATACATATTACCTGAAATATTCAGGTAATACGTTTATTGCCAACAAAGATTTAAAACAGATGACCTGAAGATTATACAGATTAGCTATAATATATATATATATATATATATATATTAGGGGTTGCATCTAAATTGTTGTGCTAATTAAGGCACCATACACGACATTATAACAGTTGCTATTTCTAAAATGTACAACATACGTTATAGATGCAATTCTAACAGATTCTATAGATGTAATTATAACAGACTCTATAGATGAGCGTCAACTGAACTTGATTGGTATGGACAACTCCACTGTCAATTTATTGGAAAGATACATTTCTTAGAAAAAATATTAATATATCGCTTAAGCGGTAAAATATAATGCGTTTGGTTCATGAATAGATCGATCAGTATAAGCGGAAGGATATAATGCTGAAATTTGAGTTGGATTCAATTTATTGAGAATTTAAGACTGGGCCGATTACAATTTGTTCAAGTTTACAAGCTTAACGTATACTACTAATTAAATTAAGACTTCACGCAAAACTATAAATAATTTAGTCGGTTAGTGAAAAGAAAGGGTCGTCGTGGTTTAGATTTTCTCAGTTATCGACAGGTACGGTGGTATCTAGTCTCATACGGAAAAATCGGAAGAAAAAAGGCTAATACAAATTGAGATTGAACGAAAACATAAACAACACTGTTGACACAATCATTTCTTGCCTGCAGATTTATTGCCACTCGTGACTACAGTCAAGGCTGGCTGCACACATACAGAGTAAACGTACCTACTGGCAGTAGCGCACTCGTAGTTTCAAAATAAGGTGCTTTTAATAATCTGTATAGTAGCCTATATTTCTGTACAGTTCTAGTGATATTGAAGCCCACGTTTAGTATTTTTCGTTAAAGGTTTCTAAAATTAGGGTGGTGTTAAGTAGGCAATTCTGCCTGGCGTTAAGTGGTGCCTTTTGTAGTTTATATGATATATATATATATATATATATATATGATGGTTCGTTGGGATGGTAGGTCTAGAATTCTGCGTTCTCGTCGGATGTGACTCGATCCTGAATCAACATCCGGGCTCCAGTTCCAGATCTTTTTCAGCCTATCCAGTTTGCTGATGATGGCGGCGAATTTTACCGACTGGAAGCTGTGGAGGCATCACCTGATCAACTGGATATGTGACCTCTGGGACTACACCATCACTAGTACAATGCTTGCTTGTATTTCGGAGAGTATCTCAAGGCTCTCGCTTGATCACACAGCCTCTATGTTGGAGTGGTTGAGAATATGGCTCCTCCCCCACCACTCACAGGGGAGCAGTACCGAAAGATGGAGCTGAAATACCCCGAGGGTAGTCACTGCCAGAGTGTATTACGTCATCAGGAGGTCATAACGTCCCCATTTATTTTAATGGCGACGGCAGCGCCATTTAACGTGGTCAACCACCCACGATGTTGTGAGCCGAGAAATTGATCCCTGGAAAAGTTTCGACCTCTTGCTGGGATCGAATCTGTGACCCTTGGCACCAAGTACCAGGTCCCTAACCGCTAGACCACCGGAGCTCACTGGTACCGGCATGATTTGTTCAGTTTATTTTAAGCTTAAATTTGGACATATTTGTTTTAGATATTTACATTGGTAATACTTTTGTGATCATATGGAGTAGGTCTAGAGTGGACGTGAAAAATAAAATTATTTAATAAAACCATGGATAAGTGAAAGTTGATCGTTCGCGGACACAAACGTAAGGCATTTCCCGATTTTTTTCACCGCAACCTGGTAGAATATCCATGTAAAGTGGTTACTTCATAATTGTAGCAAAAAAAAGATCAATTAATACTCTACAGATATGTGATCCCTGTAAAAATTAATACCACGACTAGAAGAATAAAATTGTGTGTATGTCTGCTCTCCTTTGATGGTGGAACATGGCACTAGGTCAACCATATAGGCCCAGGGAGAAAATTGGAGGGGGAGATTGCTATTTTATATTATGATCAGTATTTTAAATTGGTTTATATATTTTTTAATTCACAGGATTGCAATATTTTCCTTTGTAATCAATTAATACACTGATATATATATTATATATATGTGTGTGTGTGTCAGTTTGTGGATGCCTATGCTATGGTTACTCAATCACTTGAATCGGTAAAATACGTAACTCTGAGGTAAATTAGTAAACTTGAAGTTTATTATAATATAACTCGATTCTCAATTGTTTCGCAAATTTTAATTAGCACACACACATGCCCACTCTCTCGCGCGCGAAATAACACAAGACTTGTTTATCAGTAGCACGGCAGAATTGAGAAAGGTGAAGGTCATTGACCTTTGACACCAAAGGAAATTTGCAAAATGTCGGCTCCACCAAAACCTTGGGAAAGAACAGGAATAAACAACCAAAATGGCAACAACGCCATGACAGGACACATGTCTAGGTATGCTTTAAATAAATGGGGAGAACTAATACATTTTATATTTATATATCGTGTGTGACTTAAATGGTAAGTGTACATTCTTGTATTATCGCCATGATGATGATCGTTTACTGCAGCGTAGATTTATTCTAGTCTGTAGATCTATTACTAAATTTAGTAATCAGTCTCATTCACTCATTGTGTCTGTACACCGTACTGTACTTTAGATCTAGTGTATACTGTATCAGTAATCACTTTCACTGTTATTGAAGATTCTTTTTAAAATTATATACACTAAGAAATATTGCAAACCGAAGGCGAAGCCGAATGTCACACTCACAGTGGCAATCGGCTTCGGTCACATTGTCATGGATGATCGAGAAAATATAAAATCTATAACTATAGTATAACTATAAGTAGTCACTACGTCTCTACATCACTTTCGTTTAGTACTTGTTACATGATTTTGGATGTGACATTCATATAATTCATTAGATGCCTTTACTTGTATTTATAATACGTAGCTATAGTTCTGAACCTGCATTAGCATTTTATGAGATTGGTGCTGCATTTACCAGTACTACGGCAGTAGGTGAGTATGGAGGTGTAATAGATGTATGACCATAAATTTATATAATACCCCTATATAATATGAATAGAATCTGGAGGCAACCATCATTTAAAAATTACAAACAACCTCAGATACATACAAATCTATTGAGTGTCACTACCATCACTAAAATACTAAAGTTGGGCTTTAAGACCGCCTTTTCAAATTTGCGCCTTTGCAATAAAAACTTGTTAGGCATATTAAGTTTAACCAGCATTACAATAATGCATGATTAAAATATTAACAAATTACTATGAATAAACTAATTGAAATAAATAGTTTTTTAAATGGCATTTGAATGTTGCAACAGTCTTCATGGATCTGATGGCCTCATGGACAGTATTCCATACAGTTGCAGGTTAGTAGATGAAACTCTGGTGTCCTGGCATATTCAATAACAAACAAAAACACAGTTCAGGCCATTACATTAACTTTTTTTGGCACTTGCCTGTTATTGAAAATAAGAAAAATATGTAATGATATTTACATGACAAATAATTTTTCTAAACATGCAGTAGTATTTCATTTCTCACTTTCTGACTTTTTAATTTAAATAATACCTCAGAATAATGATAAGAACAAAGTATCAATAATAGCTAAAACAAATGAAACAAAATATATATTTTTCAGACAAAATTGAACATATCCTATTTCTGCACTTTTTGCAATATTTATATGAACCATTTTCTAATTTTAAATGACTTACATCTCATAGGCCAATAATTATATCCTGATAATTCAAAACTGCATAATGTTAATGATATTATGGTATATATTTTAATAGAAGAAATTACTTGTTTAGATGCAGTTGAAAAAAGTGTGGATAGGGGCCTATACTTAACAATATCACATTTTTTTTATTTGTAAAAGATATTTACATACAATGCTGATGTGTGATCAAACCAATCAATCACACATTATGCTATGGAACTGCTGCAATAAACATACTTATATTTGTTTCTCAGATTAGAAATAGGGTTACTACCATTTTAAGAAATTCTATTAATAATTATAAATTGAATTAATCAATCAAATTCCATCTATTTGAACACTTGAGGCCATTATTGTGTAGATAATACTTCAATTACAGGCACTAATATTTCATTAGTAATGGGCTGATTTCATTTTATAATTCCAACTTGACATGCATTTTAAATGCTGTATTTTCTGTTTTGAAAATGGCAAAGACCATTTTAAACACAATTTTCCATTTTAGAAAGTATGCGTTCCATTTGGAAGAATAGATTTACATTTAAAAGCAGAAACTCTTTATCTATAACATAATATTTAAAAAAGTTATGATAAAAATAAAGATGACCATGATTTGGATAATTAGTCTTTCCTATTTTTTTGGGGAGGATAGACCGATCCTGCTACACATGTGCATTTGTGTTGATTTGGATCCCAGGTGAGTTGTTAGGTCAGAAAAAATATACCAACCGGCGAGATACCTGAAAGTCAATGAGATTGTTTGAAACAAGATGGATTTCAATACTCAGACTGAGCCAGGGGCATGGTCAATCTAGAACAAACTAACATATTTGGATACGTGAATCTATTCTGAATTAAGTTAACATGTTTTGATATACAGATATATGTAAAGACCACCCTAAAATACAATTTTACGAAGGTGCAATGGTTATTTGCCTTTTAATCGGAAATTTTGAACAAGTAGTCACAGCTTTCTAACCTAACATCAAGCTTTGTCATTTTATGAGCACTTGGTGTTGCAGTCGTAATGGGATTGGGCTATTAGTTTTGAATGATAGGTCAGGCTAAATGGTCAAATGGAGATGGAGAGTTGTGAGATACAAAATCTCAGACATCTTTATAGCTTACAAGTCCTCAGTATTGTCAGTTACATTTTATTATAAACAACTAGCTGTAACCTGTGCTTCCCATGGAATTGTTTGGATCGAATGTGGTGGGCTGTTGATATTAATTTAGTAAAAGTTACCAGGTAAGGTTCAGTGTACTGTAGAAACAGATATAGCATGGGGAGATGCTTGGTTCCCAGTTATTGAGACTAAAGATATAAAAGTTTCAGTGATTTTTTCACATTGGCCATGAAGATTCAAACAAAGTTTTAATACTTCAGTATATTTTTATGTGGCCAATTTCAAGTGTTCATGTGGGAATTGATAACCTAATCACAGTTGTCTATTGCAAATTGCTCTGTTCTTAAAATAATTCCAATTATTTGTCTCTTGATTCACTAGCATAAGCATCCATTTAGTGGCCTATATAGCTCCTGCAGTTGATGGGATTTTCAACATTTAAATAAATGTGATGCAGCTCTTAGTTAGGCAATATGGAGGCATATTAGTGTTAGTTATATTGCTATAATTCATAATTTTAATTATATTAAAAAGATTATATTGTGTCAGTTATATAAAAATACAACAAAGTTTTGGTTGATTTTCCTAAATTATGTGATATTGTGGTTGTTCTCACATTATCAAATGGAGAACATACGTGGCATGGCAAAAGGTCCTATCGTGATCACCCACCCCATTGTCATTAATGCTCACAAATTAATCACATGAAGACAGCCATTGCTCTTCATGGTCCAATTATAATACAGTCTATGACCTCTGGATCCAGGACACTGCATTATTGAAGATTCTGACTCTATATACAGTTTATTCAGTCAGTAATGATTGATATTTGAGTTATAGCCAAAATACAAATTTGGTGAATGCATTGGATAAGAACAGAGATGGCTTTTGGTAGTGTCGATTGAAAGAGAACATTATTTTGGTCAGAAAGATCATTTACTGTTTAAAGGACTTTGCATATATTTAATGATAATATATTGCAGATTTCAGGTAGGAAAGACTGAAGGAGAAAATAAAAAGACAACAAATAAAAGAAGTAATCACTAATGTATAAACTCCAAATAATAATAATTATTATTATATAAAAAAACGATCAAAATTCAATTATCAAATCTCTGATCAATCAGTTCAATAATTAACCTAAAAACTGTAACATATCTTGATATATTCACCCCAACTAGTAACTAATAAATTCTATTTTTATAAATGTCATTATAGTTAAGAACTCCAGAGTGCACTTAGTGTGACATCTGATTCCAGCAGTGTAGTACTGGGACAGTGAATACATTTTTTATAGAAATGGACACATCAAAGATGTGTCACCCTTTAGCAGCTACAAGAAATGTTTGTTTGCTGTAATCAGTTCAATCCTATGTTGTCAATTGATCAATTCCATAACAAATTTTATCAACTGCAAATCAAGCATTTCCAGCACATGTTCATAATCATGGTGTTGGGGCGCCTCCGTGGTCTAGCGGTAGCATGTTGGAACACAGATCACTACCACCCAGGTTCCAATCTCGGTGTGGGCATATCTGAAGGTTGTTTCATCTTTGACTTCGCTTCATTACCTTTGGAGGTTGCTCGGCCCATTTAGCCTACCATGTGCACAAAAGTGGCCGTAAAACATCAATCATCATCATCATGGTGAAACATTATACAGTGAGTGGTCATTTGTTATTGATCATGAGCTGCTCAAATCTAGAATCAGAGGCGACACTGTTCCGGTATGAAAACCTTTCCAGCTGCACTGATAAGCCTTTCTAGAGGTGCCTAGGAACTAATCCATTTATAGTGACATTTACCTTTGGGGGTCACTTGTACACAGAAGTGGCCGTAAAACACCAATCATCACCATTTATAGTGACATTGTGATGACACTACAAGAATAAAAGGAGCCAATTATGACAATTTAATCCAGATATAAATTCCTACTTGCCATCTGAGCAAATCCTGAAACATTACATCAAACTCGTGCCAGTTATGTATTCGTTGTGATCCAAATGTGCCACATAAGAATCCTATTTGTCAAGTGAGCAGATCATGAACCATTACTTGAAGGGACCAGTTTTGGAGTAGGAGTAGGGAAAGATTGCATTGAGCTGTATTATTTGTATATGGATGTCCTATGGGTTATAAGCAAGCCGAGTACCTTAATTACATTTTTAACCAAAGTGAGGTAAGATGGGTTTTTTGTTGGCCTATTAATAGCAGCCAGTTATGCCACCACCATATTCACATATACCTTTAATAAGACAATAAACGTTTCTTCTGACACGAAGCCTAGCAATTTATCTAGTCAAATTATTTTGTACCCTTTAGTTCATATAGCCAAAAATTTAATTATTTCTCCGGAATATGAATTAATAAATCTGCAAAATTAATTAAAGTCTGCTGTATATATCATCATACATTCATGTTCTTGGAGTAAGGAAATAAATGTTTATTATTTAAGAGCAGTGGTGATAATTAAATTGATGTTTTTGAGCCGTGATATGCCATGAACAGTGTTTTATAATCTGCCAATTAAATAATTTGCACGCTTAAAAGTTTAACTTATCTGAAAGGAAAGGCCTGACTTCTCTGATGTTTGTGAATAGATTGTTTTTAATATAGCCAAATATTGATATACCATCACCTTTAGTAACCCATTGTTGTCCAATCTCTGGATTGGCTTGATTCACTACCTCAAATTGTGTTAGTAGTTTCTTTGACATTCAGGCTCCAGTTTGTTGACATTAACACACTAATATGAAGCTAAATGACCATGGTATAGTTTGCTGGAGAAATTAGCAACATCAGCAGTGATAATCTGTAGGTCTTCCAGGCCTATCATTATTACAGTGGGCCCTAGATATATAGCAGTCGTTGGGAATGCATAACCCGTCGACTGTGTTATAGGTGGACCACGAAGCGAGAGCACTGTCAGATGGCCTTGTGTACATTGAATTTTGTTTGCTTTTGGTAATGACTATAACTAATACAGCTCAATGCAATCTTTGTTTGTTTGTTGTGAGAAAAAGTATAAATGATTCATTATATTTAAATATCAATGCTTTCTTGTGTTGATGATGGATGCATTAATCATGGTTTTTAAGCCTCTCATTATACTTTTGACAGCTAGACAAGCCCTCCTGATGAATGAAAGATCTGTAGTTTCAGTTCATTGTATGGTTTCAATTTGTCGGTGGCTTGTTAATACTTAGACCATAATTCTGACATATAAACAAGGTCCTATCTCATTGACTCATTCCAGTTTGCCACTCTCAGACACACTTGTTCCTGATGCCACTCAGAGGGTGACCACAGCCATGCCTCACGCACCACCACCTGTGCCAACCCGTCCTGCCCAACAGAGGACAATGCAGAGTTACAACGGTTTTAGCAGTGGTCTGGGTGGTACATATGGCAGTACCTATGGTGGCTATAGCTCATATGGTGGATACAGTCCTTATGGAGGAAGTATGTATGGTGGCATGTGTGGTGGTTACGGCAACTATGGAGGATATGGCATGAACAGGTTTAACAACCAATTAGAAAATGGCTATGCACCAAACAGCTTTGCTCGCCAGGCAGAAGAGAGTTCCAGACAGGCATTCCAGTCGATTGAGAGCATTGTCCAAGCTGTTGGGTCAGTTTCCATGATGCTAGAGTCATCGTTCTACGCTGTATACAATTCATTCAGGGCTGTCGTTGGGGTCGCCGATCACTTCTCTCGCATGAAGATGGCATTTGCTCAGATCTTCTCCGCTTTTGCGGTGATAAGAACATTACGATGGCTCTATCATAAGCTTCTGGTTTTGCTTAGGCTGCGCCATGGGAGTTCCACGGATGATGTCTGGATGCAGGCAGCAGAGGGTGCTATTGCTGTAACTGATCCTGATGGTAAAGGCACGGGACGTTCTAGTTGGCCAATCATGCTCTTCTTCGCCATCATAATAGGAGGTCCTTGGCTCATATGGAGGCTCCTATCATCTATCACTGGAAGAAAAGGTAAATTATGATTCTTTGTTTGAGTTTCATAATTTTGTATTACCATTCTTTAAAAGTAGCCATCCAATAACCTTATCATTGTTGATAACAAACATAAAAGTAAAGGTGTTGAATCTGGTGTGTGTGTGTGTTGTGAGGGTTATCAAGAAAACTTTAAGTGATGGGGTCAGTAAAATTAACAAGAAAATATTGATAACAGAACTTTGTTCAATATACTACACACAAAGAGTAGATAATGAAATGGACTAAACTAGATCAAGGTCAGAAAATAATCCAAAGTTTGAATATTAATCTTTGAATGAAAGCAACATTTTGAATGAAATGACTGACTAGATACTTTTATCATATTACATATGATATTACTAAGTTGTCTAAAGTGTATAAACATGAAACCCGCACAAGATAGCTAGGATATAGTTATTTCAAGTATTTAGATATCTAGATAAATATAAAAGTGGTGGAAAAACTATTATGGCTTTCAGTAAAGCTACTTTTTAATGAACACACTTTGTGTTCACCAAATATTTTGACAAAAGGATGTAAATGTCAGTGAATATGACATTAGTTGGGACTAGGATGTTTACTCATTAAAATTTGTTTTTCATTATTCTAAGCCCTCAGTTATATGGGTCAAAGGCCCAAGTAGCCCACTGCAGGAACAAACTTTAAAGTCCACATGCAGACTGGCTTTTAAGCTTATTTTAAATAAAGGAAGTGTGATCTTTAATCTTCCTCTTTTGTTTTGAATTAAATCAAATGATGAAATATAACCTCTGGTATGTTGATGCCAACTAAAAGAGATAATTTTTTCATACACATATCATTATGAAGTTGCTCATCTTTGGCATTGAAATTATGTCACATATATTATTACATCCATTATTTACTTTAAATGAACTTCTGCTATTGTTTTTCCCAATCACAGTTTTATCTATTATATATGATATTAGCACACCCTATTTCTTTTGGGAAATTAATGCTATTGTAAATTTATTCATAGTTCTGGGAAACTGGGCTTTAGCCAGAAACTAATTGGCGATTCCATCATGAGTAGGACACAGGAAAAAAATAGAAAGTATTAATATTTAATAAAACACCATTGGGATGGTTTGCTAAAGCCTTGAACATCATGGATTCACAGAGTTTAGTTTATTAACTTTATATAGTTGCTTGGAACAATTTTTTGAGCAACAGAATATCATATGACTAA
The DNA here is from genome assembly GCA_025642065.1 of Paralvinella palmiformis. NCBI lineage: Eukaryota > Metazoa > Annelida > Polychaeta > Terebellida > Alvinellidae > Paralvinella > Paralvinella palmiformis. Next base: position 120,626 of record JAODUP010000266.1, on the reverse strand, counting down.
AAAGGCATAATAAAGTTACAATATTAAAAGGATTTCCCACCTGCCCTACATAATAGGTGTGAAAACAAATTGAAGATATTTATGGTTGATTAAAAGCTTCATCTAATGATATCCCAAACCTTAAGAAACAGATCTTTGAACTTTTCTCATAAAATTTGACCAATAATGTATACATCAAATACGTAACGTCAGTCACAAAAACAACTATTTGTTGGTGTTGTAAAAACTGCCATTCAGTTTTCTTCTACTAGATACAAGGAGCAATAGATCAATTTTCAGCAAGACCCTCCCAGTTGTATTTGTAAGAAATGTTAAGGGTCCAAAATGTGTAACGTCAGTCACGATTATTAATAAGACCAAATAAAGTTGATTATGGGTTGTTCTTGGTACTCTGGTATATAAAGCAGCCAAGTACTTCAAGGAAAAGGAAGCTGCTACATCATCTGATCTCGATGCTTCAAAGGCTCTCCTGCAAGTTGACTACTCAAAACTATACCTGTGTTTACCAAGACGAAACACAAAGTGCTCATTGGAAACAGCATCAAATTTGTCTATTTACTGCTGCACTTCATCACTCTGGCAAACTGCACTCAAATGTTGTTGCATCAGATAATCTGACCCATTTGAAGGAGACAATTGTGACGTATGTAAGCCGGCTACTTGAAGATATACTAGTAACTGTTAAGAGTGTCTCAATCTGGTCTGATTGGCCATCTTCATGGCTGGCTCAAAAAACGCTACCTTGCAGCATCAGTCCATGTGCTTGAGGAGAACCACAGGATCAAGATATTGTAGAACTTCTTTGCAACTGCACATGAATCAAAGGTTGAGGTCTTCGAGATGTCAGGTGCAGATATCATTCAGAGGAATATGACCCATAATCTTGACCAGTGATGCTCCTGCCATTGAAGGCATATTGGCAGTTCATCATTTCCATGTGACTAATACTAGTAATAGTGCAACTGTAGGTTATGCGTTGAGCAAAAATGTATCTGGAACTATAGTTGTTGATGAAGAGACATATGCAGTTAATGGCTCTGGGATGCCTGATGAAGCCTTTGACATAACAGTGAAGGATTGGTATGTTGTATAATATGATGGCGAACTGTACCCCAGTGAAGTTCAGTCACAGCAAGGAAATAGCTATGAGGTTTCTACCATAGTTAGGAGGATACTGGAAAATTCCAAAGGAGGAAGACATCTTCTACATGAGGGATAAAACTAAACAAAAACTAGCAGCCCCTATTCTTATCAATGCAAGAGGGCTTTACAAATTCCCTGATTTCTCAGAGTCAGAGTGATGGTTGAAAGCCATTGGCTGACTGATACAGATTGACCAGTGCAGTATATCAACATGTAGTCAAACCATAACATCAGTCACGTGTAACGTCAGTCACGCACATTTACATTAGTTTCTTAGTAACAATATTTTATTTTTACCTGGAAAAGATAGGTAACCTGTCAATCATTATTATAACAAGTGTTCACCTGCCAATAGTTTAAGGAGAAATTTTAAATAAAGTTGAATGGATTTTTTCTATGTCTTTTTTAGTAACGTCAGTCACACACTTATCTGCCACCGTCATATGGAGCACAGCAGACCTAAGGATATATTGATAATGTCCTTAGAGTATATAAGGGCCTTGGGTCTTGGACAGATAAACACAAGGATTAGTGTTGATTAACTTGGCAAGAACAGGACTATTTGTCTCTGAAATCGGAACGTCAGTCACGATGGAATTGCCCTAATGTTATCTCAGACTGACCCCATTTTTTACAAATAATACTTTTCTGGAGTTGGGTGGGAAGACCGCTGTCAGCGATTCTGTTTGGTGAGTCTTTAAGTTGAAGAGCCGTAAGATTTTATTTCAATTCATTTGACACTAAATAACCTGAAACTATTTTGAAAACATAGTGTCCATTTTTTAGCATCAGAGTTACAGTATACTTTTTCTCGTGTTGACTTTAATATATCTGCTAAGCTATTAATGATATGGCGCCAGAATACCTGTGTCAACTGATGTCCATTAGAAAGTCATCCTGAAAACTTAGATCATCCAGTCAGATACTATTGCAGGTGCCAGGGTCTTGTCTCAAGTCATATGGTGATTGTGTGTTTAGTGTTGCAGCACCCAGTTTGAGGAATAGGTTGCCGGCAAATATTAGAAATGCGTTGTCCCTTGAAAATGTTAAATCTCTTCTAAAAACACACCTGTTCAAGGTTGCTTTCACAGATAAATAATTATTATATTTTAAATCACCTACACTTTCGTTACAGGACTTTTTACAGACATTTTATTTGGGGTATTATTATATTACATATTAATTGTACAGCGCCTTAGAATGGCTCCTGCTAGTAAGGGTGCTTTATTAAATATACGTTATTATTATTATAATCCTTTTTTTATGATATCTATTGAATCTAATGATTGAGGATGGTAATCCAAAACCAACTTTAATCTGTTAGATCAGTACTGTCAGCCAGAAGCTGAAGTAAGAATCCGTTCAGTATATTGTTAGGAGATAGTAATTAGGGGATGAACCGAAGTATTGATGATCAGCATGTGAAGTGATTAGTCAGTCTCAACACTGTGCAGAACCCCAATGGATAAAAGTCCAAATGAGGTATTATTCTAGAAGCGAAATTATGGTTAGCCAATCAGCAATTTGTCAATTTAAAAAATTTATATGTTACCCTCCTCTAGTCTTCTCTGCAGGAATTTATTTGCGAACTGCCGGTCTTAGAGTTAGTCCATATTTAGTTCATCCTAGAGCTGGTATTTGTTTATATTTTTTAGCTGAAGTGACAATGTGTTACAGAACACATACACACACTCTCACACACACACACACACACATATATATATATATATATATATATATACTTTGGAGGTAACACATCCACCACTCATAAATGTTTCACCTCATCCAAATTAAATTTTTGCCACCCATTTTGATGGTTGGACAGAGAAAGGGCACAGCTTTATTTAGAGAGAGGACTTTCTCAAGGTCTGCAATGATAAATGTGTATGAAAATGGCCATAACAGACTCGTCAAATTTGCTATTGAGGAGTCCACATTTTCCCTAAATGGTAGCTGGATGGCTTTGAACATTCGGATGTTCAGAAGATGCAGCTTTGTTGGATGATATTATTAATAATGGTGATAGAGGTGATGCTTTTGGTGAAGGATTGATGCTTCGTGATTTACGTACAGTCTTTGGTGACCATCAGGTAAAGTGGATAAATGGCTGGAACCTCGTTTTAACAGACAATTCAAGAACATAACCTTGGTGACATATCCCAGTATGTGTCCAGAACATTGGCAAGATATCAGCAGATCAGCACCTCCACTTTGGGCATATTTGTTTTGTAATTAGTGAATAATATATGTACTAATGTAGATTATCAGACTGTTAGCAAATTTTTGTTTTTTGTATATATATATTTCTATTGAAAATATTGTTATGCTTTATATAACACAGTATTTGTTTTTGGTGACTTTTTATCAAATTAATATGATTGTGGTGTCATACCACGAGAAATTATGTACTTTGTTTTTCGGGGAGAATCCCCAAGCTTTTGCTTATTCGGCACAGCCTCTATGTTAAAGTGGTTCAGAAAATCGCCCTCCCCCACTACTCACAGGGGAGCACTACTGTAAGATGGAGCCGAAGTACCCCTTTATATTTAATAATTCAGTGGATACGGACGAGATATCATAATTCTTGGGTGTTTTAATCACTATCGTGCCCACCAAACGTTATGATGACTTACTATTGCTAATTTAGGAACACGTTATGATGGTTTCACCATGCTCAATGGGTTTAAGTAATTAATTAAGGCAGTGGCTACGGAGCCGTACTTTTAGACCCGTAATCTAAACGTACGTGAGCCGTACTTTTAGACCCGTAATCTAAACGTACGTGAGCCGTACTTTTAGACCCGTAATCTAAACGTACGTGAGCCATTATGCGTATGTTATTATTTCCGGCTACGCGAGTTATAGTTTTAATGGCAATTGTCTAACTACCGTATCTTTACTTTAGTAGATCTACTGGAGTCTTACCGTCTAGATCTAAACGTACGCGATTTTTTTTCGCGCGTGCGTGTTGATATACATAAGTTCTACAACTACGAGATGTACTGTTGTGTATTAGACTTTAAACTTAAAAGTATTGGAATTTTGTAGCCGTTGATTAAAGTTGTACAGTACTAGTGAAATGTCAGAATAAGTTCTACAACTACGAGACGTATTACTGCTGTGTCTTAGACATACACTTTAAACCTAAAAGTATTGGAATTGTGTAGCCGTTTAATTGATTAACTTTAAATAGTGAAATCTCAGAATAGTTGTATTAACTAAATCAACAAACCTAAATGACAAGCCTCACAAGGGGTCCCGGAACTGCTTCCCCATTTGAATAACAATGAGAACACAGTCACAGGTATCGGCCCCCTATACTGCTATAGTATAAACAAAGACTGTTTATATTTAAGCTCTGTGCTATAAACTAAGTAAGTGTGAATAACTGTGTATAAAGTGTGTGTTTAATAGACCTGTGTATATATATGTGACATACACACACCCATATAGAGTCTACCTGTACTAATATTACTCTAGTTTTCTTTTAGGTCAATGTTTATCGGCTTAAATATACTAAGTATAGAACCCTGCAGTGCGCGGAAAAGCCACAAAGGCTCCCCATGTGTATAACAATGAGAACAGGCGGCCGATACCTGTCTAATGTGTCTACCCCTCCTCACAAGGTTGATACTAACTCCGCCATTATCGGTTCAAAAACAGATGCGCGCGCATGCTCACGTTGGTTTAGACTACGGGTCTAAACGTACGGCTCACTTACGTGTAGACACTTCGATTAATTAAACCCGATCAGTGATTGTCGTCCAAGTGATACTTAAAAGAGGTAATTAACTACTAAATGATCAACTAAATTATAACTGAGAGTTGACTAGCATTTTAAGTGGTTTGTTTACATTTGGTCATTAATTTGCCCTTATTGAATAAATATGATAGAAGTATATATTCGAACTCAAGTAGAGTAACCACCGAAGCTACAACATTTATACAACAGGTCATAACAACTAAAATGACTACTATAATAGCACTTGTTTGTGTTGTGATTTTTGTTCCACATTAACTGGAAAGATTGGATTGTCCTCAATGCAAGTTATGGAAATTACCCTGGTAGAATCAAGGGAATATAACAATTTTGCTCCAAATATAGGCCACTATTTTGTTAACCTTATCATCTCTTCAATGTTGTCCTTTTTTCGCTAAGTTGATCAAGCTGTCTGCTTCAAACTCTTATCTTAGAGGTCTATAACTAACCACGGTACAGTATTAAGCCATGAAATGAAAATGCCCTCACTTGTCATCATATGTTTACATGCGAAAATATATGCACAACTAATAATTCACATGAAAATAGACTGGTGTACACCATCTAGCAGAATCTATCGAGATCCTACCGTCCAATAAATTAGTTCTGTGATCAGTTGTTTGATGGAATGAGTCTTTCATGTATGCTGATGAGATGGTAAATCTGGGATCAAATAATTGTATAACTGTGTGGAACAAAAACAAATAAATGATGACCATGATATGATGCAAGTTAATCTTACAGCTAGGTTAAGTTGCCACTTCATGACATCCATGGCTAAAATGCATATTTAATAAAGAGCACTTACTTGCAAGAACCATTAAAAGGCAATGTATATTCCCAAAAATATATCTGTAAACACTTAATAAGGGATTTGAACAATAATCATTATTTATCTGTGAAAGCAACCTTGAACAGGTGAGTTTTCACAATCATGAACAGTCGCGTTATCCACAGACACTCTGTAGCTACGGGGGTGTGTGTGATATTTTTGTGTGCTGGGGGGAAACAGGTAGAGTTTTTAATGATATACTGGCATTAAAAGCCCTGCTAGTGTTATCTGAATATTATCAGTCATTCAGATCTGTCCATGCAGAAGTAAGAATCTTGTTGGTTTGGTCACCATGCACACATAATCTGTCTGCATTGCTTAAGTGTGGTTGACCATAGACTTCTAGCACCTGGATTTGAACCCTGATGGGGCGATGTCTGAAGGGTGATTTGTCTTTTACTTCATCTTATTACCTTTGCCGCTCGACTCATTTAGCCTACCATATGCATACAATTGGCCATAAAATAATAACTTCCATAATATGTTATCCCATGATCACCTTGTTTACAGTACTGTAAGCCACCAATAATAATAATAATAATGTATATTTAATAAAGCACGTTTACTTGCAGGAGCCATTCAAAGACGTTGTACAAATAATGTGTAATATAATAATACCCCAAATAGTATGTAAAAACCCTACAAGAGATTTAAAATATAATTATTAATTTTCTGTGAAAGCGACCTTGAACCTGTACTTAGATCAAGTGACTATTCAAGGACGGCTGTTTATGATATTACATTGTATGAGAAGGTTGATATGATAATAAATGGCTTCTTTATGGAATATTAAAATGTACTTTTATAGCCAAGTGTAGTCAGTGATAGTGATAGAAGGTACACCTGGTCGGATGTTATTTTCTTTATATATATTGTGCATTCCCGGATACTGTTGCATTATTATAAGCTTTGCACTGAGTGGCTGATAATATCTCATCAACAAACCATCTAATTATAGGGGAACAATACAGAAAGATGGAGTTGAAATACCTTGAAGGTGGTCACTGTCATAGTGTATTACTTGCTTGGAGCATGTTTGAGGTCTCTAATTTTTAATTAATTAATTCACTGAAGACGGCAGCGACATTTTTAATTCTAGAAAGTATCCTGTATGGTGTGTGGTCCGGACAATGGATGTTATTGAGAGGAGAGTTTTATCTGTTTATATTGAGACAAGAGTTCATGTGTGACTTAAAAGATTACTGGTAGTGCTTTTCTATCTTTTGGGACAACCAATAGGTTACTGTCTGGAGGATTATACTCTCCGTGGACACGGGCTTCATGGAAAAGTTCAAAAGTGGATTCTTGATACTTACAGGGAGTATATCAAAGCAGCATAACTATTATCATTAACAAAGTTGATGATAATCACATCCTAATTACCTGCAAGTAATTATATATTATCTAAAGCAATCATAAAATAATTATTGTGGGGAGGGAGATGAACAGAATTAGTTATCTTGGATTGTATATATAGGTAATTAGAAAATGATGCAAGATAATGCCAGCTGCGTGATGAACCAGAAACACTATCTTGTAATGCCTCCTTTGCATGTCCGTTAATGGTAGCTTTGTATCCATAACAATCTGGATAATTGTGAGTTGACTGTTGGGTGTTCTCACCCGATTCCTCAGCTCAGAATGTCCACAGCAGATTGCATTTGGAGTGATATGTTTAAGTCCTTTGCGAGTAGTGTACAAGCTTTATTTCTTCTGTCACATAGTTATAGTGAAAACAGGGTCCCAAATACCTTCAGAATTGAAGTGACTAGCAGGGCCAGTAACTTAAAAATAAAGGTGGCCCTTCCAAAATTTTACTGGCCCTTCTATATTTTCTTCGTTTTTTGGGCTGGCATGATACATTTATCTACAAATAACAACGGCATGTATGTCCTGTTGTGATGGCATTACATTTCAGTGCATGTACAAGAGGATGGAGCCCAAAATGTATATCCTATATTATGTATCTGTTTGCCAAATAAATGTTTGTATTTGTATGTACCCCAACATTAATCTCGCTATGAAGACATCAAGATCATGTTAGATAAATTCTTTATTTACTTCACGCACCACATTGCCAGAAATTAGTAGACCCTATCATTTCCAAGCAATAGAATTATATTTTTCAATGAGTTCAGAGTTCTCATCCTCCAAATCATCTGCTGATTCAGAATCTGGTGCATCACCTGCATCAACTACAGCAGACACAAAGTCAGTGGATTCGCCAGTTGTAGTGACTGGCTGTGCTGCATCAGCAACTGTATGAGCCGGTTCATTGGAGGTCTCACCAACCAATACCTGTGACTTGAATCCGTCATCATGCAAATTTGGTCTTCGTGGTTGCGATGAAGCTCGATTCCAGTGTTCAATTGGTGGGACTGGATCGAATGATGAGATAGGAGCAGGCAAGAATTTAATTGACAGCAGATCAGTTAACTTCTGCTCAGTGAATTGTGTTCTTAGATTGGCTTTAATCAACATTAGTTGACTAAAACCTCAATGGACTTGAAAATCTCTTTGGCAACAATATGTTTGTTTGAGGCTTCATGGATCTTTATGCTCTCCAGCTTAAATGACTGACATCCCGACGCAAACGAATATTTTGATAAAATGGTCGGGTCTACCTTCCCAGCTGTGCGGCACGTCGTGCATATCATAGTACTTGCCTGGCTGGACTTGGATGTAGTGTCCGATGTCTATTATCCCCAGCCATGGGTGGCCAACTTTCCAATTTGGGTTAAACGCCCGTTTCCGTTTACTGATCTCATACAACCGTTGTATCTTCAGCTTCTCCTCAGAAGTCTTCGTTTTCTTGCTGGGTGGTGGTGGTGATACACCCGCAAAATAATGTCACATTTTATCAGTTATTATGTTTATGTTGTCGATATGATCTTGGCACATGTGTCAATCAAAATGGTGTCGATATAGGCATGCTCGATTATTTTTGTTAGCTTGATTAAAAAGAGAAAAAAAAGATTTTTTGTAGAGGATATCCTTTCTATCTGACATTTTTTTCTCAGTGACTTTTGCTAACAATTCTCTGCTGGCACTGAATATTTTCCAACAAAATTATTTTTCACTTTCCAGATAACCTTATCGAGCATGCCCAATGCTTATGACAGTGCGAAACTATGGTAAAATTGCTAACCTTGTTCTTGCCAATTTTAGCTAAGAGACTCGTATGCTGTCGGATTTGTTGCGTGATAATACACAATCTATACATTAAGCAATGCCATTCGGAAATTGATATTTCCTCAACATCCTGCAAATATGAACTGAAACTCTGAATATGGAACTTCCCAATAGATCATTATCATTATAGATTTGTGCTTAGTGACCGAACCACGGAAAAGAATGGTTGAATGAAAGAAAAGAAAAAACCGATATGCGTAAAACAGAAATGGTCAAGTCGCCTGCAGGGCTAGTTCAAATTATATAGTCGCCTTTCATTAATTCAGGTCGCCAATGGCCACCACGCGACCAGGTATTTGGGACCCTGTGAAAACTGTTTGTTTGTTTGTTAGAGGCAGAGATGAGGACAATTCCATTTGGTCAATTCCACATCAAATTTATCAATCCCAATTTAGAGCAATTCTAATTCAGTTCCATATATTTTTTATATGCTTTACAAACACAAAAAAGATGCAAGATATTTATTTTCAGTGATATATACGATAATATAAACTACATGCATACATACATACGTGTACCTACTCTGAGTACCTACTTGGAATACCTACTCCGAGTACTTTATATTCCAAGTAGGATTGTCATGGAAGAAATATTTCTGAATTAAAAAATTAAATGGTAAATTAATGAGTGGATTTAATATTTTTGTAGCCGAATTCAATTCCAGGTTTACCAATTCCATTTTTCTTTAAATAAGCAATTCCGGAATTGGAATTGCCCTCCATTCCAGTCTGGTAAATGGGTGCCTCCGTGGTCTAGCGGTAGCGTGTTGGACTACAGATCACTACCACCCGTGTTCAAATCTCGGCGTGGGCATATCTGAAGGTTGTTTCGTCTTTAACTTCGCCTCATTACCTCTGGAGGTCGCTCGGCCCATTTAGACTACCTTGTGCACAAAAGTGGCCGTAAAACATCAATCATCCAGTCTGGTAAAGGTACATATATCGGTTCCGTCAGGCATTTTTATCGTGATCTGAGTGCTATATGATTGTGGTGCATGATGATGATGATGATGATGATGATGGTGGTGATATATTTTTCCCACTGCATATTCATCTGTATCGAGAGATTATAACTTGCAAGCATATATATATATATATATATATATATATATATGATTATAACTACAGTATTATGGTTAAATAATGATAAACTACAGGAAGGGTTTTAGTGAAAGGCTTTTAGTAAGTATACCCTGTATTCGGTAGATAATTCTGAGTTAATGCAGTATCTGTGTCAGTTGAGGATATATCCACTAATATGTTGTTCTGTTGTTTCATTGCTGTCGTCCTGTATGGAGTTGTTTTCAGTTAAAGATTTATACTTCTCATTGTGCTAGCTGTGTTTGGGTGCAAAAGTACAATTGGCCGTAAGAGTAAGTAGAGCGGTGTGTGTCCAACTCTAGGAATCACATCGTCGTCTCAGTGATGCACAGGGAATTAAATTCTGCGAATTCATACTTCTGCAGTAATTATTTACCTGATGGAGCTTCTGACTCACACACTGACTCATTCATGTAAACAACCATCTCCCACCTCTTCTATTGTTCCCTTAGTGTAGCTGGTATTAGCTTATCAAAAGCCTCAAGCTGCAACGAAGAGAAATAGTTCTTCCAGTCGCCAACTTCCCCTTTACGCATGAATGGTGATATGGTTCTGTCTATGTCAGACAGTCCGTCAAGATTTAGCATTGGATTTTTCTTCATGTTGTTAAAGCTCGTGCGCCGAACTATGGAGCTCACCTGTTCCTCATCGAGTGGTCTGCGAAGGAAATCGGCAATTCTTAGCACTTCCGTTCTTAGATCTCGAATCATGTCCTCATACCTCACGATGAGGACGTTCGCCTCGTTCCTGTGGAGCCACCAATCCTCGGCATATTGAAACCAGTCGCCGCAGCACACATATCCAGCCATGAACATGCTGAGGAATTCATCCCACGTGCCGGTGTAGTTCCCGAGCTGCGACAAGGACCTGTAGAAGTGATAGTACGACACGGCTATGTCGTGCGGATCCCTGATGATGTGTACGATCTTCGGCCGTTTCTCGTGCGCCTCTTTTGGCAGCATCGCATAAGACAGGTGCGACTTGTAGGCTCGCGGCGAGTCGAGCTTGTTGATCATCAAGTCTGATAGTTCTCCTTCAAGGTGTGGCACTCTGAGATATAACGGTATGGAATTGCTCTTTTCGATGTCGACGTCATGTTCAATTAGATAGACGATCTCTGCGAGCCAAGTGTTGCCTGAAAAGGTACAGTTACAGAGGTGAAATAATGATTATCATAAATCACAGAAAATGATGATGATCATCCGAAATTTTAATCTGATTAGATGTTGCTGAGACTGAACTCATATTTTACACTTATTAATTATCTTGGGGCCGAATGTGTTTGTTATTGCAGTTTTTAACATAAAAGATTACGTATTGAAAATATTCATTTTTTAGGCTGCTGATGTGGTCATGCTACGATCTTGGAAATTTTATGAAATCTGAAAACCATCAGAAGATATTTGCGTATTATCTACCCGAACATTTTCCATTGTGAAGGTTTAGTGATTTTGGCAACAGAGAAGCGGACGTGGTCGACGAAACTGGGCCGAAGGGGTAAAAGATCAGCTTCACTTTTAAACACATTAGAACGTACAATGACTGTCCAGTATGCCACCTAGAAAACTGAGATGAAACACAATCGACGGGTCACGATTTATAAGATCATATTTGAGGGGTTTATATTGATTCATAAAGTTTTTCAGCAACCAATCATAGCCGAATATTTTTCGACGCTGTTAATGTTCGAAAAAAATATACCCGAATTTAGAGCGGGGGGGTGGAGGGGGATGAGGTTTTGCGCTGAAAGACTGACCTGATTTAGGATAGCCAGACACGATGACGTCATCGGGTTTGACGTGAAACGTCATCATCTGGATGAGGCGTTCCCTGGGTACCAAAGAGTTCCACATGACGCCGTTGTAGTAGTGCTGTCCCGGCAGACGATAAGAGAAGTACTTCTCGAGGACGTATAACTTCATGATGTCGTCTTCGTTGCTATTGATGCTCGTACGGAGATGAGTTTGCCTCATTTCCTGCGCCATGTTGATCAGCTGTTGACAGAGCGGCTCGCTGCTGTGTAGTCAGATGCTGGTATCAGTCCTCGTCGACACCCGCGATGTGGCTGAAACAGGTCGAAAATGGCAATTCTTTATTACCCTTCTGTTATATAAGTATATGGAGAGGGGGGGGGAGGTAGAGAGTGTGTTTGTGTGTGTGTGTGGGGGGGGGGTATGTGTGTGTATGTGATTGGCATGTAAAACCGTTGTCACTTCTTCATGGTTGTGGTCGTCATCATAAACAAAAAACAGTGTTTTTATTCGTTCTGGTTTCTGACCCAGCCATTTCTGTGTAAAATAAGTTTACCAGTATACCGAAACCTGTTGAGACCGTGGACAAGACATATATATGTTAGAGTTAATCTGTATAATCAGGTAATGTGTATATTACCTGAAAATGACAGGTAATATTCATACTACCCGATTATACAGATTAACTATCACACACACACACACACACATAGGGTTCGAAATTGAACACTCGCCATGGCGAGTGTATCTTTCTTCTGGCGAGTATCAACGGATCCTCACTGGCCACGCTGGCGAGTGCTAATGTTTGGAGCATAACATCTAGTACAGTCGCCAAGAAAATCTCACCCCTTAATTTAATTCGGCTGTTTTCCCAATTTTTGTCGACAAAATTTACCAACTTATTTTACCTGGACGCCATTTTCTTACGAATGCCGCGCTATGGAGTGTTCGTTTTATTGATCACGCATCACTTACACAGCGCCACCTGGCCTCAAGAGGGGATTTACAGAACGGATGAGCAACTCGGTGAAATGCTGTTATCGACGCGACCTCCTGAATAAATTACAGAACATGACATTGTAAAGAAAGCAAAATCCACTCAGAAAGAGCAGGAGAAATCAACCCCCAAACCTAAAAAATTCAGACATTTCTTACCAAAGTGGCATATTGGTAGACCATGGCTTTCATACAGTGTTCAGGGGGCGCCTCCGTGGTCTAGCGGTAGCGTGCTGGACCACAGATCACTACCACCCGTGTTCGAATCCCGGCGTGGGCATATCTGAAGGTTGTTTCGTCTTTCACTTCGTCTCATTACCTTTGGAGGTCGCTCGGCCCATTTAGCCTACCATGTGCACAAAAGTGGCCGTAAAACATCAATCATCATCATCTTCTTCATACAGTGTTCAAAGAGGTATGCGGTGCACACTGTGTGTGAAGCATGAGGCCAAAATCTCACAGGCAAATGATGGATGGCAACAAAAATTCTAAGCTTGAGACTACAACTTGGTAAGAGTGAATGTCACGAGGAAGCAGTGTTGATTTAGCTCAATACCATTGATAAGCCAGATGATGCTCCAGTGATAATTTTTTTTTAAATACCTGACTAATACTTCACAAAATCCACTAACCACAGTGGCTAGTGCAGCACATTTTTAGTGTTATACCATATATATATATATATATATAGAGAGAGAGAGAGAGAGAGAGAGATCCCTACCAGCACATTGTTCTCATTACGATATGGACGACTGTGTGATCTTTTTGTCAGCGATAGACCGGTCGAACCAACAATCGCCGTGTGACACACTTCTGGACGTCAAGAGTACTCAGAGTACCAGTTTGACGATGATACGTCGTAACTAGTGTTTATAGTTATTTATAGTAAAACACGACCACGACGGTCACTCCCATTAATTACCACTCCGAACAGACGGACCAGGTCAATGACTGATGTTGGAATTTTTTGTTGGCGGGAGGGGGGGTCGTTTTGGCGAGGATAATTAGGTCAGATCTTCGGGTGGTGTACGTGCCAATCGTCACCGGCTAAACTTTTGTGTGATGTCCAGATGATGATGGGTAGTTATCATCGTATGTAATTATCTCTCTCTCTCTCTCTCTCTGTGTGTGTTACAGTTAATCTGTATAATCAGGTAATATGTATATTACCTGAAATTTTCAGGTAATATACATATTACCTGATTATACAGATTAACTATAACATATACATTGGAATGTTACTTATCAGTTTGATCGTGTTTTACTCTTACTATACTCGATATTGTCCCCTGCCAGTTCATCACAATAATGGTTATACAAATAATGGATGTATGTTGTCATTTAAAACGGCGTCAGTCATCTATAATTATCCTAATTTTCACAAGTGTACAAAACCTACTTTTTTTCTTCTAAAAATGTAAAATGACAAAATGACTCACAAGTTATGTTTTGTAAAATCTAAATCCTTCTAAGCCTTATTTTCTTATTTCATAATTTTTTCTTCTTATTTTATTCATTCATTACATGAAAATTACTTTTTTATTTTGCAGAACTAACAGCAGTCTGCTAGAGAAATAGTTAGAAAAATAACAATTTGACTAAATCTGCACATGCTGTTAAAGGATGAGTGAGTGAGCGACAAGTAGACACTTCCTTTTTTTCATAATTTTTCGGCAGCATGTCTCGAGAGGCGGCTGAAAAGTAAAGGGACGGAAGTCACAATAAATAACCCCTTTGTACTGACTGACCTGGTTTTAAAATTTTATTCGGTCTTTGTCTCTTTTTGTAAGTGCCAACTATTAATATCTAGTTATTAGAGCAGTGTGCTGCAAAGCTTTAGGTCAGGGTTTGACAAGTGTTGAGGGTAAACAAATCACTCGAGTGAGTGAGTGAGTGAGTGAGTGAGTGAGTGAGTGAGTGGTGTGAGTGAGTGAGTGAGTGAGTGAGTGAGTGAGTGAGTGAGTGAGTGAGTGTTGCCCTTGACTGTACAAATCAGTCGAGTGGGTGAGTGAGTGAGTGAGTGTTAGTTGATTATTGCGCTTGACTGTAGACAGCAGAGAACCAAAATCGTGGAGGTAAAGGTTCTTGGCAAGAATTAGGCTAACTGTGTTTTGTAAGGGCTTAATTACCAAACACCACCCAGCCACAGTTTTCACTGAGGTTTGGTGCATATCTGATGCGCATGCGCGACCACCTGCGGGGTGCGCTTTTATCTGTCTCGGCTGACAGAAACTGAAACCAATGTTTGACAGGTAGTTTTCTGTGTCATCGTTGTTAGTTAGTATGTCTGCTGAGTGGCGGCTCTCTAGTGTCTCTAGTGCTCTAGTGTCTTTATCGACTATAAATTGTTAATGATCCACCGTTTTACGTGGTGGGCGTAGATATTTAGCTGGTTATTAACCGTCCAGAAGATAGTCATCAAGTCCGTATGCCATTCATATTGATACCAGTAACCAAGTGGGGGGAGGACTTCCGACTCTCAACTTTGTCGATTTATTTGTGCGTGCGTGCGTGCGTGCATGTGTGTGTGTGTGGTCTTGCAATAGCAGCGGGTTGTCCCGGGATTAATACAACCCTAAAGAGAGCCGTCAGTGGGCTGGCGTCGGTAATTATTCACCGAAGATGTTGTAGCGTATTAACAAATTAACCGATTAACAAAATAAAGTGACTACGAAAGTAAATACATTCCTATTCCTACTCACTTTATAAGTCCTGGTTGGTCTACGGTTTATGATAGTTTGTCGTCAGATCTACGGTCTTCGACGTCCAGTGATTGCCGCTAAACTGCTCTCCTTCTGCGACACGATAGTGGCCGTGGCTGCTTCCTTCTATGTGTTGAGATCGGGGGGGGGTAGAAAAGGTGTCAGTCAAAGACATCTCCCACCTGGTGATACAGGTGAGCCGTGGATTATTATTATTATTAATGTATTATTATTATTATTATTGATGTTAAGTATACCCAGGTGGTTTAGGCTATATGACCCAACTGAACGAACACCTTTAGTTATCTGTGTGTTATGGTTAAAGGCTAATGACATCGACTTATTGTGTGTGAGTCTAGTGCTCTATGATTATATGGCAGGGTAGTGGCGGGGTGGATGTATCCTTGATGTGGTTACGATGTATAATGTATAATTGGGGGCGTTTTTTTTAGCCTTGTGATGAAGTGACGTTGCTGACCCTTTAAGGATATATTAGTGTAATGATGTCGAGAGATAAGAGATGCATTAATCGTGGGATGTTTGATTGTAGTTGGATTGTTGGGTGATGTATGAGTTGGTGATGATGAGGGAATCGGTGTGGTATGTGTGAGAGGAGTATTACATTACTTCTAAGTGATGATACTGTTGACAATGATGATGCAAGGAGGAGGGTGATTGTTGCCTATAAACAAGATTTTTTTTACTCAACTCAGCTGACCTCTGGTGGCAGTATATTTGTTGTGACCGAAGTGAATGAACTCAATAGGCCATCAGAATAGCTACTGCGGAGAATGTGTTTATCTGTGTATTGGAAGGTGGGCAGGAGGGAATACTTAACACAAATAACCAAATACATGTATAGTGATGTAATATGACCAATTCCATGTAACAACACTAATAATGAACATTCAATATTTCATAACGATGCACTGTATTATTCACAATTCATGCTACTTTTTTCATGGCTGACGGAGATATATGGAATGCACTTCACGACCCCCCCCATTCAAAGATGCCAGTGGTCACATACTCATATGACAAACACAAGCTGTGATTTATTGTTGTAAGATATCGTGACACAGTTGTCCTAGAACGACGGCTATTGTGAAATGATTAGTTCTCCAATTTGTTTACATTTGTGTCAAGTAGTAGTCACTGACCTGATACATTGTGCATAACTAGACTGTCACATTGTTCGCTCTCTCTGTGTGTGTGTGTGTGTTGCATGGACCAGATGACTGCTACATGTCTTATAACATGTCTCCTCCGTGATTAGTCTATCTGATAACAACAATTAACTGATTTATACCGCTCAGAGAGAGAGAGAGAGAGAGAGATGTGTATGATGATTGTCAGCGTCTTGTTTACATATAAAACGCGCGCGCGCGCGTGTGTGTGTGTGTGTGTTTGTGTGGGGGATATAATCATTATTAAAACTGGAATATCGTAGTGTTTGGTTGGCACCAAGTTCTTTAACGACGCGTAGCCAGCGTTGTTTGTCGAGTAATAGACAGTTAATCTTGTGGCTTAATGAGTTTTTCTGCCACCGACGTCGCCACGATCACCACCACCATCATCATCATGTACCAATTAGTACGTGACAGATGTCAAATATTATAACAAATGTCTGATACTGACCTTTAATTATATAAAAGTATAAAAGACTTAGGGGGGGGGGGGAAGGGCGTATATAAGTGTTGCTTCGTATTTTAACGCTCGTTACATATCAATTGTACAGTGTAACACTGTGTTTTAAGTCATCATAAAATGTGATGTGCATGTAATATTTACTGATTACACAGGGTATTCGATTATTTAGAGTGCTATGTCAAGCTATGACACCATTATTAATATTATGACAGACTCTAGGGAGAGAAATTATGCGATCTTATTCCCATCCCTACCCGGGGTCAGTTTCTGGGTTTCAGTTTCCAGACTGTTACCTACAGACGGATTTAATTACCGCTGGCGCCACCATACGGCTGAATTTCACACTATACGGTCTCGGATTAGAAGTCTAAGAATCACTGTGTTGTATGGCAATTTACGCGTGTACTGAAAAGGTGTATATAGGCTATTTACCACCTATATTTAGATTGTATTTATAGTCCATTAAGGGTGTGTAATCTCCAGATCATCTTTTTGCATTTAATAGGAATGCATAGACTTCAACCAATAGATATACACCACTAAACTAAGTAAAGTTCATCGTGATTTGCATGGTTCTCATGGTCCAGCCTGTCCAGTTCAAATTTATTTTTGTAGAACCATTGCCATCTGACATAACGATATGAATGGACAAACTCAGTGATCACATAGATTATAATTCAATGGGTAATTCCTGTTACTGTAACATTGGTATTTATGCATGATATATTGTATTGAAAGTGAATTGTTTTATTTTCTGAATCAGCCATTCGTGCAATGTTTACTATATGTAAATCTCAAGGGTGTTAATACTCTAATGTAATAAAAAAATCAATAATATGCAGGTGTTACATATATGATTGGTTCCAAGGTACAATTAAAAATAATATTTCCAAAGCTCTACATTAAATATTAAAAAAATCGTCATTAAAATAAATTTGCATTCAGCTAAAAGCTTAATTTTAAAATTATTTATTTAATCCATTGAAATCCATGCTAAAAATCCGAAACAAGTCAGCATCAATAACTATGGCTTAGCTGTGTCATTCATCTGGAATAATCGGTCCGCTCAATCATTGGGTTATATCTTGATAAGTATTGTGCTAAATCCTCTGGAAAGACAATTGTTCAGCTGAAATACTAGTCTCAGATTTCCAGTTTTTATCTTTAGTGAAAAGTCGTCATCCCCTATTGACAGTGGGCGCCATAGGTGTTTCTAACCCGAGACCACAGTTGGTAACCGATGCAACGCATTTCGCCTGGATCGGTCAATTATCCTTTTTTTACATAAACCATAAACGCAGTTGTTAGAAAATGTTAATATTGTTGGTTTACAACCACTTTTATGCACGTGGTACTGATAGACTAAAAAGGCCCAGCGACCTTCAAAGGCTTATGAGGTGAAATGAAAGATGAAACCCTCAACATTCTGATATACCACAGCCAGGGTTTGAACCCAGGTGCTATATATATATATATATATATATATATATGTGTGTGTGTGTGTGTGTGTGTGTGTGTGGTCAACAGTGCTACAAGTTGGGCCACGAAGGCGACCCCACGCAGTGGTTAGAGCATTGTGCTGCAAATCTCCAAGTTGTTGATTCAAATCCGACTAATAACTGTGTGTATGGCATGTTTCATTCGGCGGTCGTACCACGGCCATACGTCCCAGTTGTGGTGAGCCATCAGACTAAATAATCCAACACCAACATAGGCCATATATCGTACATGATGTCTCACATAATACAATGCCTATTACTTCCCAAATGTTGTGTATTACTAGGTACGACTGATAATAGCCGAAACGGTATACTCTCCTGGTAGTGGAGTTCTATGTCATATCATTAGGTCATTGTTATTGAGTAGTAGAATTTATCTATCTATATTAAGAAAATGGACTACATATATCTGTTAAAGTTGATCCTGATGAAAGATATTCAGATGTGTTGTTACTGAGCCAAGTGGTATTAGCCACTAAGACCGATCCGTATTGAAAGATTTAAGTTTCTCCCGTTAGGAGTAGTGATTTGTTATTATAAAAGGATGTATTTGATGAAACACAAATTTTTAAGAAGCAGTTTGTTAATCATATTATGGCCAAGGTCATGCGTACTAGAAGTAGTGATTTGTTATTGTAATGTTATTCTGTCATGTCCACATACAAATTTCATAATATTATCATCCATTGGATACAAATTTAATTCTATATAATTTTATATCAGTTTGAATAGGCAATGAACCAGTCTTTTCCGAGGTTTAGGATGTTATGGAAACGTTGAACAAAGAAATTTTCAAACCGCAAAGGAATTATTGGGAAATATTTTTAAATGATTCAAGAAACTTTATGGGATTCTATCAAAAGCAGCACATTTTAAGGACAATGTGGACACATAAATAAGAGAATACTGATATTAGTTCTGTTTACATTTTGAAAACGTTAATATGCAGTATAATAATATCAAATAATATAACAGGGTTTACCATTTCTCACAGGGGAGCAGTACGGAAAGATGGAGCCGAAGTACCCTGAGGGTGGTCACTGCCAGAGTGTTTTACGTCCTCAGGCGGTCTTAACTTCACCCTTTATTTTTAATAATTCAATGGAGACGGCACCCCCATTTAACGATGTTGTGAGCCGAGAAATTAATCTCTGGAAAAGGCCACCGGAGCTGACTATTGCCATTATAATCATATAGAAAGATAATAAAGTGATCCAAACGAAAGAATGCAGACAGTTTGATTTCCATTTTGTCAATAACAATCCAGACAAATACAAGAATATACAATTTCAAATGAAGTAGCTGACATCGTGATGTACTAGCACAGTCGTGGGAATAAATCGTGACAGTAAACAGACAAAAATCGACTCTTTTACAGTGTCACATAGCTGTTGACTTAATTCATTAGGTCAAAGTACAAGAGCTGATTGAGAGTCTTCCTGTACTGTAGCACAGTTGGTAGCTTAGTGCACTGTAGATTTGTAAGTCGGGTTAACCGTGACGTGTTTCAGATCCCAGTTTCACTCCTGTCTGCAGGATTTGACATCCGAGTCGCCAGTTGGCTAGATGTAGTCCAGGAATTAACTAATAAGTCATAAGCTGGTTATGTCCAGGTGATAAATATAACAGGGTTTACCATTTCTCACATTTGCTGACTTAGTGCTTTATGTTAAACAGAATGTGTCTGCATTAACAAAACTTGTGTTTATAGTGGCGTACATTTTTATGGAGTCCTGTGGAGCAGTGATCGTCCATTAAAAAACACTATCAGCCAGTGACCCACATGCGAATCAGATACGCTTTGAGCTATTTCCATTGTGTCAGTAGTCCATGTAAAAAGTTCGAGTCACAGATAATGTTTGCTGCATAATTAACCTAGACTGAAACCGAGGGCACTGTCTGCTAAATATACCACTTGACATCCAAAACTATTGCTTCATGGGTTAGAGCATGGAATTTCTTACTTGTGGTGATGTAATGCGGCAGGTCGGATGTTCGTATCCCGGCCGTGGTAGTACTATATTTATAAGCACTTTTTCTATCCAATCAGGCAACTCTGTATGCCACCAGTTCTAAATTTGTTTAGAATTAGAATCCTCGTGATGAAGTAGTCAAGTACATAATAATAATGTATATTTAATAAAGAGCCATTACCAGTAGGAGCCATTCAAAGGCGCTGTATAAATAATATGAAATATAATAATATCCCAAATAATATGTCTGTAAGAACCCTATAAGAGATTTAAAAGATTATTATTATTTATCAACAGGTGTGTTTTTAGAACGGATTTAGACCATACGCGTCTCCCTTATGTCAGGTAACAAACCACGTAAAACTAATAATTACTGTTATTATTTCATAAATGTTAGAACCATCCAGTTCAATTATTAACTTTGTGTTGATGTGCCTCAGTAACTCACTAGGTGCTGGATTGTCGGCATGACTCAGTAGTTGGCCGAGTGTTACTGTTTCAGTTACTAAGTGTAGCTATTCAAACATGCTTCAAGGACCGGAGTGTGGTAATGTTAATATACTACAGCAGCTGATTGGTTGAAGTAATCTCGGCACGTCTGGTAATTGGCTTCATGTTTAAATCGCTGTCAAGAAAGGACCCCTTCTTGCTGAACATTCCTTCTATTGTAATACAGTGTTAGTGATATATATATTTTAACCCATTAAAACATCACCAGGGTTAATTTTAAATCTTCTTTTATGGGGGGGGGGGGATCATTTTGATATCAAGGACTTTGTGGCAACCAAAAGAGAATACAAACACCTCTTATTCATGGTATATATTTGTATTGTAATTTGTATATCCTGATTCAGTGATTGCCTTCTTATATGTACAGATGATTATTCATTTATAATGTGCTCACACTGTATTGTGTCAGTCTATCATTCTCATCTTAGGGGTTCTCTGATAGCTTACAGCTTAAATAATTCAACTCATTCAGTACTCTTAATGTAGTCAGTCGTAATACATTTGACTTCATTATACATTTTAGAAAATATTATTGCACATCTTCCTTATTAAGGATGTATACTTGAATGTTGTGTTTTATCAGATTTTATACATTAAATAAAGAGAAATAAGCTATCAGTATAAATTTTTGAATCTGTTTTTTTCTTCTTCAGAAGGCCAAGAGTGGTATAATGGTAGTGATGACCATTTTCGAGCTGTTGCTGAATACGACTTTGAAGCAGAGGGAGAGGATGAGCTCTCGTTCCAGAAAGGACAGCACATTACCATAGCCCCAAAAGGTTTGTATGACGCACTCAGAGATCAACATATAGCAAATACATATAACTGTTTAGAATTGATCATGTAATACAGTAATGGTATGTTAGATTAAAATTTTGTTGTTGTTGTTATTTTTGTTTTCACTTTAGAACTACAGCCAAAAATTCGCGGATGGCTTCTGGCCAGCATGGATGGAAAACGGCAAGGATTCATTCCTGCAAATTATGTCAAAATTCTTGGTAAACGACGAGGAACAAGACATTTACCGAAACCATCCAGCAATCCTGCACCATCGTCCACTGCCAGCCTGCCATATCATGTGCTGCCATCTGGCGATATGAATCAGACGTGGAACAGCCAAACAAACGGAGAACAGAGTTCAAATATGGTACCGGTTCCTAGCGGTGAAGCCATGGAAAATACTTTTGCAGATATCCAAAACAATTATTCAAGCTCTGACATTTGCCGAAGTCCACCTCATTTGAGCCTCCCAGATGTGGGAAGTACGAAAGCTTTACGTGACCCAAGCAGCGCCAACCTGTTAACACGGAATCCTGCAGAACCACCAGGACGTATAGCATCAGAAATATTAGCTGGAGAAACACCCAGAGATGGCCCCAAGCTGAGTACCAAAGAATAGATGATAACAAGTGTAAGCTACAGTACCCGTTTGCCCACCCACTGTTGGCCGTGTGTAAATGGGAATTATGTCCGCGTTGTGCGAGTGTCCAGTCTGCTATCACGATGACTTTTTCTATCTCGTCTCGTGCGCTCAGTAGAGAAAGCTGTTATAAGTATCCACTGAACATTATGACATTTAAAACTTTTATACGTTATGTTAAAACTGCTTCCAGTTGTCAACGCTGTTGCTTTGTCGGGTGGTATTACTGTTAAATACTGTGAAGTTGTAATTATTTTCCATTGAAACAAAATTACTCAACTCATCAGCATATTATCCAATCATAAGATTCTTGCCAATTAACATTTATCACATTCTCAGTACATGCCTAAAACTTAAATATACATGCTACAAGAAATATTTCAGCTTAGCACCTTCCTGTCATGGCACTTATTTTAGCTCATGTTGGTGTAAATGATCTTCGAATAAATTCTCCTTGCAGTTAACGCCTTAAGCTAAGTTTATTTAAGCAGCGTGATATTTTTCTACTGGAATGTGTTATCTGTGATATCCGCAGTATGTTTTGTTGAAGAAATGTCAAATAAAGTACCTATGCTTCATAATTTCATTACATTTAAGCTTCTTATCATACTATACTTCAGAACGCTACCATCATGTAGCTCACATGCTTCATAGCACTGAAGATTAAACAAATCTTTAATGCCTTTATAAATTGACACTTTAAATGATGCTGTTTATGATAATGCACTTAGCGTATATATTCAGTGACAGTCACCATATTAAGTTTTATTTGTATATTTTATTTCTCCGAGAAGCTTTTCCAAGTTAAATTAACAGTCTTCATGTTGTTGACATTAATGTGGTACAGGCTATCTACCTATTAAGCTGTACCTTAATAATAATGCTTATTTATTTTAATAAACCTTACCATTATGTATGACTTTGTGTTCAAGTCTTAACTAAATGACATAAACAAATTGTTCAGTTTTAAAACATGGCACCATTATGTAAAAGACAACTTAGACGGTTACATACATCTGCCTTAAACAGTGTGTGTGTATTATATATGAATTACTGTTACCATATATATATATGTTGCAATTAATCTGTATAATCAGACAACATGTATATTGTATTACCTGAAAATATTTCAGATAATATATATATTACCTGATTATACGGATTAACTGTAACATATATATATATATATACAAGACGCCATATTTTGATCGTGTTTTGTTTGATATCTTGATAATTAAAAATCACCCCCTTCTGTATCATTTCCCCCAAAGAATGAATGAATGAATGTTGTTTAACATTATGAGGAGTTCACAAGAGATCTGTCCCCATGCTGATAACCATTTTTTCCGACTGCATTAATTAACAAGATTCACGTACGGTAATCAACTGGACATAGCTGCTTAACAAAGCATGGTTATTATGGCCACATTTAAAACCATGCACTTCTCACACAGGCAATCTTGGGAGGAGTTTTTTAGGATCTATATTAATCTTCATTTTAAACCAAAACAAATCAACCTACTAATTTAGTGCACAGATTATTATTTAAAACTAACAATCTGTATAAAAAATTTGCCTGAAATAAACATAAAAACAGAATGGCTATCAACATTTTCACAGATGACAATGAATTTACTTTGGGACAGCGAGTGCATTGATTAGCTTCAGCAAGGGTCATAATGGGGACACACGACACAGGAGCATCTGCCCAATGAAATGATCCGATGAAATGTCCCACAAACAATCAGACTTGGACACAAATGGTACCCTGATGAAGAAGCCACTGAAGTATAAATTTCCTAAAGAGGAATATTGGAAATGGCCACGATTTAATAATGATGAACTTTTGTCTCAAGAAAACAATCAAACTAGAAGTACACTGTAGAAGCCTTCCATAAAATGTTTGGTGAAAAAGTGTGCACCACATTCTGAAATAGTTACAGAGTCAAGGTCTCATAGATAACCCAGCTCAATACAGTAGTAAGTAATTTTATTCAATGATATATACAGTAGCATTATTACATTGTTTATCGCATAATATTTTTTACAAGTATATACCATCAGGCCAACAGACAAGCAAAAAGCTGTAACCTCCAAAATAAAGACCAATATTTTTGGCAAACTAGGTCCAACAAAGTTAGCCTGGAGATCCTTTATTTTTGTGAGGAGATAGTTAAAATCTAACCGGAAGAATTAACGGCAACATACTCAATACTCTTCAATCAGACTAACATGCTTCTTTGTGATGTCAATATTTCCTTGTAAGTGCAAGAAGTAGCATACAGGTCATGTGGACAAGACGCTATCACAGTCTTGCGTATCTGTAAAAGGTTTTCTTAGTGCTTTAACACCAATCAGGAAATGGACAAATGAACCAGATAATCTGCTTGATGTCAAGAAAATTGTTGAACTTGAATTTGCCCAACCCCTGTACTAGGTGCACCACCGAGCTTGATTCTTTTCAGGGATATTGGCACTATATTGTAATTTACCAGGCCAAACCCACCCAATTCCATTTGAACAATTCTAAACCAAGCAATTTCAAATGATTTTATACTATTTTGTATGATTTGCAAAAGTTGAATTTATTCATTTTGATCAATCAACAATTGATTTTATTGCATTGTACCATCATGAGCTTGACAAATCAGGAATCACAGAGCTGACATTGTTCTGGTCTGAAAACCTTTAGAGCCACAGTGATCTGATGATGATGATGATTGATGTTTTACGGCCACTTTTGTGCACAAGGTAGGCTAAATGGGCCGAGCGACCTTCAAAGGTAATGAGGCGAAGTCAAAGACGAAACAACCTTCAGATATGCCCACGCCGAGATTTGAACATGGGTGGTAGTGATCTGTAGTCCAACACGGAGGCACCCCTGCCACAGTGATCTAAATGTCACATAGAAGAATCCTACTCATGCAGGGAACAAATCATGACCATTTATGGAATAGATACTTCAATATGGGGAAAAAACAATAATACTATTTGTGGTAAAATCTTAGAAACAAATCATGTTACTGTTTACTTCTTAGTAAAAGAAAAGCTAAATTATTGTTGTGAACATGATCAACTCCAATTCCAGAATTGTACCATATTTCAAGCAAAAAATTACAGGAATTATATTTTTTATTTGCAGAATATTGTACTGTATAAATGCAAATAATTTTTTTTTGCTTCTTATACATCGAATTAATACACCAATTAAAGCTGCACGTTAGTGGTAAAAATAAACTATTAGTTCAATAAAGCTATCCTTTATCCCCACCCATTTCTCGAAGCAGCAATTAATACAATTATTTGAAATGACACCACAATCAACAGACCCAGATTGGAGTATGTTGTATTTGTTGTGAACTTTTATCTATTTGTTGCGAACCACAATCAACATCTGTAAGAGAATTTTATTTTGCACGATGTAAATTACAATTCTTCAACAATTAAATATTTTAATTACACAAATTTCTGAAATTAATACTGCATCTGTATCAAGAATTAGTTACAGATTTATTTCTGATCACGTTGTGTGTATCTGTATGCGGATCTATACATATTTTAATAATTTATGATAAGATATTTCAGCTCTTGATATAAAAGTAGTTTTCACTTATTCCCCCAAACAAAACACAAAGTGACATTTCCAGGTATGAATCTTTTATTCCTGGTTGTATAACATACACAGCATTACCACATCTGTATTAGGCTCTTATCTTACAAGGCAGCTTCTCGGAATTCAAATGTAACTTCCTTAGCAGTCAATTTCTTATAAACAGCTGAAAAGGTTTCCAGCTGAAAATTAACAAAACCTCAGGATTATTAACGCGACATGGAGGTATATAATAATAATCACTTGTGTGCAATTATTATGGGAATATAAACAAAAATACAATTTAAAAAGAACAAAACATATTGCAAAATAAACACAGGCCTGAAGTGTCTTCCACTAAATCATTGTGTGTTTGTGGCAAAACACAAAATTCCATATCCCACGAGCATCAGTAATAAAAATGTGTTTGCCACAAGTCTACAGATTTTGTTTTGAATATATGGCGTTATTATATCTTGGTGATCTAGAGTGATGGTTGTATAATAAACTGTTTCTAAATTACTCTCTGGGAAGTGATATCAATTAAAACATTATGTAATTAACACAAGTACAGTTCATTCTGTCACACACAGAACTTTCTCAATAAAGGCATTGCTATCAATGTTAATAGTGTTTCTTATTTTATCAGGCTACAGTATCTCAACTATAACTGAATTCCAAAGATTTCCATCCACCACACTAACTCACCTTGTGCTCCACATTGGTCTGTTGGGTTTTATCTAAGTGAACCTTAATCAGTCGTGACCCATCAAGACGGATTCTAATTCTCTTGCCCACAATTTCAGCTGGGAAACAGAGATCATCCAAAATGCTGTTATGTACTGCAGTCAGGGTACGACTAAAAATGACAACAGATGGTAAAACATCAATAAGAATAATAATGCGACAACACCAAGACAAATTACCGATCTGTTACAACACCAACAATAAAAATACCGCTTTACCCAATCTGAATTTGAATCATAAAGGAAATGCTGATGTCTGACAGGATTTGAACCCAGATGCTAAGGAACAAAAACACTAATTTTGTCAGAGGCAACTAATTTGATAATCGTAAAGGGACTGAAATCAATATTCTGAAACTGGAAGAATCTGTAAAAGTTAATAAATTCCAAATTTAGAACAATTTTATCTACATATCAGAAAATGCAATAAAAGGATTGTTCTGATTCAGCAAATACACAATAACAGAAAATTTTATTATTCTTAAATAAACAATGGTACCTGAAGTGAAAGAGTTTGTTCTTGCAAATATCAGTGCTGTACTGTAAATATAGGAATGTTCAGCCACACCCAAATAGTTTACATCCCAAATATAACTTATATAAAGTCAGATAATAAATCAAACCTGGTGTTCAACAGAAGAATTTATTTACTGATCACTCTTCATATGTTTATCTTTAAGGGTGCCACAACAATAACCTCTCACCATATTAGGTTGTCAAAGAACAACTTAAAAACATCATAATACACCCATTCTATTTTCAACAATCACTTAAAAAAATCTAGTCACTTTAGTGAAATATGAGTTATCGTAGATAAATAGGTATGTGTGTGTGTATGTATATAATTCGGCCAGTAGTAAACTAGTATAAAATCCTATAATCTAATTTCATCATTTGAGGAAGTTAATCTCAACAAGTTCCTGTAAAGTCTATTTGACAGAGGTAATAATCTTGGTGGTTCTAAGATTTATAAATATGATCCTTGGACAGTAATATAAATTCTGATATACAAATATTAAACTTTCTCAGAAAACTGGATATCGGATTAATGTTCTTGCTATTGACTCTGATTATACTTCATGAACCAAGTTAAATGTTATTGAATAATATTTTTGTTTAATATCTTTTTAACTATTGCTCAGATAACTGTTACTCCTGAAGCAACTTCAATAATTCACCAGATTGAAAACTGCCAAGAAAAAGCACAAAGACTGACGTAAGTGAATATCAGAAGTTCCTATAAAAATGCCACATGTAAGAACAAGTCGGCTTACTGAAGCAAGATAAAAATGCCACATGTAAAGTACCCCATACATCTAAATACTGTGATAAACACTAAGAATGTACAAAAAAGTCCAAGATCTTAACCTAATGTGTGTATTCTGCAATGATAACCTACACAATAGAGTACGGTAAGAACAGTTTTATAGCTTTATAGCACTTCCACATAACTAGCAATCAACAAAGCAAGCTTTTTAATATACACAGAATTTCAAATGTATACATAAATGTACATTAGATCCATGGTTTTCTTGGAATAAAGTGCCATTTTTAAGGGTATATATTTCAGCTATGTATTTAATTTATTAATTCTTTATGAGACCAGTTTATCAGCTCATATCCTGTGTCTGCAGGTAATCAACCAATCATTAAAAAGATTAATTACACAACAAATCAAGGAGCAAACAGTAAGTATCCCAACAGACGGACAAAAGGCGTTTCCAGATGCTAAATCTGTTGTTTTTACCGTTTCTACAAATTTTGTTTTTGAAATCTTGTGTCTTTATTCCTTCAATGAGTAGGTGTGTTTATTACATTGAGTGTGTATTCAGTAAATGCCATGCCAGTAAACGATGTGCCTATCGAAGAGCACCAGTGCGTTTTGGAAGCATTGTCACCATGGCCTAAGTGATAGCCCCCGACAAACAGCGGTATTTGCCACTGACCATTTACTCGCTATAATTGTCTTCATACGTATTCATACAATAATTCATGTGTTGTAAATAATATGTAAATTGTATCAATAAATATAATTAATGAAGCATATGGCAGAAACAAATGCAGGTCGCCTGACATTTGTCTTAGAGCTTTTCGGTACTGCTTGTTTTGGGCGATAAATACATCGATATATACAATTCGGCTTATTCAGACTGCGAATCATACAAATTCGTCGCCTTATTTAAAAGTTCACTGTATTATAAATACATTCTGTGCTTGTTATAATATATTTATCTAAATTAAAAAGGTTTACACTGAAGTAAATCCATAGTAATTGTTGATAAAATTTATATGAGATAAATACAGTACACAGAGTGATAAACATGGTGACATACACTGAATCAGTGAGTGTCAGGCTCAATTTGACTAAATAATAAATGTCAGTTACATATGATATGTGATTTAAGAACAATTCATTACTGCTTTTCAGCAGGTGGCACACTGGACTTATTCTGGTCTGTGTTCATGGCTATGGATGCCATTCCCTGCCAACGTAATATGGCTTCAGCTGACCTGTTACAACTGAGGTTGGAGCTGGACAGCTGTCACAAGGTTGAAGGTGAACAAGGTTGCTGTT
This sequence comes from Paralvinella palmiformis, assembly GCA_025642065.1. NCBI lineage: Eukaryota > Metazoa > Annelida > Polychaeta > Terebellida > Alvinellidae > Paralvinella > Paralvinella palmiformis. Next base: position 91,188 of record JAODUP010000266.1, on the reverse strand, counting down.
CCCAGGACTGCCTATGCTGAACCCATGTTGGATTATAAATGCAACATCTAGTACAGTCATGGATTTAGACTAGGACCAAGAATTCCCCCAAACCAAACAAAGAAAACTAATTTTGACTGAATCGAATAACTTTCAAAATCGAAAAAAAAGAGAACAGATACCTTTACATTTAACAACCAGCCTGAATCAGGGCTCATGGGCTGCCATTGCATATGAATATGTGGATGATTTTTTATTAGCACTGTGATAGAAGTGACAAGTTCAGAGGTGGCAACAATTCAGTTTTTAAACAGGGTTACAGACTGTATACAGATGCCCAAGGACAGGTGATGTTGCTGAAGTTCAGAGTGAATTGGTTTTTGCCGCTATTGAGGTAGTTTTAAATGCTAATGGGTGCAAATATTCTGTGTCATAAATAGAATATTTTGAACATTTCAGCAGACATTGGTAACTTTGGTAACAAATTGTGTACATTTTTGTATGTCAGCATTCTGTTATTGTTTGTAGCTTAATGATATGTACATTGTGTTAAAAGTTCAGGTTGATATTCTGAAAATTAACAAAATTATTGCACATTTTGTATTTTCATGGTTTGACAATCTTCGGACATTTGTGAAAACTACACATGTTGTTGTTTTCAAACAACTGCACAATCTTTAATATCGATCAAAGGGTTGTGAAATTAATGGCTAACAGAAAATATATGGACAATATTTATATTCCTTATATAATTATAATTTACAAAACATGGCACTTTGTGCCCTTTGGTAAGGTTTTAAAAGATTAATTTTGGGTAATATACCGATTTAATGTTAGATTTGTCATGCTTGTAATGAACTAGTGTACATAATGTAGCATTTAATAATACATTGCAATATAGAGAACACATCAAGATATTTTCTAGAAGTGTAACTCCCAAGGAATTCATATATATGAGGCTTCAAAGATGGCTTTCATTTAAGCATAAAAATGCGTGGTTTAAAAAAAATCTACTGGACTGATTTTGTTCAAATATTTTTTTTTTACTTCAGCACCAAGTCTCTTTCTTATCAGGTTAATTTTAATATTATTATACAAGTTGAAATATTTTAGTTGGGACACCTACTAATAGCAAGCAACAAAACCTACCATTTACCAAAAAATATTAAAAGAGGACTTGAATGTTTAAGAAGTCTATGTTGTTTAAAAAAAAATACTTTTAATGTATCCTTGTGCAAACAATTACCCCACCCATCCATTTGATCATACAACATATTCAAATTACACATGTCCTTAGGTATTAACTACTAATGAATGTTCATTAGTAGTTCATTAGTATTAACTACTAATGAATGTTCTTTTATTCTTATTTAACCAGACCTGTAAGTTCTCTGGAATTTTGTCTCATTATTGGTTAATAAATTGAATTGAGGATCTATAAACATATATATAATGGACACCTGGATTAATAGTGTTAGTGTAATGTCATGCACAAGGATGTATTTCTGGTGGTTTTATGACATGCAAATATCAAGAAAACTGAATCCAATTCTTGTAACCTGGGTCTGGGACCCATCTTACATAGTCTGTTTCATGTGCAACATACTGAATTAGCGAGCAGAATGCATCATGCTAAAAATAGCCAATCTATGAATCGATAAACAAAATGAACTTGATAATACACTAGTGTAATGGGATATATGCCCTTGCATACATAGCATACTAGATCTAATTGTAAATCTTTCATCTGAATTGCTCTTTTAGAATAAAATTTGAATTTTAGGTTTAATAGTACTGAACTGTTTGTAGTGTAACCAGCATGCAACATAATTGAAAAGCATGCTCTGTGGCTATCATTTTCTTGTGGCCTGTACTTTTGATGTGACCATCCAAACTATACCGACTGCTGTTTACCAATTTGATGCAATATTTGCACCAAGCCAGGCGATTGTTGCCAGTTGGATCACAGCACACCCACTCCTGGTATTCGGTTATTTGTAGCCATTCCTCCATAAATTAGCACCTTCCCTTCACTGCAGACATTGTTTATCACATATAATTAACTCTGTAAGGTTTACTGAACTCATGTTTCATGCAAAATGGCGGATGACACATAACATAGCAACAACAAAATCTTTTCCTGCTGTTTGAACTATCATCTAGATTACCATGCCTTCACATACATTCATAAATGTATACTTTATATCTACAGAATCACTGAAGTTACCTATATGTTTTGTTAAAACAAACCCCACTTACTCCAATACATCACTGATCACACTGTAATATCTAACTCTTAGCAATCCTAAAATTCAGGGCAAAAAAGAGTCCAAGTTGAAAACAGCTTAGGAAAAACAGATGTTCCAAAAATACAATTTGAATAGACATCAACATAACAAACCTCCTAGGTCTCTTTTGCTTGTTCTTCCTTTTGCTCTTCCTAGTTGGCTTTTGCAGAATCCTCCTCTGAAACCCAACAAAAAATAAACATGATAAAAACAATCTTTTAGTTAGATAGTACAAATCCTGAAAATTAAACAATGATACACAAAACCAGATATTAACCGATATATACAGAAAAACTCTTATACATATATAAACACACAGAGTATGCAAAAATTGTCAGCTCCATTGACCAAAATATGATATCCAACTTAAATTCATCCCAGTCTATTATTTGGGCCATTCTGCTTAATCTTTTGTATTCACACTCAGATGGCTTTCTTCTGCATGTATCTTGATCAAATTCAACCTCGATCATTTAAAATAAAACACACTCAACAAAATAATCTATGTTTCAGACATAAAATCAGCGGGTTCACTAAACATTTCACTGGTGAGGACATGTTTTCTGACAAGTGAAGCTGTGATTGTCCACACTGTGCGTGTATAGCTATAAATATATATATATACACACCAGGGTTGGGGCCGATGTATTCCTGTACTCATTGTACTCGAGTACATAATTTGAAGTACTCTGATGTATTCATAACAGGAAGTACTCAGGCTGCATAACATATTGAACGTGGTTAAATAAAATAAAGACTGAAATATATGTTTGCATTGCTGTTAATTATTGAATGATTTTACTTGAAGGGTGATCTAATGTTCTTGATATCTTTGTCTACTTGTATTAAACCAGCTGCTATATGTGTATATGTAGATCTACCACCTACTACATGTCAACATGAACTGTCAAGATGTATCTTTATGAAATAGCAAACTTCAAATAAATTAGTGGTCCCCCCCCCCATTACAGAGTTATATTTGAGTAAATGTGATTAAAAATGTACTCATAGTCGAGTACTTTGAAAAAAACATGTACTATTACTCATCCACATACGGAGCAGGGTTGGGGCAATTGCAGGACCACGGTAATCGATTACAATTACCTGAGAATATCATGATTACGATTAAATTCATTCCAGATGTAATCGATTACAATTACAATGTATTTAATACAAACATGAATGTGATTCTTCATCAATATTCATTCAGTTACATGTATACTGATATAAACATGTTGCTTTGTAAGAATCAGACACATTTTCAGGGATGTTCTTGAAATGAAAATGTACAAAAGTCTTTGATTCCATTGTACAACATTAATTTGCTTTAATATTTCTGAGACCAATATTCATTATAGAGCAAAGGAGCAAGTAATGCATTGATAGAGATAAACTGAGATTAGTGCAAACAATATCAATGGATTGTTTGAATATACATTTAGCAACGAAATACATATGGCATGACTATAGCCAGATAAGGTCTATTTAATAAATGAGATAATTAGAATATAGTCAAAGCCCCAACTCCGACCCCTCTGTAACTTCACCACCTTTTCAGTCTTAAATTATTGCTATGCTTTAAATTATATTTTTCTTCTCCGTACTTCAACCTTTGATCTCTGTCCAAAACCCACGTTTGTCACTGGGGGCCAAGATGTAGCATTGTTTATGTTCACTAATGCATGCATTAATTCAACTGGCTGATTGTCATCCAACTGTCAGCCAATCAGAATCTTTGCATCTGGAGTTAAAACGATGGTGTCAGAAAGAAGTCATGCACGATTGCTGACATTGTGACTAGTTTGGGCTTAACCATGTGAAAACAACACAAGGTAATCTGAAATGCCTGTTTATATGACTTATAATAGTGGCAACATCTGAAGCAGTGTTTCAACGCATTGTCCTTTCATGTTCAAAGAACAAATAAACTGACAAATCATCATGTATATAAATATGACAGCAGTCTGTCAATGGGTAAATCAGTCCGAGTGTTAACTTTTGCCATACATACCAAACCATATCTCTGGCATGATAAATAATCTTGTGCAATCATGAAAGTAATCGCTGATTACAATTACAGTGTAATCGGATTACGTTGTATCTGGAAATGGCAATTACGATTACCTGAGATTATGTAACTGATTACAGATTACAATAACCCCAACCGTCCATACAAGATAACAAATGGAATCACAATCACATTATTAAAAATATGCCAACCACCTAGTGTAGTTAAACACCACTATTTACACAGTTTCACCAACCTGGGCAATCACAACAACATGTTTTCCACTGAACTTCTTCTCTAGCTCTCTGACAAGACGAGTCTGAATTTTCTGGAAAGCTTTCAGTTGTGGCACAGGCACAAAGATAATGATAGCCTTCTTTCCCTGAACATCAATTTCCTTTGAAGCAGTGATGTACAATTCTCTTAGCTGTGCCTTTAGGTCACTGTTCATCTCCAGGTCCAAGAGGGCCTAAGTGATGACAAAAAAAGAAGAGTATCATTACTAAACAAAATAAAATTACTGCAATTTAACAAAGTAATTGGTAAAACAAGAAAATTTGGAAAAGTCTTTGGTCAAATATATTTTCAGAAGCTCTTAATACGTATCCCAACAGAGCGGTATTTCTATCTGCACTAACTCAACAAATTTTATTCTTTCAACGAGTAGGCATTTTTATGTAACAGAGTGTACAGTTGGTAAATGCCATGCCTATCCAAGAGTACTGGTGCGTTTTGGAAGCATTGTCACTGTGCCCAACACAACATCCCTGACCGAGGCCTTTGCTGCTGACCATTTATCCCCTATGATTGTCTTCATATGCATTAAAATCAGATTCCCTCAGCTTTCTAAGGTATAAATTACTATTATGCGCGAGAAGAAATAGTTCCCACGAAAAACCAAAATAAATGTAGACAAGAAAAAAAGAATTTATGGAAAAACAGAAAAGGGACATATAACCTTTATAAAGAATTTTTTTTACTTTATTAAGTGAGACTGTACATGTGTATATATGGTGATAAATAATTAGGTGAGTTTCCCTAATGTTATGTGTTAAAGGGTTTGAGGACTAATACAACTATAGTAACAAATATCATAAATAATGTCAAATGTGTAAACAATCACCCACATATTAAATAATCCAGTTCAAAGTGCTGATTAATCAACTTTTAATGGCCTGTTGGTGCTGCCACTTTGAAGCTAGACAAAGATCGGAAGCTCCTGAATGCCGACTTCACTTCGACGCATCCAGTTGACCTGAAGTCTGTAGAGCCCATACATGAGCTTGTAAACAAGTGTGAGCAAAGTCAAAGAATTATTCCAGAACATAATGCAACTGCGTTGGTAAAATTACGTCATGAATGACATACAACCATATCAGTTTGAGCCAGAAGGAACCCAACAAGAGTAAGATGATTCAAAATGGCTCAGATGTTAACGCTAAAGATAAGACTAGAGATCAACCATGTGATGTCACAGCATTCCAGTTTTCTCCTTCCCGCCTTCAAATCTGGCTTCCGGTGCAGCAGTAATGGCAACCCTCCAGTAATTTGGATTATTTCCCTATATCTATGATATCAGGTATATTTTGTGATTATTATTGTGGAATATTTGGTTACTGTTCTAAACATAACATATTTTTTTAATATTTTCTGAGGGTGGACTGTCCCTTTAACCCTGTATTTTGACCTTCAAATGGTTTACAAGTGTTATGTCAACAGGCTGTGGCGAAGACTACACCATTTTCACTGAATAATGCAAAAGAAATACAGTGAAAATGGTCACATACCTGTGAGATTGAAGTTTCAAATTCATCTGGTTCTTCACCTTGTGGCTTAATGATTTTTGCCCTCTCTGAAAACAGAGCCATCTGAAACAAAGATAAGATGTTTGACAAATACTACCAAGACAAGTACAAATATAGTCTACACAACCTATTGTAATCCTGAATATGCTTTTCTCTATACAGACAACTTGACAACAAATGATAGATTATAGTAACAATTAACCATTTCCCGAACTAAATTACCATCATACTCTCATGTGTCAACACTGTTAAGTGTAAACAATAACATCTTTATATCAAATCAAGACTGTTTCATTTTAAATATAAGTAATGCATACACCAAACACTGAAGTAATTTCATGATTCAATGTAATCAAAACTAGTGATCGATTTCATTATTAGACAGGGTACATGCCAATGATATTGCCCAAATATCAACACTAATATTATAACTAACTCAACAAAGAAATATTATTCTACTGGCTTACTTAGTTACTATTTTGACCAAGAGTCAATTCCTACTTTCAGGGCATGACACTTACTGTTGGCATTCACTTGTCCGGTAGGACAAGTGCTGCAAAATTTTACTTGTCCCATCTGAAATTTATTTGTCCCAACAAACCTCCACAATATCACATTTGGTGAGCTTTACGAACACGTGGTCACTTGCCTTGATGCTATGGCTAATCCACAAGTTTGACCAGAGGTTAATGAAAGTCGTTGGAATTGGGATAGTGACACTAAGACTAAGGCTGCAAAATTTTACTTGTGCCATCTGAAATTTATTTGTCCCAACAAACCTCCACAATATCACAGAATTATGATCTGGGGGAAATGACACGTAAATTGAAATGTCAAGAAATGACGAATAAATAGTGGTTTTTTATACGCCTCAGTTTACTTGTCCTGTCAGGCAAGTACTTGGGATGATCTACTAGTCCTGCATGCAAACCCACTTGTCCTGCCCCGACTTTCTATGCTATCACTTTTATAAATCAGAGATGAAAGGCCAAAGGGGTTACTCAAGAATAAACTACCTGCTCTCATAATGTATTAGGATGAAATATTAGTGTTTTTTTATCAGTTATGTCATTTCTAAAGTCATATTTGGCTACAATATTTCAATTAAGCATTTCAAGTGTAAACAGGAACAGAAATAAACAAATTTCTGGGATTGTCTGTCAACCTCTTATATTTGAGTGGACGGTGGTTCACTCAGGTATCCGTTCAACCATTGGACGTCATCATGAACAGAATACGAACCAGTGAATCCATTAAAAAATAGAGCCCCTTTAAACAAACTTTACAAAGTACTCAAATTACAACATTTCGATATAAAATCTTCGCAACTGGGCAAGTGTTCTAGAATACAATTTAAAGAATTTGTTTTCCCAGTAAAAAGCTGGCACCTACAAGAAATACAATAATAAGCCATAATTACATACTAAAAGTGAAAGGCCAAAGAGTAAATAAAATAAATGAAGGAAACAACCCGGCAACGCTAGTAAGGGGTAGGGTCGAAATCCATAAGCATCTCACATTTAAATGGAAATGAAGCATTTATATATGTCAAACTAAAATCACACATTATTATATTTTCTAGACATATACATATTTACATGGTGTATGACATAATAGGATGGTGGATCCACTTAAAAAGAAACATCTTTTATTAACATGCTACCTTGTATACTGGGCAAACGGAAAAGAAAGAAATCTCGCCGAAGTCTCGCGAGAGTACTAAGACAACTCGTACCCATGACCACTCGTATAGTAGACATATCGTACTTAAGAAACCTCGTACCCAATATACTCGTACAAAGTAAATTGTGTATTGTGTAATGTGTGTTGGTAACATTATTATTCAACAAACATTTTACGTAGTATTATATGAAGTATAATTGTGACTTGTCTGTTAAATAATAAGTTAGTACGTACAATTTTTTGGACAATTCTCCCAAGAGGCAAAATTTCCTGTGGCTTGCTATCTGACAATATTGCCCCAATATTCATCACAAGAAACCTAAAGGTTTGTGCAAGACATACTGGGTTTAAAAACATTCTTGTTTGAAAACATTTGGTGAGCTTTATGAACACGTGGTCACTTGCCTTGATGCTATGGCCAATTCACAAGTTTGACCAGAGGTTAATGACAGTCGTTGAAATTGGGATAGTGACACTAAGACTAAGGCTCGAAGTTTGAAAAGTAGCCTGCAGAGTTTTGAAGTTATTATTGGCGTGACAGTATTGAAGAATAGTTTGGATTATTTGAAAGAGGAAATGCTTTGTATCTACAGCCTCAGTTTTTCTTTCAGTCTTTTTTTAGAATTTTAATGGTATTTGGATGTACTCTACTTGTCACATCTCCGGAAGCAAAGCGTAGTTTCTCTCTGTTGAGGCTAATCAAAAGCCATTTGAGAAGCTGGATGGCTGACACAAGGTTTTCTGCATTAACATTAATGACATCACCTTACAATTAACACATCGATTCCTCACAGATTGCTGATAGGTACATTAAAGAACACCCTGTAGACGTTTGTTCACTGCCAGACTTTTCGACTAACTGATGTAGATTTACATGAGGTAATAAATATTTAAACATCATTGTTTCTTTCTCATAAGTATGCACCTTGAAATAAATGGTCAGTCTGCTTATTAAATATTTTAGTGACATAATGCACAATATGTCACATTATGACTGAGGACACTTTCATGTTTCTAATAACAAATCAAGTAACCCCCAATAATCCTAACAATCTGTATTTATTCACTGAACCAATTTTTGCAAGGAATGTCTACTTTTGCCAATATTTATACACTTGAAAACAAATCGGATTTTGTAGTGCTTCAGAAGAAATCTAAGTGTTATCTAATTTCCATTTTCTTCCACATAGAAAGGGGGAGACTCCCCCTCCCGTACTTTGTGTCTTGTATAATGGCTTCGACCTTGTTTAGATCCTTCCACACAAAAGTTCCTGAATCCACCACTGCTATATGTCTTAACATTTGATTCCATCCAGTGTAGTCCCTTCTAGTGAGTTGAGTTTCATCTCTTAAATAGGAACAACAGGCCAGATGTAGCCGATATTTAATTATTTTTATTTATTTAATTCAACCTCCATAAATGGAGAAAAACGGCAGTATAGTAAATCCTTTAAAACATATACAGCAATAACACATGGGATACAATATACTTTAAAACAGATATACAGCAATGTGTGACATAGGATACAATGTTCGCTAGAACAAATATACAGCAACATGAGTTAAATTAAAAGGCGCGTGTAAATAGTTTGACTAACACGTACTCGCAACACTATAATGTTCACTGAATAACTGGGATATGAAATACTTGACATTTGAGATAGTTGATCTTTACTGTTAAAATGTAATTAGAAGTTATTGCACTTCATATACTAACGCAATAATTGTATTTATAAATGAACATATTTTAAAATCTGCATTTTCTACATAACAATGAAATAAGCCACTTCTTAGATTCTATTGCTGACCGGGTCTGAGGTTCTGGTTGTAATAACACAACTGTTGGTCCCTTCATTCTCATTCACAAAGTTAGCCCTAAATGTGGGTGCATGGCCGGATCTGGGGTAATTTTACGATCAATTCGTTCACACCAGAAGCAAGTGGTTTGTTGTTCCAGGTGGCTGTTTTAATTAATTCCCCAAACTTCCGGAAAATTATCCTTACACCATTTCGGTGAAGTGGTGGTCATCAGAAAGAGAAAGTTTGTGTTCACAATAGTTATAACTTTGTTGTAATAAATAATAAATATACAAATAATAGTTCATATCAAGATTTACACAATTGTTTATTTTTCGTACTATCGATTCTTTACAACATAACATTGTAACTTTAAGGCAACATATAGTATCAAGAATGTGTCTGGCTATGATATTTTAATGTTGGGTTTCTGTGGTTTCAAATACACATTTGCAGCGCTGGGATGAATTAGTACAGTTTGTTCTAAGTACAGTAGTGCATGTAACTTACAGAGATACGAAATTGGCATCAGTCGTCAGCCAGTACCTACCGTATATATTCGCGTATAAGTCGACCACGCAGATAGGTCGAGGTCAATTTTTGACCCTGTAATTATTTCCTCATGCATATGCTCATCGTATAAGTCGAAGTCAAGTATTTGCCTATAATCCCTCAAAATCCTAATCATTGTCGTCATTCGCGAAAAAGCTGACACAGTCGTTTCAAACTCATGGTATCAGCAGGTGCGTCGTAAATATATCAATATCAATTTCTTCACCGGCTGCGACGCACACACACACACACACACACACGGATTTCGCTTTGATGTTATAATTAATAAACAAACTTGTCACACCAAACATTAATTGTTATTTATTGAATAATAATGGTTTAGTAGGCAGCGATGTGGCGCTTTTATTCCGACTCTGACTCTTATTGGGTGGAATCCTATAGTGTTGTGTGTCAAGGGTGGCCGAAAACATCTTTCCTTTATCTGGTAGGAAATATGACGCGCGTATAAGTCGAGGTGCTTCTGAGAACTCGCTTTTCCCTACCCCAAAAATCTATTTATACGCGAGTATATACGGGTAGATAGCATACAACAATGGAAGGATCGAGATAAATCTTTCCAAACATCAACTCCCAGTTGGGCTGTGGATTAAATTGCCAAACCATATTAAACTTGCACCAAGTAAAGAAATATTTTCCTTCTTAAGACCTATTTATTTAAATTAGCCTATTTATATTATATAAACAAGTGTATTTATGTTAGAGTGTGTTTGTGCTATATGTTTTAAATGCATTGTATTTATTAATCGATAATAAACCACTTACAATACTTGACAATTAAGTGCGCACATAAGCTTACGCACCCTACTTAAAATAAGAAGGATCAATTGTGGCAATATTTATTACAGATCACATAAATCTAACTTCTAAATATGCCTCCACCACATATATATCATTAGACATTATTGGGTAATTAACACATATTTGTTATCTGTTCGATCCAGATTGTGTTGAGATTGTTCGCATGTGTGTAGGCTATTGATTATGCACTACGTTGGCAGAGAATTGAGACGGGAATGTCCTTGACATCTTTATTCCACCCCGGGTTATACCCATTACCCATTAGTGGTGACACCTAGGTAGTATTATTATTATTATTATTATTATTAAAGAGAAAAATATGAAGTTGAGCTTTTATTAAATCAATATCCAAATATGGTATGGTCATTATAATAATCTTCAGTATGTGGCACTTAAATAAAAAGTTCATCATAATTGTCTGAATGTTCAACATAATTAAATTGATTGCTTATTGATCAGAATGTTCAGTTACATGTGTAGAATAATTGGTTTCTTCATCACTCTAATTGATATCCTTAAAGGTGTAGTAAATGTTGTCGGTGGTGGTAGATTGGCAATATTTACTGTTTGATGTGACTCATCAGCTGATTGATCCTGGAATGATGGAAAGGTTTCACCAGTTTTCCGTTGATGTCTGTGATTTCTCTTGTAGATTTCGCCTGTCTCGGTCTTGATCACAATGACCTAGTTGTTTTACTGTTATGTTTCTTGTTGTGTTTGTATCTGGTCCAAGCAGATTCAAACATTTATCAGGAAGGATGTAAGCTATAAATCAGTTTGCAATAGAGTCAGCATCCAAATCAGCGCATAACACATGATAAATCCAGATGTGCACACCACGTTTGTGACAGAAATAAGTAAAACATTTTGTAGTGTTATTCAGCATAATTAGATCCCAAGTTATTTGCCAACAAGAAATCATGTAAAATCAAACAATGATAATTATAATGATAGCAGAGAGCTTAAATATAGAAAGGCGTTACTCTTGCCGCGCCATGTTGAATTTTGAACCAGTGGCGCCTCCAGCGACCGGAGGCATTTCTCAGATAAACAAAAGTTCTCTGGTTGTCCACATGTGATCGTGTACATGTGTGTGCATGGTTGAAATGAATTGCCAATACTAGTACTATATGTTACATGATCACATACTCTTTTATTAATTAACACTTTAATTGTGCACACATGATATCGAAGGAAACGAAGCTCTGAAACTGTAAATAAAGAATTAAGTGATTTCACAGCCAAGTCACTTAATTAATTCATAGCCTACAATTTGCAATCATTTGACAGCTGATTAAAAATAATTGAACGTGGTTTAGGTTATTTCACAGCTTTGTGTGTGGAATGCGTAAATTTCATAAGTTGTTTTAATGAAAACAATTAGGCATATATGAGGTAAATGCATACAAACATACTTTCATCATGTCAGTTTATCATAGTCCATATTTTTATTATTATTTGGATATATACATATAACGATATATACAGCTATTATAACGCAACCATAACACAATTCACCATATATTCATCATGTCCGTTTACCATATATTAACTAAAAAAATTATAAGTTCATTTAAAGTCTACACCTCAATAATATAGACCATGCAATATAGGGCATAGGCTTGCCCAGCTGAGAACAAAGAATATACATGGAATATTAACAATGTTTATGTTTTCATTAACATGTTAGAGAAATTAGTACTTTCATACAATAAGCGGCATCAAATCTCTTGTGCCACAGGTTCATCTATAGTTACAATCAGTCATTTGTTATCAAATGGACAGAATAACCCAAATTGCTTCCAGCTCTAAACAACCACTACTTCAAAAATATGACATTTAGTCCAGATCAGTGAACTGTTTAAAGTTAGACAGAATATACCCAGAGATGTAATAGACACATGCATTGACTACTGTAACAGATTACGCCAGTAAATCTGTAACCAAGAGATTGGCCTGTTTACATGGTATCTCATAATCATAGAACTTCAAGGACTGAAACAGAACAATATCTTGTAAAATAGTGACTTGAACCAAGTGCATACACAATGCATAAACACATGTTTTCCTTTTTTCAAGTTGGTTAAAGGATTTGATTTGCATTTAAGTTATGAAGAGAAGTATACCAATTAAAGCACATGAGCTAAACATTCAAGTACTAATTCAGGTGCTGGTAATTTTTTTTGTACTAAGATATGAAATGGGCTGACAAAATTTCATGGGTTTGATGCCTTGTTTCTTATTTAATTAATTTTATAATACCAATTTTCATCATTAATATTTATAAATATTAATTACCATCACAGCTGGCCCTGTCTCCTGTATAGGTCTCCTATCTGTTAATACCTTTCTCTTTGATTTCAGTGAATGCATGCGATGGATTTGGTACATCAAAAATAGTTGGAATAGCATTCTAGATAAGTTGTCTGGTTCATGAATTCCGTTTCAGTGAAATGCATATCATACATTCTACAATTAGTATTCAAGTAATTTAAATCTTTCCTCATCATATATCTGAACGACAACAATTAATAACCCATCTTTTACTTCTGTCAATAGAAAAAATAACAAAATGAATGTTTCTACCACTAAATGAGGTATTTAATAATTAATTTCATAACATTTAAATTATAAATAGAAGTCCATATATGACAATAAGTACCAATTGCTTACGTTTAAAAAATAAATATGGATGCAGGTGATCATGTAAATACTCAGCTACTTATAATTACTGTAATTAGGGGAAAATTATCTGATTAAAGTAATGTAATTTTAGAAGTCCAATTATATTATTAACAATAACCAGTACAATATACCTCCCGCCCATAACATCTTCAATGGCTCCAGTACATGTAAGTGTAAGCTTATATATATCTTACATTCCCATTTAGTGATTAATAGGTTTGATATTGTTCAATAAAATTTAATAAGATTTTGCCTGAAACAATTATAGATCTAGATTGATCTTGTTTGGGCCTACTGCTTGGGTCATGTCAAGTAGGGGCGTGTCTACTTCAAATTGTTATGCTTATTTTTTTAAATATCCTTTATTTTAAAAAAAACAGAACATATCAAATTTTTACACTAGCTTTCATTTCCTTTCGGGGATGTCTTTATTTGTGCATACTTTTTCTGTTATTGCAGCCGAAAACGGCGCAGAATGAACCAGTTCCATTAGGCGCCATGTTAACGAAGGGAGCTGTCCGTGACAATCTACATCCGGTCGCTAGGGTCCTGGCGCTCCATGAATTCAAAATGGCGTCCCATGTTAAAACGCGAAGTAACACGTCTTGTTATAAATAGTCTTTGGTTATAGCATATGCTGATCAAGCAACAGCCTGGGGAACACAAGCAAGCAAGCAAACTTCACTTTGTGAGCTCCGGTGGTCTAGCGGTTAACAAGAATCACAGATCCCCCAGCACGAGGTCGGAACTTTTAATGAGATTAATTTATCGACTCACAACATCGTTGGTGGCTGACCAGGTTAAATGGCGCTGCTGTTGCTGTCTCCACTGAATTATTAAAATAAAGTAGGATGTTAAAGACCCCCTAATGACGTAATACACTCTGGCAGTGACTACCCTCAGGGTATTTCGGCTCCATCTGTCCGTACTGCTCCCCTGTGAGTGGTGGGTTAGGAGATACTCTCAACCCATCCAACATAGACGCTATGCTGATCAGGCGACAGCCTGGGGATTCTCCCCGAAACACAAGCAAGCAAACAAATTTCACTAAGTGAGCTCCGGTGGTCTAGCGGTTAACAAGAGTCACAGGTCCCAGCAAGAGGTCGAAAGTTTTCCAATTATTAATTTCTCAGCTCACAACATCGTGGGTGGGTGATCACGTTAAATGGCGCTGTCGTCTCCACTGAATTGATTAAAATAAAGGGAGACATTAAAGACCCTCTGAGGACGTAATACATTCTAGCAGGTGACCACCCTCACGGTATTTCGGCTCCATCTTTCCGTACTGCTCCCCTAGCTACGAGTGGTGGTGGTGGGAGGGGGGGTTCTCAACCACTCCAATATAGAGACTGTGCTGATCAAGCGACATGCTGGCGATATATATACTCCCCGAAATACAAGCAAACTTCACTTGAACTTCAGAAAGGCAGTACCATACAATATAATATAAAATAGCATAGACTGATCTGACTGATAGTTATATCTACTTGATATTCACCAGATATAAATGGCTAAATGATAAAGACTAGACTGAGCGAAATAGATTTTTACTGGTCGCGAAGTGTCCACGACATAGAAGTGTCCAAATTTCTAGAGGAGGAACTATTCAAAGGGGCGAAGTATCTGGTAACAAATCCAAACACCATATATGGTTATGCTGATGACCTATCATAACGGACACAGATCAAAATAGCCACAATCAAAACGGCCACAAACCAAAACGACCAGAAAATGAAACGGCTACTTTTTTAAAAAGCTTAACTATATGAGTGTGCTTAATATTATTTGATTGTATTATTTTCTCATCTGTGCAACATGATAAACAATGATTAAAGAATATGCTTGGCTATCATATTATAAACAAGATTTTTTATATAATTCTATATATACATTTTTCTAAGCATAACTTATAATATATGTTATTAATATATATAATTTTAAGAAGTTACAAGATGGACATGGTAGTGCAGATAGTGGATGTATAACATGTAGAAATATTGAATTAACTAAACTGGAAATGAAAGTATATTCTGCGAAGCATTGCTTCAAATAGCTAGCCTATCTCGACATATTAAAACTTTAATTAAAGTGGTTATAATACTGACTAGTAAAAAAAGAATTTATTTATATAAACCTACGACATACCTTTTGTATAAAAAACCTATTCATGAATATGTAGAATTCCTGATTCGTGTTGAAGTCCAATTTCTTTATTCAGCATCCTAATGTCATAACATTTCATAATATTAAACTATAGTGCGCGTATGATATTCTAAAAATATAATATCATAATCATAATGACTATGAATTTAAAAAAAAACAACAACATGTATACTCACAACTAAACATGTGCATGTGCATTAATCTATTTACATCCAGATTGAGAATACACTATAATCGATCGTGAATATATAGAAGACATAATCTCATGTCAAATAGCACGTTAACTACATTTATAATCTGCAGAACATAAAATAGGATCTATATGCATTATAGGATGTCATATAACACAAACTACTACAGTATATATATATATATATATATATATATATATATATATATATATATATAGTTTCACACTTTTGACAATAATTTTCATAGTGCATATGTTTGTGTGAATGTGGACCGAAGTGAGAATATATATATATATATATATATATATATATATAAGAGAGAGAGAGAGAGAGAGAGAGAGAGTGCTGATCTAATTTTAGGAAAATATCATATAATATTGGGGGGTTAGTTAAATACATTTTAATATTGATATATTTTAGTTATCTTTCTGGGGGGGGGAAATGGTATGTTTTAGAAGTTTAATATGTACGTGATGTTATAATTTCATTAATTTCATGTTTACAGTTGGTCTCTAAAATTAATTAGACATCTCTATATAACATAGTCGGTTATACTCCGTAATTCAGATTTCCTTCTAGTGGAATCGAATTATAACACTTTCTATATTTATGACCTGATCCCCACGGCCGTGTGTGCGTGTGCGTGATCATGAATTGATAATGTAATTAGAGAGCTTAAATATATAAATAGTCTTTGATGTAATGAAATCGCTTTGGAGAGACTAATTTCAACAAAGAATTAGATGCACACTAATAACATCCTGGAGTGTAGTTCCGTTAATTGTTTGAAAATATGGCTGCTCATGGAAAAGGATCTCCGTTTTGAGCTAAATTTAATATAATTTGGTAGTTTTTGTCTGTGGTCGTTGTTATATGTGGCCATTTTGGATGAGACCGTTTTAACTGAGGCCGTTTAGACTGGAATTTATTGTACTTTGCGCATGCGCATTAGTCAATCTAGCAATAAATATTTCAGTTAGTTACAACATCGGAAACTACGTTTATCATAATTTATTTTAGGTAAGTGTAAGGTTTCTGCTGAGTATTCACAAGGATTAAAGAAGTTGTTACCTTCGCCATTGTAAATGGTATTTCGTACGTCTGTGATTTTGTTACACTGCACCGGAAATGGTTTTAATAGCGTGTCTATCTTTGTCATGATTGTAGTCTAGACTCTTGTAAATGTTGAGCTAGCTCTAGAGTAGACACTTAACTAATCTATGTTGCTATTAATTTTAATAAAATTGGTATCCCTCTACTTAATTATTATCAGTCATAATAGTGATCATATTAATCATTTATATAGTTATTTATAATAAGTCTTATTTATAGCTAAATGTGTATATTTACTATTCTAGACTAGGACCAGGCTTAATAACTAAATGAGCTAATTAACATTAAATGAAAATTACCAGACTAGATCTAGTAGTAGTAGGATTTATGTTTCAACTGGTCTGGGGTACTGCTCAATCGCTCTTCACTGTTCAAATGTTTCACTGGGCTTCCCTTTGCTCGGCTTTAGGTTTGAAGGCTTAAATCTTAATTCGGGTTAATTTTAAGCAGTAATATTTTATTAACAAATCCGAAGTCGTATAATATAATTATAAATAGTCATAATTTCCAAATGCAATATTCGCTGTGACTGTTACTATAGTCACTTTCAGCCCGTAGTTATTTCAACCTACCTGTGTACTTTTCACCCACTTTAACATTAAAATTCAGACAGGTATGGGAGGTTGATTGTGCCAAATAGCCCCATGAGTTGGCCCTCAAAGTCTTGTGTGACTGCCATGATGTTGGTGTAGTGAAGATTTGAAAGTTTGCAATTTAGTTAAAAATGATCAAATTGTTTGGCAAATATGTTTTTGATGATAAAACAAATTATTTGGAACTGATTTGTGACTAGTGCAAGAACAAATTCACTGGAAAATAGGTAACCAGTCTAAGAGAACTGTGCCATAGCAAATCTTGCTCTTTTATATGGCCATTGGCATTATTAACCTACCAGGCATGCTAGTTATAATGTCAAAGTGGGTTTGGAGTACAGAGCTAGATTTCAGTCTCAGCCCAACTGAAGTTCATGATAGTAAATTGTATATGAAAATGCATACAAAACGGTCTTGGATATTTAGTGACTTTCTAGTCCTTTTTTAATGTGTGAATGCAATGTATTCTATCACTGATGGAAAAGATAAAACTATTGACGCACACTTTTGATCCATTTACAATTTCATAGCTGCCAATCATTACGATTTTCTATTATTCATTACACCCGTACTCTGAAAACTCTGATAAATCTGCCTTTTCCTGTAATAGTTTGGAAGCCTTTGATGGGCCAGTGAATTGGAATGGTGCGTTTTTTCCAAAAGGGCCCAGAATTTGTGGGAGTGATAGGTTTTACCTATGCATCAGATCCCCTCTTTCGTATAATGTTTCTTGATACAGAGATAGTGAAAAAATAAGGCAGTAGTCTCACAAAAACACATGCTCTTGTGGAGACAATAGCCAGTGATGATTCAAATTACATTGCCAGTTAGATGCAAAAGTCACTATTCGGTGTAGCTACAGATGGATCCAATGACATGAAGCTGTATCCAGTGATGATTAGATATATGTTCATTTACGTAACATTTACATGGGTGATAATGTGGGATTTTAGCAACTGAACCCAAATACCAATGATAGCGCCTGTCCTTGCTGCTGTCCTTTTCTTTCTAAAATTCCTAGTAGAATCTTCAAGTGTCATTGATAATACATGGAGATGTATGTTTGTTGTGATCAATTTATGATGACCTAGCTTACTTGTAATTATATTTTAATGGAATAAGGAAATTTAAATAAATTACTTTGTATGAATGTATCGATGAAACATAAATAATGGCACTGGGGAGTCACAGTTTGATATCCTTGCCTCTGTGATGGTGGAGATTTTGATCTTGTTTCACAGCAGTGCAGACTGTGAAAGAATACTCTCATTTGTCATCAAAACCAAGACAGCTTTCTACCACAGCATATCCACCAAAACTCTCAGTAGCTTGATTAAGTATCCTTAATGCCAAAGGCATAACATGTTATCAGCAGAAAAATTCCAATACTTTCCTGGCAAAGAATGCTACCTATCAAAACTCATGAAAAAGTGACAGTCCATACTATAGACTGCTAAAACTGAAATAACATTATATACAATGAGATTTGATTTTTTAGTCATTTTTAAAACTGAATCAACTGATAAATAATACAGCAATCATATGAAGATTTTAGTATAGTGTAGACTGTGTAGAGTGATCATATACTGAAAGTGCAGACTTATGATAACTTAATTGTGTTTAAATATGGTGAAAATCGGATTAAATGAAAAAACAGTTGAACCTTTTTATCAAAAGAATACCTGTGATGTTCTATTGTTTTCATATCAATAAATATGAAACATACATGGTTTTCTGATGTATGGTGTCATGTGAGACTAGGTCGCATTTTGCATGAAAATTATTAATCATTCCAATTTTCAAATGTTAGCAGCTCTGGACTTGAACAAAATTGTTGTCATATGCTTTATTAGGTGACAAACAGCAAAAACATTTTGTGGACATATGTGTTCATCAATGACACAAGTGTTCTTTTCATTGGCCAGTCATGTAGCACACTTAAATTGTCAACCCAATAATGATACATCATAATTATTGTAGCATATCTGAAGTATTAAATTCAAAACATAAGGTTCCCAAAGAAACTGTTATTTGGGGTGTGAGCATATAGTAAGAACAGAACCAAACAAATAAAAAACTAACCAGTGTCAAATTATCACATAATAATGCACTTGAACCAGTATTCCAAAATGCTGACTAGGCCTTGGTGTCATCATCTGACTTTTCTCAGCTCCTTTGGAAAACACATCAACAAATTATTTACTATACAATATACCACAATGTAGAAACACATTTTCATCCCAGGATGATTCTTTTAAATATCATAACGAACATATTAGATCCTGAAAATATTAACAAGTTTCAGGACGGGATCATACAAGTCATATCCAGTGTGTTTTATCTCTATAATCTTGAATGATGTATTTTTGGGAACTAGTGCCATCACTGTGTCACATGACTGATACTGTGTGTTTTGAGCTTTAACATAGCATATCAGCTTAGTGTTGCTATAGTTGGGTTCTGAAATACTAATGATATGGAAAAAATTAATGTAAAACAAAAAAATTAAAGCCCCCAAGTTATAATAAAAGACAAACAAGTTTATGCTTCCCTTTCCCAGTATTTCTGGTTTTCTTGAATTAATTATTTTTGCATCTCTTTTACGCATGAAATCCAGACAGATATATTTTGGGTTGGAAAGGTGAACGTTTTTCCCTACAACTAGTACAAGGCAAGTGACTTAGTATATATGCCTGTATGACTGATATTTCCATGATAGTCAATCTTTGCGATAGTTAATTTGCTTAAACAGTAGGCCTCCTTTATAACGCGGACCAGTATAACATGAAATCAAATATAACATGGTCAGACCTTGGACCCCAATTCATGGGATCTATGCAGAATGGCATGAAATCCACCACTGACCAATCAAAATTTTTGAATTAATTTGAACTTGTTTTTACTGTTTGTAATTCACATGTAAATAAACATATCCAATGGCCACAAATTACCCACAAGTAGATTTATTGATCACAACCTTAATTATACACCAGCCTGGCTCAATCAGCCAAATAAACAGCCCAATCACAACCCTCATCTATTGTGTGACTCCACCCACTAAATAAATTTGATTCTTTTTGTTAATTCACAGCTATTGCTATATTTTATTAATTACAATAAGCCTGAAACATGATGACGTCACAAACCAAAACAAACCAGCCACGCTTTGCATTGTGAGATTTATAGGGGGTCCGCTGAGCGATAATACCGTAATATTCCCACTATTTTAACCTTAAACGTCAACATTCCGGATCTGTTATAATCATGCCAAAATTAACTTCTGTGTACCTTTTAAAAATTGTATTCCAAAACTGAAAATCAGATTATAACTATATGCTAATCGTCCGTCATTGCTACTTTATAAAATGATAGTAAAGTGTGGTATTCAACATTGTAAACCATAGTACAATAATATTTACTGCACTCGTAAATCACACTAAAATTATATTTAACGAAAAGAAGAAGAATAGAGTCCAGTATATTGGTAAATTTAATTTATTATTTATGGATATAATAATATGGTAAATTACACTTTAATTACCAATATTATTATCCATCAGATCAATTACACTTTATTTGCGCCTTTCACTGTTTGTCAATCCTTAAACTGACACTAATTATAAAAATTTGACTCGCAGATTGTCATTTCGAATTAAAACTACCCAACGCTTTCTCAGCATTTCATCCCGCAGCCAACACATGCCAACTTAAATGTTTATATTGCTTACTAGTGGGATGACATACAATACGCAGGAGTTAGGTTTTGGCATGATTATAACAGATCCGGAACATTGACATTTAAGGTTAAAATGGCGGGATTATCACGGTATTATCGCTCAGCGGACCCCCTATAAATCCCACAATACAAAGTGTGCCTGGTTTGTTTTGGTTTTTGATGTCATCATGCAATGGGTCTGTTAGAAATCATATTTCTGTTTGATCATATATACATTGCTGATGAAACCACGCTCTACTACAAGATGCTACAAAACACTAGTTCTTAAGACTGACAAGCATAAGCACAAAGCTTTCAAACATTTGTGCACATATGCCTATCAGGGTTCACATGTGTCCTGGAATTCTTGGAATATACTTGATTTTAATACCACTCCTGTAAAGTCCTAGAATAATCCTTGCTTTTCAATACACATCTGGGAAAAACCTTAAAAAGGGAATTCACCATAAACATTTTGAAAACTCCGGCTTTTGGATGTCGTTTTTTACCAGATTTATTTCCCGAGTGATGTCAGTAGTGAAAATACTGTGATAGTGTTGGCGGCCACAAAAGAGGTAGGAGCAGGAAATATGTGATGTCTGCCATCGCATTCGTTATGTGATGTTCTGTCTATATTTATTGTATAAATATAATCATGACCATGCACACACAATCAAATCTGTGTAATATGACAATATTTATGTAGTCATGTGGTGATGTGAGGTCATGTCATGTTTTTTGTGGGGACAATTTCCAAAATCTTCAACAAGCCAGGCCTATTCACTAAGCAGTTGAAATGCTTGGGTCAAGAAAATGACACAGCGTGTGATGTGCTGCCATGTAGTATATCAAATTACCATATATTACAGGATAATACACAAATGACACTTTTTTAAGACTATTCACATGGCACATGCACAGTTGTTGGGGTTTTTTTATACTGTAAAAGGTATTTTTTACATTACACTGTAAAAAACTGTTAATAACCATAAAATACTGTAAAAATGTCATTCATTTAATATAATTATAAGTCACTTCCACTAGTCTTAGTGGATGTTGTTCAACACATTTATGAGATAGTGTCTTTGTCCCAAATTAATATTTATTAACACATTACTCAATATTTGACACATGAGTTTGTACATGAATACTAGGAATACAGCAAAATAATGTTATCATTCTTCTGCACACAAAGTGAATATTGTCCATCCAAACAGTTAATAGTCTAATTCAATACTGCCTCTGATAATCTTATGGATGGCAGAATACCAGCTTAAAAGCTTTACTGCAGCCTAGATGATTGCACACTTTAGTGTGAATATATTTCCAAAGTTGGAAAATATTTGCTCAGTTGATGCTAATGAAACTGAATCCATTGAACATTTTGTGTAATGGACTTGCATTCTGGCAGCATTGTTAGCTTGCAGATGAACACTGCATATTTCTTATTTCCAACGATAACATGTAAAAAATGAAATTCTGTGGCCTTCAACCTTTATGCATGACTTAAGGCTGGATATCAAATAAAAATCACAGTATTATTTCAAACTTTTCTATAATAGAAGCCAACATGCTGGTAGGTATCAACGTGATCATGAGAAAATGTAACACTGCTTCA
This sequence comes from Paralvinella palmiformis, assembly GCA_025642065.1. NCBI lineage: Eukaryota > Metazoa > Annelida > Polychaeta > Terebellida > Alvinellidae > Paralvinella > Paralvinella palmiformis. Next base: position 68,179 of record JAODUP010000266.1, on the reverse strand, counting down.
AATTGTTTGTTTTGTGGAGAGAATCCCCAGGCTGTTACTTATTCAGCACAGCCTCTATGTTGGAGTGAAACCTCCTCCACCACCCGCAGGGGAGCAGTAGGGAAAGATGTAGCTGAAATACCCTGAGGGTGGTCACTGCCAGAGTATTTTACATCATCAGGGGGTCTTTAACATCCCCTTTTATTTTTAATAATACAGTGGAGACAGCAGCGCCATTTAACATGGTCAGCCACCCACAATGTTGTGAGCCAAGAAATTAATCTCTGGAAAAGTTTCAACCTCTTGCTGGAATCGAACCTGTGACCCTTTGCACCAAGTGCCGTGTGCTTAACCACTAGGCCACTGGAGCTCACCGCTGTGCTTCAAATTAAATTCAGGCTGCCTTTATGTACTCAGGCAAAATGAAGTCACATCTTAACACTCTATGTCACCTGGGATACGAATATCACAATCCATGTATGCGTCAAGATTGGATAGATGGTGATTTTCAAACTAGTAGATTATCTCCAGTATATACAAGTAGTAATTGCCCACATGCCAGATATGGTTAAATAGTCAGTGAGGGTCAACTAGACTGGATAGTTAACTCAATTGCTGTTTATGTATTACAGTCATGCTGTAGTAGTACATGTTATCATTTTACTATTTTATAGCAGCATTTTTTTAAATTGTTTTTTTTTACAAGTCAGTGTAAAAAACTGTAAATAACCTGTTTTTACATGACACTAATAACCATTAATTAACAGTATTAATAACGTCTGTGTAAAAAACCTGCCAACCCTGGACACAGGTATGGATGCCTGCACACATACATATAGAGACAAACTATGCTTAGTTATATTATACTATAGTTATAGCCACTCAGGGGTTTACCTCTTTCCTGGGGATAAAAGCCGAGAATTAGCAGGCTTAAAAATCAAACTTGATGAAAATGTTTTTGTATGTAAATTGTGAATTCTTTGGCCTTCATTAAAAGGAATATCCTTTCAACTGAGCATGCTTAATAAAAGCAAAAATTAATAAGATTAGTATTCATGGTTTCTGGTGTAATAAGATTTGTGGTGTACATATATTACACTAGATGTAAAATGAGATTCTAGAGATTTGTGGATCTGTGCATATACTTGTTGTCTTACGTTCACATCTAAAAATGGCATCACATATCTGTTCCATTAAACAAATGTCAAAATACTCCTTCAAAATATTGATTGGATCCTAGAAAAGTACATATTTTGATAAAGAAATGTACTGGAAACTCCTAGACAACAATACATGTGGAAGTGTATGAACCCTAACCTATGAATATGTTCATTTAGTGGTTCATATATTTGCTTCTTTCATCTGAAAAAATGCACTAATTCTGGTGGATGAATATCACCTATCAAACATGGCTGCTACTTTTTACACAGTTTTGCCAAAGATTTTGTTTTCCACACAAACACTGAGATTTAGGTTTAAGCCAACAAATAATGAAGCAATTACTGGGAACATTTATGAAATAATCAGTTGTATGTAATCTTCAAGGATGGTGCAAAACCAGGTGAAAACGTGGAATCCCTTTTTTTGACCACCCTGTACAGTGCTCGATCTTGCTTTGCAGTCCACCTATAACACAGTCGACAACTTCTGGACGCCAACATCCCCATTATAATGTGGGCCTACTGTGCTATAGTGCTTGTTGTTAATGTTGAAAATAGGTCTCAAGCTAGGTGTGTGTGTTTTTACATAAGAAATCCAAGATAGTACATCTCCATGATATTAATTCAGAGACAGTATTGGGAATTGTGCCGATGTGTCATTAAACAACATTCATCCATCCATCCGAGACAGTATTGGAATACAACTATTGCAGACCCTATAAAATTATCAAACTGCATTCATGTATGATAGTTTAGATATATTGTGATAAAAAAAGTCTACACTAGGGGGAGAAGTGGGGCGATCGACCACAACATTATTGACCACAACATTCAAATCCTATTCGTTATTTATTACACTTAATAGTTTTAGGCTGGAACATAATATATAACTGAATAATTGTTTTGTGTTTACTTTGAAAAGAGTTTGCAACAATAAAACAATACACCACTGAACAACAATTAGCAACTGAAAGTAGGCGTGTGAAAATTCGAACCTTTGCCACTAGGTGTCAACATTAAAAAAGTCGGTAAGCAATATTCCAGCCATTCAGTTTGTGTTAGATTTTCACCGTGTTTTATATTCATTAGCTCTCTGTGTTGTATCCTTTCAAACAATTAATGTATGTAGAAATAATATGTACCTTTCATGTAAGCTTACATCAATAAATTTTGAAATAACAAGGGAAACAAAAGTGGTCAATCCACCCCTCCATTTTGTCGATTCGCTCTTTGCAGACTATAATTTTTGTGTCACTATCCTAAATGGGTTGTCAGATAAAGATCATGTAAGAAAGCTTAAAAGTTATAAATAGTCTTTGATCGTGTGACATATTTCTAATTTACATAAACTGTTAGTACGATAATTTTCTCCAGGTACAGCCTTATGAATCATGTGAGATTAATTTACATCAGACATAAAGCCTAGTATTGTGGTAGACCTTTCTCAGACTTGTTGTTAGTTAGACTGGTAGAAAAGTACTTCTTGCTGTATTGCGTTATACTAAGATCAAACCATTGAAGTGTAAGGTGGTCGAACCTCCCCACTTCTCCCCTAAATTAATTGAGTATATTTTAAGTTAGTATAGCTACTGGGGAAAAACTCAGAGTGCTAAACTTCCGCATCTTTTTATTTTTAAATTTATCATGAATGTTTTTAATGTTATGTTAAAGGGGGGATGCATTGTGTAAGCAATGCTTCAGGCATCTTCCTTTTCAACATTATGTATGCGTTTGTTTTCTTTAAAATGATGTATTTTGAATGTCGAAATAAACAATTTGAAGAAAAAAACAATGTTGGCCCCGGGCGGGTCAGCGGGAAAATAAAAAGAATAAAAGTCAATTTTATTTCCCGGCAGTGGGTTTCACATGTGATCAGCGGTTTGTAAAATAAGTATTAAAAAAACAGTGGCTTAATAGGCCACATGGAGCCTGTTACAAATATTTGCAGTCTTGTGACTGGGTTACTGTTAAATGGTTTTATTGGGATGATATCCAGATGAAATATTTTGCATGGGAAAATAGTCGTGATAGAAAATAGATCATCATTGTCTAATGGTTCTTGGCTTACCTTAATGTACAATTTTTTTTATCGGTTTGCACCATCAGTTGATTTTGTTTAATTAATTTCACTTCTTTTCCACAGCAGTATTGGTATTTACTGGCCTATTGTGACTTTGAGTGGAAGACAGCACATCAGCAGACGTGTGCGTACTCTTATTCCCCTTTATTCTTGTGTAATATGCATATTTAAAACTGGAGTACATAATTATTGAAGTTAAAGAATTATTACATTAGTTATCTGATACTTTATATGGTGTATTTTATTACCCTTTCAGGTTGGACAACTTGTAACTCTTTAATAATGTCAGACAACAAAGAAGATAAGGAAGATGATACCAAGTATGGAAGCTGTGAAGGGCCTGATGCTATGTATGTAAAACTGGTTTCATCTGACGGACATGAATTTATTGTTAAGCGAGATCATGCTTTGACTTCAGGAACAATAAAGGCCATGCTGTCTGGTCCTGGTAAGTTCAGATATTCAAATACACAGTGTGTTTACTGTTAAATGGTATTGTTTATTCCGTAATTTAGGGCCTAGACCCATATTACAAAGGCTTAATTATCTTGGTACATGTAAAGATACACTACAGCAGTTCAATTATGTTACAACATTCAATAAAAGCATAATGCAAAAATAAACCAACTGCTTTGATGTATGTTTCATTTCTTGATTTTAAAATCATATACTAATATCTCTTACTTGAAACTTCTGTAAAAAAGTTGACAAATATTTATTTCACAGTTCATTATATACTGGACACTGCATTTATAATTTCCCATTCTATTACATAATTATTCTGAAATTTATTACAGTATAAACAAATATCTCCTCTTTAGGTATTACATTTTAACAATGTCTCCCAGTCTCAATAGCTAATCCATGACTGCTACATAGAAATTTCACAATCACGGATATACATTTTCTATCTCTTATACTTAATCAATATAATTAGGGGCTTATTTCAATTTTTAAATTCCTAAAAAGCAACAGTTTACTTTTTTTGTTAACAGAATCAGTCCATTCCAGAAGACAACAATCTTTAACATGTTGCTTAAATTCAAACATAAATAATGATTCATTACCAACTCCTTGATTCATCCAAACATAATTATATGACCCATTTCATGTACATTATAATCCATTATATAGCATTGCTTAACTAATCTATTATCATTCATACTGATTATTTTCAGCCATAATTTGATACAATTGGTAAAGTAATTCACATGTAATGGATATCTACCACATTCAGCTAATACTGTCAAATTTTATGTTGTATTATTGACACGAAGGACACGTTTTAACAACTTTAATTGTACATGTACAATATGCTCAGTTCTTTCATATACCCATATCTCAGCACCATAACATAATATAGGTAACACCACCTTATCAAACAAGCTAAAATATGTTGAACATGGTATTCCATTACATAGTAATTATAATTTCTGCAAATTAATTATGGCTTTAGTTACATGTAACTTGTTATGACAGTCAGTGCTGGCTTCATCGCTATTACAGTTCAGAATAATGACAGTGTAAATATTTGTAATATCTGATGTAATCTTTCAGCCCTAAATGCCCACTGGCATCACTACAAGTAGAAGAAAGATATATTTATTGCATGTTTCTTGACAAATGGTACCAGCACTATGCTTTTATAGTTAATTTGCAGTAGTTCATTTTCTACTCTTAATATATGTGGGAGGGTGTTAAATTGTCAAGGGACTAGTTTATTATTTCACATGTTTAAAATATACCAGATTATGTTCACTATAAATAGCAAATTTGTTTTAAATTATTACTTTCATCTAGCTTTTGTAATAAATTACAATTGATTACAATATGTCCCCAACTATGTAATTAAATATACCATCACATTATTATCTATAATAATAAGCTATTAAGTTATTTTGTGGTGTTTCTACTTAGTTATGAACATTTATTAATTGTTTTAAAACTACATGCAATTTCACTTGTAGTTAAAAACAGGAATTATTTAGTGTATAATTTGATACTGGCCACTAACTGGACTACCACCTGGGTCACATTTGATCAGTTCATTCATATAACATAGTTAAGTTGATTGTAAATAATGAACTGGTAATTCAATGAAATATAGGTCTACTCTGGTTTTATTATATTGCCTAAGTTAATTTTTATACAGTGCAAAGTATTATATATATATTTATATATATCAAACCATTAGCTGTACAAGTTTTGTATATTATTATATAAGTTAAATTCTGCTAAACATATTAATCTTGATTCCTATTTTCTGTACCTAAAAAATCACATGCACATACCAAATATGATATGCATATATAGATATCTGTTTTCACTTGTTTCAGGTCAGTTTGCTGAGAATGAGACCAATGAAATAAACTTTAGGGAAATACCGTAAGTTTATTTTATACTAAAAACTCTACGTTCTGAATTTACTATTTGAGTAATCAAATTTTTTATTAAAATATCTTCGTTTCCTTTTTTCAGGTCACACGTTTTGCAGAAAGTCTGCATGTACTTTACTTACAAAGTACGTTACACAAACAGCTCAACAGAGATACCAGAATTTCCAATTGCCCCTGAAATTGCACTTGAGTTACTAATGGCCGCTAACTTTCTTGATTGTTAGGAGGTGCACATAAAATAACACCAGTTAATTTCATTAAGTATAACTAGATAATATTGCTTTCTAAAAGAACGGTGTAATTCCTTAATTTTTCTTCATGTTGTATTTTGTTGGATCTACCATGAATGTTTTTTGGTCATATTAAACAGTACTTTTTATAAAGTCAGTTAATAAAAAAAAACATTTTCATCACTTGCTCTTTTACTGATTCGTCTCACATAGTAATAAATTATTTAAATCAGGTTTGTTGTTGTTTATTAATGCGATAGTTGATAAGAAACCCTAATTTGTGTGAATTGTTTTTCCCAGTTAAATTAGTAAACTTTGGCTTAGTCATGGTATTACGTGTTACATTGTGAGATTATTTTTCAACGGTTATTTTAAGTTGAGGAACTGAAATGTTGCTGTTTTAGTCAAAATGGGCTGGGCAACTTCCATGGGTAATGAGATAAAATGCCATTCAGACATAGCTAAGCCAGGATTTGATAAGTGTGGAGAAAACAAATATCTTCTAGCTGTATCCAGTCATACAATTTTTTTTTTTGGGGGGGGGTGTTATGATATGCATTTATTAGATTTTGTTAGATGTAGGAGAAAAGTTACAGGTCAAGACACACAAAGATGTTTCCCTGATTTATATGCAACAGTAAAATAAATTGTATCCATTCTTTCATAAATTTGCCACCTGCACACCCACAAGCTGTCTTAGAAATAATCAATCTGTAATAGATCACTCCAAAAACGTTCCACCTCATCTCTGGGAAAAAAACAGCATAAAAACATTTGTGTTGCATTTATTGCTACACGGTCCTTAAAAAAAACCCAGGAATGCATCACTGCCCTAGATCTAACTAGACTATTTAAAATATCCTAATTTTGTGAGAAACCGCAATTACTTTTTTATATCGAGAACCCTGGAAACCTAGAATTAGAAGCGGCCAATTTATGGGGGGCAATGATTTATGAAGAAACACATACAGTATTTGGGGTGCCTAAATGATGATTGATCTTTTAGGGCCACTAATTGGTCATTAAAACCAGTTTGTCGGATTTAATCCATTAGACCAATATTTGTTTCTTCTAAAATAGTATGTATATCTAAGTGATACATGTGGAGTATGGGAATGCAACAATTTTTGTCAAAGCCGTCAAGAAAACTGGAATAATTTTGGATTGATCACATGAATTATAATTTGTTCGGACAAATCATGTCAGTTTTGGTGATGTTGGGGCATAAAAATAATACTGCATTGGTAAATTTTGATACTATTTCATTTAATGACATGCAGACCCACAAAGCTTTATAATTATCAATAATCATTTATTGGCAGTTTTTCTTTTGCTGAGTGGGCAAGATTAGATCATAATTTTTCTTATATAGATTGAAATGTTGTTTTGAATGGCCAATGAATACATGTACACATCCTAAATTTTGTGAAGAGGCAAAAAATGAAAGACCCTTCAGACAACTTCCAGTATTTTGAAACTGCATCAACTAATATAATTATCTCTAATATGTGATAAGATAATTAATTCTTGTCGCTACAATTCTAAAAACAATAGAAATCTGTTAGATACATCCAGTAAACAAGATGGAGATATTTGCACTCATTTATTCTTACATCATATGCCCAGAGATAAAAATTCACAATTAAAAGCCAATCATACAATACTTAAAACAACAGAACACATAAGTTAAATAAGGTAATTAAAATTATGTAAAATTGTTTTATAAAATACGGACTAACAAAACAAAGTAAAGCTTAAACAAAAGCTTTCTATACAATAACTTAAAAAGCAAGTCCATCTAGAAATCTGCATCAAGAGTAAACTTGTGCCCTCCATTAACATTTGCTATCACTCCCATCTTTTGGTATTCCCCAACGCGTTTCTCAAAGAAGTTGGTTTTTCCTTCCAGAGAAATGTGTTCCATGAAGTCAAATGGATTCTCAACATCATAAATCTAAGGAATAAAACACCAATATAAAAAGAACACAGAAGAATAAAGGATCAAAACCTGTGCAGCATTACCAGTCTGCCAACTAATGCTTTACAAATTTATTGTATCATGTGCATGTTGTACAAGTAGTAATAATATGGATCTACAATTGAAACATTTATGGATCTACAATTGAAACATTTACCTTGTCACAACCAAGCTCAACCAGCAACCGGTCTGCTACAAATTCGATGTACTGCGACATCAGTGCACAGTTCATGCCTATCAAGTTTACAGGCAAAGCATCAGTGAGAAACTCTTGCTCAATACGAACAGCATCACTGATGATCATTTGAACTTGTTCACCAGGCAGCTTGTTCACTAGATGGCTGTACATCAAGCACGCAAAGTCACAGTGAAGACCCTAAAAGCAAACCCAATAATCTTATTCATCACATAAACTAGTTTTACCATCATCAATACTTTAAATATTTTATAAGGAAACCCAATTGCTGAAATACATACCTCATCCCTGCTAATTAGTTCATTGCTGAATGTCAGCCCAGGCATTATACCTCGTTTCTTCAGCCAAAATATAGCAGCAAAAGAACCAGAGAAGAATATTCCTTCAACAGCAGCAAAAGCTACTAAACGTTCAGCATAAGAAGACTCCTTATCATTAATCCATTTCAATGCCCAATTTGCCTTTCTCGTGACACATGGCAAAGTCTCGATGGCATTGAAAAGAAACTCTCTGCAAAAGTAATATATTACACACTGATTAGATAAGTAAATGATTTTAGAATTGCTATCCCCACCCTTAAAATAATGTTTTGTGACATGGATTTCTGCCAAACCTTTCTGCTGGGTCTTTTACGTATGTATCAATCAGTAAGCTATACATCTCTGAGTGGATATTTTCTACAGCAATCTGATAACCATAGAAACAGCGTGCTTCAGTTGCCTGAACCTCTTTGCTAAAGCGTTCAACCTAATAAATAATAAAATACGAGAATGGTGAAGGAATGAGATGACCTTTGGCTTAACAACACTATATCAAGAGCAATAATTTGATACTCACCAAATTCTCATTTACAATGCCATCACTGGCTGCAAAGAAAGCAAGAACATGAGAAATAAAATGCTTTTCATCAGGCTTCAAGTTTTCCCAGTCTGTTATATCTTTAGACAAGTCAACCTCCTCTGCTGTCCAGAAAGATGCTTCAGCTTTTTTGTACATCTGCCAGATATCTGGGTATTCGATTGGAAATAATACAAATCTCCTTGGGTTTGGCCGGAGCAGTGGTTCCTCTTCATAGTTAACTTTGGCCTTTACAAGTTGTGTATCCTCAATTTTCTGCAAACACAACCACAACAAACTGACTTAATAAGATATTGATTCTTAATTATGATTTCCGAGTAGTGTGTCACAATTTTATTATTATTATTACGCCATATCTTCCAAAGTATTTTTTCAAGATTTAAATTTTAGGCACATCTTATATTTTTAATTATTTCACCAACGATCTAAACTATATTCATGTTCTAAATAAAACACAGTTTCTGTTACTCAACTATTCTGTGCTCACCAGCAACTATCAGTATCAAATATAATAGACTGCAACAATACTTATTTTATCAATGTACCCATGTAAGAGTACATTTAAAGTACTCTAAATTGTATTTTTCTATAGTTGTATCAAAAGCTGTATAGTTTTCTATGGTGATACTAAAACAATGACAACACACAAATAAATCTTTTAACCGATTGTTTCACATACATGTAGCATATACAAAAATTCCAAATGAACAGACCCGATCAATAATCAATTCGAGGGCCGAATACAAACCTAACCATTTGTTGGAGTTGAAATTATTTGGAGAATCAGCCGATAGCTGTCTAATTAGAATCATGGATATATACCAAGACTCCTTTTAGAAGACAACTTTGTAGATGTAGTTAGAATTGTTACTAGTTTCACTGATTCAAGATGTATCAAAAGAAATACACCTAAAAGAACATGAAACACTAACAAATTATGTTACCAAAATGCTTAATATCTGCCTACCAGCTTTACAGTGATGTCTTCCTTGGATATGGTCAGGTGATGTACAAGAGATTCACTTTTGTAACACCATTCCAGGCTGTCCTCAAAGCACATGTTTAGCCCAGGCCATGGTGTGCTAGAGTCTACAATGCCATTAGCTTTGAAAAACATTGTGTGTACCAAGGAAAACTACACATCTTTTGCAGCTTTAAGTTTACTGAAGCCAAACAGTTAGGACCATTATTATATATTTATATACATACAGATTCACAGAAACGGATTAAAATGTGCCCCAGAGAATTGTTTAGCATTGATGTATGCCTATGTCAATCTCTTGCAAATCAAATCCAATGTACAAGCTCATTTATTTAAAATTAGAGACCAGGCTATGTTAGCTATGAACAAATTAAATATCGATCTTTCTAAGACAATCATCACAATGATGAAACTACGTCAGTTGTATTCGAAAAATAGTAGAGTACTTCACTTCCATGGTATTGTACCAACCTGTTCCACAACCATGCCCATCTTAAAACAGGACCTTCCCATTTCACAAGCGCAAGCCTTGTGGTTGTAAGATGGGCAGCCTGTTTGTTAACTACTTGATTCAGCACACATCAGCATAATCAAACCTAAAATTTTATCATGCACCATTTTGTAAAATATGAAATTACTTTTTTTCACACATGTTTGTATGCACTTATATAGGTAGATACAATGTCCGTAAAAAAAATTTCTCAGTTTTCTGAAAACAGGATATTTTGGAAGTGTGTGAATCTTCCCGTTTCGAAACAGTCCATTCCTTTTAACAACTTCAAACAATTTACTGTTTCCAGAATGTAATTGTTCATATTTCTATATATAGAACTAAACTCTATATAATCTAGTCAATTTAAATTTCACATCATTTTGCTAGATCACTAGTAAAAATAGATCATTTTGAAATAACGGCTTATTTCTTTGCCACACGGTTGCAAAACCGGACGTTCCTGTTTTGAAACAGCCCCGATTGTCAAGATGGTGTGCAAGTACTCACAAGTCTACTTGTGTACTAGACCCAAGACTACTAGTACTAATAGTACACAAATATTTTAAAATATTTACTTAAATACAAGTGTGTCAGCCACAACCCTGCAGCATACTGAAGCTCAGCAATCAGTAGACCACCTAGGCCTAGCTGTTTCTTCATTAGAAATTAATCAAAGACTCCAAAATTATTAACTTTAAATTCCCATATGATCATATCTCTGTTTTTAATTAAACCATTTCAAAAAGTGAGGTAGCATTTTAAAGGCCTTTCTAAGTTCTGTCAAATGAAGCTACTTCCAAAGGCATTCAACCAATTCTGGAAAGAAATGTGCAAGCACCCAACATTATTTTACTGAACGTGTTAGCCGTGTACTTACCATATTCTGATTTGCAGTGGGTTGAATATTCTGAAATGACAAGATAAAAAACAGGTAAACACCAGACTGCTAAATTTGTGTTACTGGAGAAACTACAACGCTTTTCCAACAAATATTTTACTAATATACTTATGATAATACTACTTTCACTTGCACTTTGTGACTTTGTCTACTAGAGTCTAGATCTACTACTTTAGTAGTACTACTAGTACTAGTCGACTAGAAAAGCCTACCTCAACTTGACTCTCTCCTAGAACTGTTTTTTGCGATGGATTTGATATGTGACCCTTGTGATGGCTGTCACGTTTTTGGAGATCTTCAGAGAAATGAGCACCCAACATCTTGATAAATAAAATCGCTAAAACTTAAATTTTCTTCACAACTGCTAACTCTAACAACGTGCAAAAAAGTGCGGAAGACTTTATATATATATCGAATTTTCCCGCCAGGAAGATGGCGGCATGGATGACAAATATGATTGGTTAATTTAAACAATTCCATTGGTGATTGGTTTTGCCAGTTATTGAGATTCGATGTTATATTAATATGGTTTACAAATGTTTTCTACTAATTTATTAATCTACAATGTGTTTATCAGTATAAGAAATGTTATTTTACTATCTTTTATGCAATATTTCTTGCAATATTTCTTGTTTAAAATGTTAATTGCATTCAAGCTCCCCCACTATTTCTTATTATGGACTCGGCGAAACCAGATTTCCTGTGTTGCCTAAGATACCTAAAGTGTAAAGATATTCATTCGCATATGAATCTTTAATAATTATAATGTCCTAATAACTGGATATATTGTATTTCCATTCTGCGCTGCAGTACATGAACTTAAGGAATATTAAGCTACTTAGAAACGTAATTTACTCTATATTGCATAAAATACATATGTTTCAAGTACTATATTATATGTATATATTTCCGGTCTATAAATGTGACTGGGCGTGAATCGGTGTCAATAATGTGGCATTGATCCTGAGTGATGTAGTATTGAAAATGTTATTTATTTATTTTAATTCATGCCATTGTGTATATATCTGTTGAAAATGGCAACGGATAGTTTAAAGTTTGTTAATGAAAATTATGTGACACGGATCCATGGTACCGCGCCTTCTGGCAAACTACATAAAGGTATTTAATTAGCCAATAATAATTATTGAATTATCAATTAATATTAAATTTATCCGATATAAAAATATGATAATCATATATTATTATTATATAATAAATATTATAATTTTATAATAGTGATTATACTGATACGCTATTAAATAAATTTTATCAAGTAAAGCGAAGTAAAGTTTAGATCTAGACTCTACTCTAGTCTAGACTAGTGACTAGATCTAGTTACTAGTAGTACTAGTAGTAAAGCTAAACTCTAAACTAAAGCCTTTAATTTTATTGGGTTTAAGTTTAAATAAGTTTAAAGCCAATAGTCATTATAATGGTACCATTATTTACTCCATTAGTGATTAGACTAATAGTAATACTAGTAATAAACATATACACTAATGATTAGTGCATATGTTTAGATATTATTTATTGATTGATTGATTTTCTTTCATTTCATGATCTATCAAAAAAGTATCATTCTATGATCATGAAACGGATAGCATTGCCATTAGCACCAGAAAGCGTTAACACTTATTTCCAGTGTACCTGTGTAGTCACTTTTATTGAGTGGTTGTTAATATCCCCCACCAGGGGAGTAGCACGGATAAATGCATCCGAAATAATAATAATGTATATTTAATAAAGCACCCTTACTAGCAGGAGCCATTCAAAGGCGCTGTACAAATAATATGTAATTTAATAATAATCACAAACTGTTGGTAAATATTTAGCTATAAGATAGCACTTAATACTCAGAAAGCGACATTAAATAGGTGTGTTTTTAGAAGAGACTTAAAATTTCCAAGAGACGACGAATTTCTAATATTTGCCGGCAACCTATTCCATAAAGTGGGGGCTGCAACACTAAACGCACAATCACCATATGAGCTGAGACACTGGCACCTGCACTAGTATCTGACTGGATGACCTGAGTTTTCGGGATGACTTCTAATGGACAGTTCACACAGGTATTCTGGTGCCATATCATTAATAGTTTATAAGTTATTAACATAATATAAATGGATACGCTGTCTAACAGGTAGCCAATGTAGTTTTTGAAGAATTGGGGTGATATGATCATATTTTCTAGTATTTGTTACAATGCGCGCAGCACTATTTTGAATTCGCTGAAGGGTATTAATGTTATAATCAGATATGCCATATAACAGGGAGTTACAATAGTCTATACGAGATGTAACAAAGGCATGAACTATAGTTACAAGTGATTCTTGTGTCAAGAATGCTTTTAAACAGTGGATGTTCTTAAGATGGTAGTAGGCAGCTCGGCATACTGATGTGACATGTTCATGCATGTTAATACATTGGTCAAAAATAACCCCTAGATTTTTTACTGACCCATTAGGGGTAATCGAAGATGTACCCATCTGTAATGCTGGTGTCTTTAGGGATTTAACACAATGTGGTGATGCCAAATATAAAATATTTGTTTTATTATCATTTAGTTTTAGAAGATTTTGAGTCACATAGCTGGATATCGGCAATACAGTGTTCTAAATTCTTCAAGGAAGAGGATAAATTTAACTCATTGTCAGGATCCAGTGATATATACAGCTGTGTGTCATCAGCATACAAGTTATATTTAACCCCATATCACTGCGCAATGATCCCAAGAGGACGGGTATACATTGTGAAAACCAGAGGATCAAGAACTGAACCCTGTGGAACACCCAGATAACAAAAACCGAATGTCAGATAAAATACCACACTGACACTTTCTGGGAGCATTGTTCCAGATAGGATCTAAACCATTCAAGTACTCTACCTGACAGACCAAACATGTCTTTTAACCTAGAGAAAAGTACATTATGGTCAACTGTATCAAATGCAGCAGACAGGTCCAGAAGAACAAGTATTACTGGCTTACCTTGATCAATTGACATCATAATATAATTTTTCACTCGAACCAAGGCTGTTTCAGTGCTGTGACCACTTTTATAGGCAGACTGTAGTGATTCATTAAGGTTATTAAGATAATGATTTATTAACTATATTTGTAATTGGGTTTATCAGAACATCCAGACACTCTTTCACAAGCCATGTAGGCATAGGGTCAACTGCACAGAAAGCGTTAGATGACTTTCTCAGCAACTGTCTGATATCAGTCTCTGTAAAAGGCTCAAATGTATCCATCATGGATATGCAGGACTCTTCTACCAATGGCGTACCCTGTGATAAGGTACTGGACTGGAACCCACTATGTATATTTAATATTTTTTGACAGAAGAAGTTATTAAAACAATAGGCAATATCTTTATCTGAGTTGATATTATTTGGGAGGACAGTTTGACTTTTATGTAATACTTTATTCACAACACTGAAAACAGTCCTTTGATTTCCCTTGGATGCTTTGATCTTTTTATTATAGTATTCAGATTTAGCAGAGGCAAGGGTATTTTTAACAAGAATTTTACTGACCTTGAACATTTCAAAATGAACACACAAACTGATGATCCCGAGGGTGGTCACTGCCAGAGTGTAGACCAATTGGATCCTTCAATTAACTATTAAGTATATTTATTTTAGTAAAACTTAGAGGGTGGAAGATTTTCCAGCCTAAACTGAAACAAAATTACCTAGTGTGAATTATTTAACTTTGTTAAACTTATGGCAGTGGCTACATATAGAGGTCTACGTGAGCTGTACATTTTTTAGACCCGTAGTCTAAACATACGGCACCAATTCTACTCATGTGTATTCTTTTATTTCTGGTTAAGTGAGTTATATTTTTGGTGTCATTCATCTAAAAAAATAATAGCAGTCGATATGCACATATGCATGGTTTTCACACATAGCCATATGTTTAGTGCTCTTCTAAAACTAAGGCATAATTGCTGTATCTTTAGTGCTGAGGTTTAAAATACGTGAGTTTTTTTTAAACGTGTGTGCTTGCTGATGTACCAGCTTTTCGTTCACGTGAAATTTGAACAATGCCTGAAGAGAAACACACCAATGATCAGATTACCATGCATCTGGTGCCACCAGAATAAAACAACAAACAGCCTTAAAGTTAAAGAAAATTTGGTATGGTAATTAATGCTCATGCATAATCAAGATGTAGGTATATTTCTAATCTTACATATGCAGATACATTAAAGAATTTTGTGCACATTTCAGTTATAAAAATAGCATTCACAGTAAAAATCTCACTATAGTGTAACATAAGGAACTACGCTTACCGTAGGTCCCAGCCATTAAGCTGAGACTTTGTGTCAACATTTTTACCCTTATTTTGGGGGTTCAGCTTAATAGCTGATGCTATTTCCGTGTCAAGAAATCCAGTCATTGGTGTGTTAGCAGCCGTCTAGCTCTAGACTCTAATCTAGATTTAAATGCAAACGGACATCAATCATAATTTTTATTTAAACTCATTCAGCCAAAGAGTGAAAATAGAAGTGAAACAAGTTGGTGTTAATTATACATGGCTTTATAATGAAAATCAATATTTATATGTAGAATTATCTGATTTTTGTAATTATGGATAAATATTGTTGGACTCAGTAGCGCATTTCACAAATTTCAATTCAAAGGCAGCATCGGTAACAAGACATTCCGTACCTAAGAGCGTCATATCTCATTCGTTTGGTGGCAAAGACATTAGGGTGCCCCCATATACATATTTTATCTGGGCAAATATTTTATACTAATAATGGAATAATCACTGATTAATTAATTTATTTTCAATGGAGAGTTAGTTAGATATACTAACTGACTGCATATTCCAATAATTTATATTGTGACGATCGTCTCGGTTATTGCCACGTTATAGTGACCAAAACGTACCATCAAAGGCTCTGTCATTGACTTCATATGCAGTTCATTGAATGTTTAATGACGCCGTTAATTTCAGTTTGAGTTCCTACGTGTGCGCAAACAGTTTGTGTAGCTCGTTATAATTTGCCTTGATCTATTGACAGTATACAAAACACATTTTAACGAATTATAAAAACAAAACCTATTTGGAAATACTGCAGGGAAAATTTTTAGGTCGGCTTGATTGATGGTACTACCATAAATCATGATATTTTAAGTCTAAAAACGACCTCAGCTTAATGACCGGGACCTATGGTATACAGGTTGATTCACTTTGTTTATATTTATTTGTAAATTAAATAACTTTGAATACATTGCATCCACACCTAAATGCACCATTATCAATACAACACAGTGGTATAACATATCAAAACAGTTGTGTGCACATCCTCATGTATGGTTAGGCAGCCAGTCTAAAGATACAGCTTACATATGTGTAGACATTTTGTAAACTTATAGTTCTTCATGATGTCATATTTTCTTCAGAATAAAATGACAAAACAGGACCATTAACTTGAAGACATCTGATGGTAAAAAGCCAATGGATATCACAATGTTTTGACATAGATTAACTGAAAAACACTATGATTGTGATCAACATAGCAATAATCCAAACAGATCTATATTTAATTATACAAAATAAACATATGTAGCAAAATAAAATTGGCAGTTAGTTTGGTGGTCACTTGTCCATCCAAAAAAAGGTGTCAACTGTCATTGGCACCTACCCATCTTGTATGATACAAGTTGTAGCTGTGGTAGATAGATTTGCTGCTATACTAAAGTAAAAATGTAGATGGTTTTGTTTATTACCCAAGCTAATAAGTGTTAATATTTGGTGCTTTATGGGGAAACACTTATCTCACCATCATGGATGATTCACCATCTGTAATTTCAGACTGGTCATTACAGTGTTGGAAAATGTTTTAAAAAATCATATTTTAAATTTAAATCAGATTTTTAAATTTTTAAATAAATTGTTTTTATTCTTGTGACAAGTCTCTGCATTTCTTTGTTGCCCAACATTCTGCTTTTCCCACAACTTTAGTCTTATCAAAGTATAACCACACAATCCTGTTTTCTGCCAGACATTGTAAAGTTGAAAAGTATCAATATACAGCATACATGATAAATTATTAAGTGTAAATTACCCAATACTGTAGTCTCAAAAGTTGCAGAGTAAGGTTTCATTTATGGGATGTATTCAGCATGAGATACCTATCAGTAGTAAATCTAAGTGAATGCTCATCTTTAATACCCATCCTGGCTAAACCACAAGTGCTTAAGATTTACTTAATAATCCCATAAATGCATAAACTAAAGTGTTTTCACATGTCAGATCATCCCCAAATTCATCCAATTTACCACTCTGAAGTATTTAACTCCACTCCTGTTCCTTAGGCTGTATGCCATTTGTGCGCCACTCGGAGATTCGTCGATCAGCTGTGTCTATGCATTTCTATCCAACAAGAGCCAATCCACATATGAATAACTGCTACAATCCATCCAGAATAAGAGCTGGGTTTTCAATCAGATCTATCAACTGTGATCACTGACTATGGGTTAGCCATTATCAGTGCTGTTAGTTCAACATTCAGCCAACACACCAAAACGCACGGCTGCTTCTGTCAGTAAATACTGGAAATATTTCAGCAAATTATTTGATATTAAACAGAGACTAAGACTAGTATTTCAGCTAAATGATTGTGTCTTCCCAAAGGATTTAACACATTATTTATCAGGATATAACCCAATGATTGCACGAACTGATCATTCCAGATGAATGACACAGCTAAGCTTTCGTCATTTATGTTGACTCATAGGGGATTTTTTAGCAGGGGATTTTAAATGATTTTTTAAAATTAAACTTTTAGCTGAATCAGTGAATTTTAAAATATTTAATAATGTAGATATAAAGGCAATTTGCATATTAGTTTTACTTGTACCTGGGAACCAATCATATATGTATCATCTGAATATTATTAAATAATTTTTTTATTACATTAGAGTATTAACACCCTTGACATTTACATGGAGTAAACATTGCACAAATGGCCAATTCAGAAAATAAAACAATTCACTTTCAAAATAAGCTATCATGCATAAATACCAATGTTTCAGTAATACAAATCAACCATTGAATTATAGGCTATATGATAATTGATTTTTTCCATTCACAGTATACTAGAACCCAAGAACCATCTGATGGTGGATCATCAAAGGGCATAACATCATAAACATCAATGATAACAAGATAATACTTACCCAAAACAACCCATACATCAGTCTGATAAAACTAGTAATTCTAAGACAGCTTCTACGACCTTAAGCTAGTAGATGTCTTCATTAACATTTCAATTAATTGGACTATTTCAATATTTAAAAGTCTTTGGTATCTAAAAAATGAAATGCTATTTTACATAGATTTTTGTTTAAACACATTTTTATCAATGTTTAGAAATGCAGTTTGTTCACTGAATAATAAAAACATTTTATTTGGATATAACCTGGTGCGAAATAATCTAACAACGTTGTCACTATATTAAATTCACTGGTATATACTAAATATTATTGTTAAATTGCTTTATTGTATTTAAAAAATGTTAAATGCACTTTATTAAATTTATTAAATCAATATAGTATTAGTAGTAGTATCTGATGTGTGATCGATGGCAATTTTCAGATCACCGAGTGAGTTCTCATTGAATTTGAACCAAAAATAATGAAGTTCATAGGTTTAAACATGAACTAATCATGTAGGAGGTGATTAATTACAGCTGACTAAGCCCGACATGGAAAACATTTCTCTGGAAGCAGAGCTATATTGTCATGCTGTGGTTTGCATGATGTTATTGTTAGTGCCATCGTCAGTCGAGTAATCACACTAAACCAGCACTGCATAGCATGCCTTTGATATCTCTATGTTCACTCCAGCACAAGAACCTTGAAATATCATTCATACTCCCATAGATACATTCATAGTTCAAATGCATGTTTGATTCAGGTGAAATAATATATACCACCCTGGAAGGTAAAATGGGTTGTGGTAAGTGCCAGCTCATGATTAGTGATGGTGGTGAACCACTGGTACAGCTGTGGTAATGAGAGTGTTTATGCTGTCACATAGCAATGAATCACAAAGAAGATCCTTTCAAATGATATATCGGGGCACGTAATTGTCACCAGCCAGTGCCAAGAGTTAAGATCATAACAGGCCATAAACCATGGGATGAATGTCTCGCTGGCACCTGAAGTACATACAGAGTGTTAAAGGCGTGTAGAAAAATATCTTGTCCATTTGTCAATATTAATAAATACCCGGAATAAATCCAGATATTGAGTGTACAATACAAACTAGAGTAAGGATTGACTTGATTTTGGGATCTTTTGGGTGCAAATTGTCTAGAATTCACAATAATCTGTGTTTCTGTCAGGTAAACTGTTCAGTAGTGATAGAATATGATGCATAATGTGTACACATTGTACACTCATATTTTAGTTTAAATAATGCAAGCACACAGACACACATACAAACACACATCTCGGTTCAAATTTCACATTAATTTACAACTGATATATTTTATGTTTGACCTGCATTTTTCTGTCATATCCCCAAATTTTATAATTGGGGGCCTTCCAGCTTATTTTATACGAGTGCATGCACGCATGCACTATCTGGTCCTAACCTAATGAATGAACTCAAATTTATTTTATTTGTGAAGGTCACAATATTACTGCAGCTACAGCTTCAATCCCATCAAAGTATCAAACTATAGTAACTGATAACTCGGACAGGAAAGGTTTCTTGTCTCGTTCTCGAAGGTTCCTACATGATGAACTCCTGGTGAGTAATAGTGCAGTTTGTGCGTGTGTGTGTTTGATTGTGTGTGTGTGTGTGTTTGTGGATGGCGATTGTAATAAGATATGATATTGTTACTTAATCAAACTCTGTAGATAAATATAAAATAATGTACTCTTTGTTTGCCATCTTTAACATATTTATATGACAAATTATATATTTAGTTGTTTGTTGTATTTTCCTATTATATGACAGAGTGGACCATGTTATTGGTTCAACTTGTTATAGGGATGAGAATGTTGGTACAATAAGTTATATCGAGGACTTCTGCTAAATAATAATAGTTTTACTTTATTATAATATATTGATGCTTTTCTATAGTTGTTTTTCTCAAATAATTTAATGCCAGCCTTATTGTAGCCAACTCCATGCTATATTAGAAGATGAACCATATGAAATATTAATGACATCCACAAGTAAGCATGTAATTCGGCTAATCCAAATAGTTAGGTTTATGTTAATTTTCCAAATCACTACAATTAACTGCTTTATTCACTCCAACTGTGAATATTGTATAGTAATTTCATTTATTTGCCCCACAATATTTAAAAATTTTAAATGCTAAAATACAAATCTTGCACCTGTGCTGAAAGATTGAAACATGCAAATAATAAAACCACAAGGTGAAGGTTAATATGATAATGTTGTGTGCTAACTGTTTGTCTGACTTATCATTAGCATGCTTAAATAAAAGAAAATAGAATACATCTTTATTAACACAGTTGTTTAGTTGGGTGAATTTTAGATAAACACATCATTCAATAGAATATATATTGAAACTTACTTGCTGATATGCATTTATTTTCAAACACATATGTTGATCACCACAGCAGCAAAATATATAACGTTCCCGGTATATTTTCACACAATGAAAATTTCATCAAAAGAATCCAATATAATAATACAGCTTGGAAATGATGATGATTGATGTTTTATGGCCATTTTTGTGCACATGATAAGCTAAATGGGCCGATATACAGCTTGTAAGGAAAAACTATAAGCAAACTTAAGTTAAAGCTAAATTACACCAATTAATATTAGTTCCTAATACAACAATATTGTTACTAACTTTTTCATATTAATATAATTAAAAGAAGATCTTTTGTTACTAAGTATGGCTATATGCTAGAGAAACAACACAACTGAGTCTTAATTTCTATTACAGCAGGATGATCATCCGGGCCCTGGAACATATGTTAGTCACACAACATGCGACCAAAATACCCCATCAATATCAAAAAAAGGAACCGGTGGCTTTGCATCCAAGGTATAGACCCCAGATGTATCTTGCTAAACATTACTGAATACATATTAAAATCTTTCAGATTAAAAGATGCATTAATAATAATACAGATACACAGCTTCCTATTTCATAATTGTAATAAAAATTATGTGTTTTTTAGTTCTGCGTTTATTAGAGATCTGATTGTATGTTTGTTATGTTTGTTAGGACAGCAGGTTGCACAAATTGCTGGTGACATCTGGTCCTGGAGCAGGAACATACAATCTACCAAGTATGTTATTATCCAAAAAAGATCATAACAAAGCTCCAGCAACGAGTGCCTTTCATCAACCGATAGCCAAAACAATGGAAAAACCTGGAAATCCTGCTCCAAATATATACGATGTATGTTCATCACATTTTTCAATATATCTGGGAATTTCTACTAGTCAGTCAAATCAAATATCGTTTTTATTTATATGTGCATCATAACAACAGGATTTATTTTAATTGAATTTAAAAATGAAAAAGTGCACACACACACACATTTATATATATATATATATATATATATATATATATATTTTCTATCAATTGATTATATTTACAGGTTTCAAAGGCACAATCAAAGGTTAGCAAAACTAACAATGTCGTTGCAAATGCTGCCTTCAAGTCACAAACCAGGAGAGAGTTCATAAATTTAAAAGAAATGAGTGTCAAACCAGCACCAGGTAAAATGTAGTTTCATTCTGCCTAAAGCCTGTACGCTTTTGTTAAGCATGTGCCATCACTATAATTTCTAGGAATTATTTTAATGAAGGTCACCAAGTGAGTGTCGAATATATTCACTTCTACTATATTCTCATGTGATTTCAAATGTAAATTTTTATTATGATTGACAGGGCAGTATTATATAAAAGAAGATCTTGTTAAAGATTCTATTAAAGTACCTCTATCAAGTTTCAAGTCAAAGACAGTGAGACAGTTACAGCCAAGTCCACCATCAGTATGTATATTTAGTTGTTCGGCCAGTTTAACAGTTTTTTTTAAAGAAATGAGTTGACGTAAGGAATATAAATCAATTATCCACTCATAACTAATTGTATACACCATCAATTCTGTGTCATATCTGATAGCGTTTTGGAATTAAATTAAAATGTGGCATTAGATGTCCGATACAAAATACATTTTTATCTAGTTTTTACAAACTTTACCATTTATCTGTAATATTTCATATATCTCGCATCAGTATCCAGGTCCTGGCACATACCGACCACACGAACAAATAGAACCTGTGCAGAAAACAGTATTCCCGTAAGTGGTTTCTTTATTATCACATT
The DNA here is from genome assembly GCA_025642065.1 of Paralvinella palmiformis. Classification (NCBI taxonomy): domain Eukaryota; kingdom Metazoa; phylum Annelida; class Polychaeta; order Terebellida; family Alvinellidae; genus Paralvinella; species Paralvinella palmiformis. Next base: position 45,576 of record JAODUP010000266.1, on the reverse strand, counting down.
CTAAATTTTTAACATTATTCTTAACTGTTCGTGAGATCTGTAAATATAGTTGCCTTGATTTGCGCTTCAAGGAAAAAGCACTACTTGTGTATATCGGCACCTGCCATGCCACTGCCAGACATGCCTCCAGCTCCAGGGCCGGGTAGTTATGAGATAGTTAACTATGATGGCACACCAAAACACTACATGTCTAGTGCAGCATTTGTCTCGACAACAAGCAGATGGACAGGTGATACATCACATCACATTGACCTTCCTGGACCAGGTAGAGCTGACCTTTTCCTTTATCGTTTTAACATTTAAAAATATTGTCATTGTGCATTTCTTTAATGCAGCATGATTTATTGTAGCTCTTCTAGAAATGGGAGTGCTTTTTATTTACATGTTACTTGTTAGAAAAAAGTTTGTTATAATTATTATTTATATAGGTAATGTATGTTTCTTCAACAAATACGTATTGTTTAATGACCACGTTCCTGTTGTACAGTGGTCGGAGCACTGTGCTACTAATCTCTCTGTTAGAGTTCAAAGGTGAAAATGTTGGTGTTTTACGCCCACTTCTGTGCACAAAGTATGATAAATGGGCCGAACGATCTCCAAAGGTAATGTAATGAAGTGAAAGATGAAACACCCTTCTGACATAGCCTGGCCGGATTTTGAATCCAGGTGCTTTAGATCTGTGGCCACTTGTGCTACCAGTTAGGCCATGGAGGCACCCTTGTTAGGGTTCAAGTCTAATCAGTTTATTTGTTTACTATACGAATATTTCTCTATGCCATCAACCCTCAGTAAAAAGGTCAGGGTGTGACCAGCTCGATGGCTAAACAAACTACTTCATTATTCTTATTATTACCGAATGACATAAAAAGACATTCAAAATCTTGGTGTTGATTTTAGTTGGATTCAGTCAACAATTTACGCTTACAGCATTAGGCATTATCTTTACATTATATAGCCTTCACATAACATTTTGGGATTAATTTATTTTAAGCTCACAGTTGATTGTGTTTAAATATCGCTAACACCTTATTTTCTTTTGTTTGATGTTACAGCACATTATCGCCCGATTCAACTTGGCAAGCAATCTTTCATTTACAATGCTGGAGGAAAGTGGATATGAAGAACACAGAACATGATCATTCTTTGTCCCATCGTTCGTTATTGTGCCACCTCATACAAATGCCGAGGGATACAATCGTTTACGTGCTGTTCGACATTTATGTCTCTCCCTGCAGACATTTGTTGTTCACTATATATAAGTCAGGAATGTTAAAATATTTCTTTAAAATTTATGTGCCAAAAATGGCCACAGTGTGATTAATGGTTGATGGTTTTGTTTCAAGAAACCTTTGCCAAATTTGTCCCTTTTGACTTTTTCTACTTTTTTTTATCCTGTGTGATGATGTAGTTATTCTAACAGGGTAACTACTTGCATGTCAAATGATAGCCAGAAGTGTCAAACTGTGAAATGTTTACCATTATATATACTGTTTAAAAAAAATATTCCTTCAACAATAAAGAGACGACAGAGAGCGGATAAAAAGTAACGAATACAGATAGTGAATATCTTGGTTAACGGATAAAGTCATCCATATTGGATATATTATATCCTGTACAGCACTAATTCCATTCAGTTGTAGCAATAAATATCAGGTGTGTATGCCATCTGAGAAGTTATCTTAGAATGGTTGCTGGTAATGTGTGAGAACTTGCTGACTACAGCCTGCCAAAAACAATGTTGACAGTATTACTTAAGGTATCAGTATGGGTGTTATCAGTCAGCGTGACCATTTTTCTTGAAGAGGATTAATGTTTATTAGTCATACTGCTTCTTGCTTATCTGTGATATAGATACTGTGAGCCCAGGTCGTACAGTATTAATAATACTCTACCAGATATTATGTCACATTCATATCATGACACGTGTCATTATTCCAGGTAATGTCATTTTTGTTCAGATTCCAAATTACACACACAGACAGACAGAGTTTTATATATTGTTATAATTCATTGATGATGTTATGTGACTATATTTTATTATGTAGACAGTATTGAACTTTTTGGTGTTGTTATGATATTAAATGATTTTCAGATATTAATTATTTTTTGTGCAGTTCATGTTTACATATCTCATTATTGATGTTATATATCTTGTGTTCATAAAAATGAACCAATGGGAAAACCTACTGTTTTATAGCAAACATATCATTACTATATGTGATTTTAACTCTCTATCCTTTTAACCATCTTTTAAAATTGTGTCCCAAATATTTTGTGACAAAAACCTATTCCCCATTTGCAATCCATGTAATTATCACCAATACAAATAAATCTAATTGTTCGGTAATGTTCTCACCCACGAATATTGACTAATCTGTTGTGTTGGATGTTTGTTGTCTGAGTGATGAAGGTAACCAACTATAGCCATTCGGGTTATTTTTGTAATGAATGGAAGCACCTGATGGCAGTAAGTTGATTTTCGCATCTATTTACTTCGAATATTTTATTAATTAGATCCATGAAATTCCTTTGATCAGCTTTAATTCTACCATATCTTATCTAGGTTGTGCTCTATTTGAGTAGCAAATAGTTTATATCTTTAAAGCTAAGTGTATAATTTTATGTCACTATTTCCAGAATCATCATCTACATTTGTAGTTGTTATATGCCTGTTTCTTTTTTAGGAACATACATGTTATTACTTAGTTGTAGGTCACTGAACCTCATTAATGATGGATTTATTAAAACATTTGTTGGATCGTTTTCATTTTCTGCTTTGCAGCAGCCACCATATGTCATCTGATAATACAGACTGGGACAATATGTATATGGTATATACTGGTATCAGTCATTATAACAATTATGTTGGCCTAGGTCTTATATATCTAGTACAAGTTGTGATAAAACGTATTCTGCTTTGAGAATCATTCATACCTTTATCAGTTGTGTAATACTTTCATCCATTGAAGGAATAAAATTGAATGATTGACAAAGAGTTGTGGTATGAGATTATTTACCTTGGGCAGTGCCACTATTAACTCTGTTCATTCCAGATGATTAATTTCGTGTGAATAATTGATACACCTGTAATATCTGGACATAGTATATTCCAGTTACTTACAACAATATACAGTAAACAAAACTGTCAAAGCAATTCACTGTCAACTTAAATCCAGTAAATCAGCTTTCCATCCGCTGAACCATACTGCTCCATTGAAGTTACTGTTAGCATGTTTTCCACCAGCCATCCAGATGTGGTATCGAATCCCGGTGTTTTCTCTGTCTGAGAGATGTTCCATCCATCACTGAAAAGCTGCATTCTGAAACAGAATATCTCATTTTCTAACAGCGTTGCATCTTGGCCTTATGCTTCAGTGGTGATGTTAAAGAAACCACTTCCATCTCTTTATAGTGGCTACTGTGAAGTGTAAACAATGAGTAATGCAAATATAGGTGAACGTTATTAAACTTCGGTGGAATGTAGGAATCCGACCATTAAGATCCAGGGTTAATTTGGAACTGATGAATAAGATATTGTATCGTAGGTGACCGGAACATGTAGATCCTGGTGCGGCAGTTACGGATTATGTCATGGTTTAAACTGTAATTAATGGATATATCATTGGCCTGAGAAAGCAAATGAAATTTGGATATTAACATGTTTTTATATGTGTGTTTATAATGGAGAAATTAATTTTAAATTCTATCGGGTGTGTTATTTTCACTGACAAAACGCAAATAAAACCAATTCTTTTGAAAGAAGCATAAATTACCATAGTAATAATGTGTTGGATGAATAGATCAGTAAAGTAGATTAATTAATGTTAATGTGTTTATTTCATCATCAGTTCAGCGTGGAAATTGTGAGCTGGGGATAAACCACGAATAAAACTCAATCACTAACATATCATGTATTACAGAGGTCGTAGTATATTATAGCCTACAGTTGCTAGATAAAAAGTCAAACTTGATGCCCAGAGAATTATATATTATGATTATAAATATTGTGGGCTACCGTAACCAGAGCCAGTCACTGCAACTGACAAATCACATTTTACGTCCTCGTATATGTGCGCGCGTGCATGTGTGTTATTCCAACTTGATGAGGCAGATCCGATTCTTGAAAAGCGAACGCAAATCCCAAACACTTAACTTTGCCAAGCCCAATGCCACAACTTTTGGATGGATACCAAAAATACTAGACCCTAAATAGACCATGTAGCATTCAAGGATATTAGCCATCCCATTGGAAGCAGGGTGTGCACTTATTGGGACCTACTGCCTAAGTATATTCAGTGTGGTATTTAGATTTTTTCTATTTGTGTACAGGAAAGGAAAATTATTTCTTTAGTTGAATGAGACACACAGGCAGATATACTTCTAACACATCAAACAGGTCCATCACTTTCTCCAATTATATAACTATATTTTGATAATGAACACCATCATATTTTGGTGCAGATCTGTCAACAAAAATTGATAACTATTATCTTTAGACAAATTCTTCTGCACGTGTTGGAGTTGGGTTTCTTAGATTGCTGCTGATTTAATTTATATCTTGTTTGGATGACAGGATATATTAATATAATTTATATATTCTGAATATAAAAACGAGCCAACCAAATAACATTGCAACAGCTTTACTACAGTTAACAGTTCTGGATAACAGCATACACATAAATCAACACAAATACAATTTATCTATGTGTACATGATATATATATATATATATATATAACACAATTAATATCACCTCATGTAAAATATTTTTGTATAGCATTAGTATATTTATAATATTTATATATCAATAATAACAGCACTTCATATTGAGAAAATAAGTAGTTTGGCAGCATTAGCAATTAATGATCTTTGTATTTTGTTTTCATGTCATTTAAATCAAATACAATCCACCAGGAAAATAGAGTTGGCATTTAGAGATGACTGTTTATGGTATATTCATAATTACACAACCACACAAAAAGGAACAAATGACCACAATATAAAATAGTATACATCGATATCTGACTATTCAAGCATCTACCAGTTGTAGATCAGCTAAATCAGCATCGTCATTGGGCTTTACGCGTTCATGTAATACATTCGATGCAATGCAGCATAGCTGGTAACAAAGTGATTAGAGCACTGCCCTGCAAATCCCCAAGTTGTCGGTTCGAATGCGACTAACGCCAAGAATAAACAAAGCCCCCCTCACACCCGCATCCGACGTAAGTTAGACCTGTATTTATAACTGGATAGGTTCTTGGGTTGCCAGACACCGGAATAATAACTTACTCTAAACAAGACACATCGAGGTCAGGTATAATGAGTTCTCGCAGAAGTAGTTTTCCTCTTAAATGCTACAGCTGCATGTGATATCTTGAGTCCTTTTTCGCGCAGACGTTACCGTTAATAAAAAGAAGTTCCAGAGAGACAGAAAGATAGAGTGAAAAACCCGTTGATGTAAAATTTATCAGCAGTTCAGAGTCTTTATGGTGATGTAGCCGCTATGAGCATCATCCACAAAGGCATGTTTATGATTTGTATAATGTACATGGTTCGGTTTCACGCGTATGCTCCATCTAAACACAGCAGCAGCAACGAGAAAGTTAACACTTCAATCTGCTGAGAGCGGCCATCCTGGTGATTCGGTAGGGGGCGTTTCAAGGAGAGGGGTGCCTCGTCGATCAGTCCTTGTAAGGTATCATCCCCTCTTTGGTCAGGATCGACTCCTTGCCCTTCCGTCCCGGCTGTACGCCGGCGATCAGAGAAGACGCCGGGATCTGCATCTCAAGTGGACTAAGTGGGGGCTTCTCGCCGCCGAGGTTCACCTTGATCGATGCCTCCCGCCTCTCGTCGTCGCAGTAATGATAGAGAAAGCTCGGAAAGAGCAGGGCGATGGCCAGCGTCATGCCGCCGATGCAGAACAAGATTAGGCCGACCAACTTGCACACGTCCAGGTTGAAGTTGTAGGCGAGAGCAGAGCGATCCTCCAGGTACACGTGATCGGCTACCTTGCCGACAAAGATCGGCTTCTGCGGGACGAGGTACCCGACGAGGACACCGATGATCCCGAAGACGAGGAAGTTGGCACCGATCCAGACGAACACCTTCCACCAGATCGACGCGCAGCGCCTGCGCCGTGGCCGGCCTAGTAGGTAGCCGAACTCGTCCTCATCCTCGTAGATGGTGGGATCCTTCAGGACGTGGCCCTCGTAGAAGTTATGCAAGTAAGACCGGACGCCGACGAATCGGCCCCGTCTCGCCTTCGGCTCGCCGAGATCTGCTATCGGTTCGTCCTCGTCGACCTTGTCCAGAGAAGGATTCTTCTGCAGTTTGCGATCGCGCTTCCACCATGCGTGCTTCGTCTTCGGCTCGGCGTCGTCGGAATCATCCGGTTCAGAAATTGCCGCACCAGCTGCCGAGTGTCCGCCGCCCTGCAGCTGTTGCTGCTCACTGTCTGCTGGGGGCTCCGAGCCGTATTTTGCCGACGTTGCCGCGGGTTCGTCTTCGCTGCCCGATGACAACAACAGAGATCGTTCTTCTCTGTCCATCTTCCTCGACTGACGTCAGGTGATGATCACTGCCAGATTAGAATGTCGTTTTCGTTGATACTATACAAACGTTCATCTGGAAGAGAAAATCAGAAACGTATAAACTGAAGGAACATCCCTTCATCTTCGCGATCTGATGATGATGATTAATGTTTTACGACCACTTTTTTTGCACATGATAGGCTAAATAGGCCAAGCGACCTCCAAAGGCAATGAAGCGAAGTCAAAGATGAAACAAACTTCAGATATGCCCATGCCGAGATTCGAACACGGGTGGTAGTAACCTACGGTCCAACACGCTACCGCTAGACCACGGAGGTGCCCATTTCGCGTACCATAACACCACGTGCATTGTCGGTTTCAATCGGAATGCACCATTGCCATTGTTAAATATCCGTCTGTTTCTGTACTAAACAACTGGTACACTGTATACCACCAGCCCCAAGGGCAGTTGTCTACCGTCCAAGTTCATATCGTGAGGATCATATAAATAATCCGACCCCCTTCCTCCTATCCAAACACATCGCCGTAATAATGACATAGACCGGGTTGTAATCACAGTAAAATGCGATAGGAATCTAACCAAGACCATTAACATAGTACTCACTAGGATAGTACACGTCCCTTATACTTAACATCCTTGTACTTTGTTCGAACAAACAGAATGAGCGCTCATTATTATCTCTCTCAGTCAGCCATTGACATCGACAAATTACTAGTGACCATACACATTGGCCGGCGTTTGACGTGTCCGGGGTGTTTGTCCACACCGTCCTCGGACAGAAAGCCAACGAGAATGACATCCTCTTCCAAGCATCAGCTCAGGTAAACAATATTGATTGTGGTAGCTGGTGGGCTCCAAAACGAACAGTTACCACGGCAACGAATTTTAATACTCCTCACACTGCACACTGACCGTATAAATATGAACGGATTATGAATTAGTAGGTTTTTTTCATATCCGAAACTTCTGTGTGTGTGTGTGTGTGTGTGTGTGTGTGTGCTACATTCGGTATATGCACACACTCGGACACAAGTACTAGGGATAGTCTAGTCAAGGCTAAATGAATACATATCGCACTGCTTTGTTTTGGTAAAGTGTCTACTATTCCTGCTGCGTTAATCTGAGGTAATAAAGTTCTACATTTTATTATATAGGTGGGATACTGGTATGATATATATATATATATATGTCTGTGTGTAATTTAAAAACTGCAAACTGTGTCTATTTGTATAGTTTATATTTTGGCAACCGGGATGCTACTAAGATGTGTGTGAGTGTGTGGAGGGGGGGGAGGTATTTACGCATGACGCTGACCAAACCTGTGACATAAGCCCCAGTGGCGGCTCAGTAACGAAATGAAATGCTGCGGTGAAACATCGCGCAGACACATGTATTACTGGCATTTGAAACCAGGCTTGAATGTCTGCAGCGCACACACGCACGTGTGTGACACTGTGTGTGTGTGTGTGTGTGTTGTTGTTGTTGTTAACTTAATGCACAGCGAAAGATATTATTTACAACAAGATGGATCTACCTCAAATAATGAACTGCAGCACATAACATAGGCCTATATATCAAACCAAGATTTTTCCAACAGTACGTTGACGTTAAATGTTTACAGATTATTTTCTACAACATCTTTCCAACAACCCAACATTCCCACATTGTAATCTTACAGCTGTGACAGAGGGGGACATGGCCTTACAGCATAACGTGGATACAAATATGTCTAAGTGTCTTTGGTTCAAAACGCCAGTTGAATAGTGTACTACACCACCAGCCCTATCGACTAAACTATATCGTATATCTACCCAATTTCGGGATATTTTGAGCTAAAAAGAGGAATTTAAACATCTCTTTGAAGATCAAGTTGTCCGGATTATCGACGATCGGGAAATGATAATCTCATTAGTTTTATCAAACAATTCTACTGTCATCGCTGCACAACAGTAATTACTAAATAAATAATAAAACAATTGTCTGCCTATCTTTGGAAACTGACACCCCGGAAAAACCAGTTACCTCAGAAATGAGGATCACTGTACACTATATACGGTAATTGTTCATTGTTGTAGTTTAGCCATTACGATGTCCGGTTATAAAACTGCACGAAGGTCATTATTAAAGGGAATATAAGCAGATTTAGTAAAAGAAAAAATCCTGATGATTCTGTTGGTCTATCTACTGAACTGAAAGCTACAACTGAAATCGGGTGGTAATTAATTATAACAAAGTTAATTAGCCGTTTATAATGCACAGCTGCGTTACTTTGTCACCTTGGCAACCGGTGACGTACGTGAGGCATTTTATACACTAGAACCTGATCATAATATTAATAATTAATTATGTGGTTTAATAAAGTGTCCTTTTATAGCAGCTATAGGTAGGGTCCATTCAAATATGCAAAATCTGTGGAAAATGTAGTTAAATATAACGAAGGGTTGTGTGGTCTCTGATTGACTCCGGTTTAACACACCTGATAAAATGTGTATATTCACACACACACACACACACACACACACACACACACACACACACGACACACACACACAATTGTTTTTGAGTTGTGTTAACATTTAACATTAATCAAACTGTGTTTCTTAGTTTAGATCTAAGTGCCATCATCTTAAAGCTATATAGGATGAGGACAGAATAGAATACAAAAAAACTATCTCAATAATACCTAGTTAATCGGATTAAAGTTTGTGGATGGTGCAGATATATGGTGGGAGGTAAAGGTGGAATAACCCCAGGATGACATCCCAGCCTAAACGAGAATTAATGCCTATATATGGAACTAGTAAAATTATCCATGAGAGAGAGAGAGAGAGAAACACACACACACAGAGAGAGAGAGAGAGAGAGAGAAACGCATGCACACAGAGAGGGGGGGGGAGAAAGAGAGAGATGCACACACACATAGAGAGAGAGAGAGAGAGAGAGAGAGAGAGAGAAACACACGCACACAGAGAGGGGGGAGTGAGAGAGAAACACACACATGCAGAGAGAGAGAGAGACCACAATCCAGAAAGCTCAATATTCCAGCAGTTCAGCTTTGACCCTATATGGCTAACGAAGGGCTGTGTGGTCTCTGATTGACTCCAGTTTAACACACCTGATATAAAATAACGCTCGGGCAACATGATTACAGAAGACAACAATATTAACCCTCTCCATGATGAAGCCAATATTATTACTGCTATGTGACGTGATATCGTGCAGAAATGACAGATTACATGGTGTCCACTTGGAGGATACTAAAGACAAATACGTTTATACCACAATAAGCCAAGATAAACTCTATAGTACATGTTATGGTACATGTGTATTTAACTATATCGGTTCATTATGACGTCACAGGGAACCCCCCCTCTCTCTCTCTCTCTCTCTCTCTCTATATATATATATATATATATATTAGATCCACAAATGCACGCACCTATTTATTTATATAATATGAGTATATGAGTGAATGTATGAGTGAGTGAGTGAGTGGTTTGTTTAGCCTTGGCTCTATAGTCTTATCCGGAACAGAGCCGAAGGGTAACTCCCTAGAGAAAACATCGGACAAACACAGATATTACAGTACATGGAAACCTGTCCCGGAACTGATACTAAATTATAAACGTTTAAATGATGTTCGTTGTTTGTATAAAATTAATTATTTAATGTGAGACATCACGTGACTCGGGATTAAAGGTCGCTTCTCCTGATTCATTCAGCTGATGAATACTTCATAGGTTGTATTCATTATTCTCTGTGCCGGTATATCCCCCTTTCAAGAACGGTATACAATGGTGAATCGTATACCACACCACTTTACCCTACATCAATATAATTATAACTATATAATTAACTTATCGATGTGTTTAAGACTAAACGCTTTGCCAAACCGTACATATTTTGATATCACAGAGAGCGCCACTACCGCGTGTTATCTCATTGAACACAATATGTCTATAGTCAATGTGCATACACAAGATTAAAATTAAACACTGTGTGTGTGTGTTAAAGTACCAGAAGCTTATTACTGTGTGTATATGTGTTAGAGCTGAAGCTGATATATCATACAAATAACGTTTTAATCACATCACTCAAGCTGACTGTATTTATCACACTATGCACATTTGTAAGATCGGTATGCTATAAGCCTGTAACAGAAAGTACAGTTCTGTCACGTGATATATGGCCATCGGGCTAAATGAACCAAAGTACAACATTGATCGCAACGAAGAATTCCAATTTACAGAGATGTATAACAGGCTAGTCACATATCCTGTTTAAACCTGAACTTCTGGAACAGCTCAGTTGAGTTCAACAGGACCTCACTATTGGAGCGGGCATATGACCATCCAAGTTCCAGCTCATGCGCAAACATCATTTGACATCTATACATACAATACACACACAACATAAACACAATTATGACGCGAGATGTCATAATGATACAAATTATATAATACGTGGTACGCTTCGAGGGAACTCCCGAAGCTACGCCTACGGCTTAATTACAAATGGCAACGCCGGTTCGTTGTTTGTTAGGCCTGTGTGTGTACAATGATTTGTTTAGCGCGTCGTGTAAACATAGTCACGGATACAACATATAATAGACTACCACACTGTCTGAAGGGATATATACTTATAATGTGACACCTCCCGCTACATGATTATCGGGACAAGCGAGGCTAAATAAACAGGATCGCCTAATGAAGTCCATTTTATGGTTGCCTAGAGCTAGGGCTTTGTAGGTCGAAGCATTTATCGTACAAAAATACTGAGTTCGTGGTAATTCAGAACGAATTTCGAGGTGTACGAATGAGAACGGTTCGAGAAACGTTCGGGAATGCTGTCCGGCCAGATTGTGTCCGATAAACACGTTTAATTACCCTACCTCATTATCCTGTTTTAAAGCGAGGCCATCCCTTCGAGCAGGCGGTCACATCGAGCCCATCCGTCAACCAGGCGTCCTCTGATTTAGATGGCTGCCCTCTTCCTCGTCCTCCTCAGTGGTCAAGGCTTACAGACGGGTGTTCGGGTGTAGTAGCAATAAACGACTGCTGACTCCGGCGCGGGACAGAACCTAAACATCACAAACAGTCGGCTAGAGGCAGCTGTAGCTGTAGCCAGCTGGCTAGAGTAAAATAATAGCTAACTAGGGCCAGGAGCCACCGGCTTCCCAAAACTCCCCCCCCCATACACACGCGCGCGCGCGCACACACACACACACACACACACACGGTGATTCTGGGCGAGTTGGCTGACTAGCTAGCTGTCTGGCTGGCTGGTCTCCCGCACCCGGAGTATCTTGGCCCCGTGATGTTGGCTGTCGATCTGCGGGTCTCCGTGTTGTTGACGTTGTATGGTTGGCTCCGGCTGCTGTACGGGCAAGGCAACGCTCAAGGATAATAATGTCGACGTCTGGGGGGAGGAGGAGCCAGTTTGGTCAGAGTCAAAAGGACAAAGCGTGGGAGGTAGATAGAGATAACAGTCTCTGATGAGCGAGTGAGATGGGGACGGGGGACGTGGGGTGAGATACTCCAAGACCGCCAAATTTATATTTTATTACACTGTGCCAGTGCGGGATTATGAACGTTTTCTCTCATAGAAACGTGATGGGGAGCGGGACATATATATACTTCTCAATAATTGACATTTGAACTGATCTAAAATACAGATTCTATCTATTCAGAAGACCAGAAGGAAGTGAACAATACATACAGGGAAACAATTCCCATGCACATCTCATTACTATTAATTTGGTCTACGTAGAGATATTAAGGTGATTGTGGACTGACATCAATTATGACATTAATCTACGCAGGTTTAGCAGGATGGACTATATTATGAAGGGAGGGAGGATGATCGTCGCTTGTCCAAACAAACAACACCTACGTAAACAAGTGTCGTATTAACCCTTTAGTGGCAAAGGGCTGACAATGGCGTTTGTGTACGTTGATATCCAGGCACATCCCGACGCCGGGGCGCGACCTCGATTCCGGTTTCAGAAGCCTGAACTCTTATAGTGATATAGACATCGACTCGGATTCGTCGATGGCAGGTGGAACAATGGAAGCTCCCCTCGGCGACAACATCACCGTCACGTGGCCCATATATCAGGTGATGGGGAAATCGCTTCTTGGAAGTCTTTATAATTACTCCACGGGACTAATCAGCGAGTTTAGATCACATTGCGAAATCCTGTTTTTGTGGTTCATATGACAAAATGGGCGACTGGTGATTACATATGTGTGTGCCGCTTATGGTAAGCTTTTGTCCGAATTTAATCACTGACGGCATACGTACAGGGCTCAGTTAAGTGACAAAACTTATAATGGCACATTAACTAGGATAATTCGTTCTGGATATCGTCCGAACTCGAACAGAGGTACCTCCCAACTATATATGGGGGGCATCGCGTGCTCTGGGCAGATGGCGGGATCGTATTCCAATATGTGTTGCCTTCTGTGGGATTTTCATCCATATAAAAACTTCGACGTGACCAGGCCATATAATGATATTAAGGGCTTGCTAAACAAAACAATGGCTCACTCACACCAAGCTCGATTATACACGTACAAGGATGAATGCATGTGTCCCATTATCGTTTTGATTATACCAAAGGGAATCAAGTGGCAAGTTGGCATCTCTTGTCAGTTTAATGGCAGGAGGGGACTTCACGGTACCCATTCATGTAACCCGCCCCCGGTACATTCTGGATAGCTCGCAATGAGAGCTTACTATGGAGCAACGGCCATTAAGTCCGCTGTAAGTAATCCGGATATCGATAACAACAAAGATCAACAATCTCTCAGTCCGATAGCTAACTACATAACTACAGCAACAATGTTGTACGTAATGAAAGACAAGATTAGAATATAGAACTAACACGTAAACAGGGTGATTGGACTAGAAATTTATCATGAAAATAGTGTGACCTTATTGGCTTATGATGATGATGATTGATGTTTTACGGCCACTTTTGTGCACAAGGTAGGCTAAATGGGCCGAGCGACTTCCAAAGGTAGTGAGACGAAGTGGAAGACGAAACAACCTTTAGATATGCCCACGCCGGGATTCGAACACGGGTGGTAGTGATCTGTAGTCAGGCACGCTACCGCTAGACCACGGAGGCGCCTATATATATATATATATATATATATATATATATATATATATATATATATATATATATATATATGATGTAATAAAGTGGGAAATCTCTTTTCATTCATGTAAATGTCCCATGTTGTCAATTAATCCACACCCAGCTCTATATTTCCCGTGTTCGATGCAGTATTTATGAAGTCCTAACTGACAAATCAGCGTATTATTAACGTCACTATCTGGATCTTCTCTGGGGTCCACCACCTTCGCATATTTGTAAATAACAGACAATTCTCTATGATACACGAGACCATCTGCTAAAGAACACGCAACATCCCACCCCATCCCCTTCCCAGCCTTCTGGCAATCAACGAGACTATTACAGACTGAGATATTACAAGAACAACTGTTATAGTTGAGCATGCTGACATCAAGGCGGAAATTCAACGACCATTATGTTGTTGTTGTTGTCGTCGTCGTCGTCGTCGTGGCAGTTATGGTAGTTATAGTTGTCGTTCTAAGAAAATTTACAGAATACCGTAATTTTGTTATTTAAACTTTGACCCTGGATTCAGGGACCCGGATGACTATTTACATGTGGCTTCAAATAATTAACAAATATATTTTATATAACTATAAATAGATGTAATGGAAAACCAAAGAGATGACTCACTGTGGTGTATCTAATGTCAACCCTCAGCCCATCCAATGCAGAGGCGGAACCAGTGGAATTTGAAGGGGGGGGGGGAGGTCACAGAGCTATGACGGCGTGGGGTCTGGGGCCAGTTTAAGGTCCCCAGAAGCAAAATGGCTTTAGCCATTCTTAGAGGCGTTCTAAGCTTCATTTGAGAGCATTATGTACGGTTTTACTAAATTGAAATTTTGAAGAAAAAAAATCAATCAATTGTTCATTTGTATATCAGATTTTATTCGATACATTTTTCAGTTTGTAGCAGTGTATTATTTAAAAAAATAAGACAATACCCCGAATTTAAGAGAAACTAGAACGGCACTCGGTAGATCGCAACCTCCGCTATACCAACACTCCCCTTTGGCCAATCGTTTGTCTTGATAAATATTTCAAATCAGTAGTGAATATGGATCCTCATCCGGAACGTCACTAAAATCTAATCAGTTCCCTCTGATCCTATAATATATCTCTCAATGCTTAAGAATATATCGAAAAAATCCTGGATCCAGATCTGTATCTCCACGAAAATCTAATCGATTCGTCTTTTGACCATCACCTACTCATTCACAAAGTTTCATTCAAGTTCGTATATACTATTTGATTAAATATTTTGTCGACAGACATACATTACTAACCAACATACTTGCTTCAAAAATTTGAATTTCAAAATTAAAAAAAAGTTGAAAACACATGTAAGCTCTGTCCATCTTCGATGGCCGTGCTGGTAATTAGGATATTGTCAAAGGTAATCGGTCGCCCAATCAGAACAAGATGTTTTACTGGTATATTGAAAGGACAAACAAACATGGTGAAAAGATAAATATCCTTGGTGGAGGCAACAAGTTAATAAACAACATACCTAACCATTAAACATTTAATGCATTTAATTTCAATCAGCAAGTACATTAATAAGATTCATTCGTCGAGGATTCCTACGAGCAAATTCGTCAATCACCCATTGAATATCGATGTCCAATCCATAATGAACATGCATGAGTGCAAGACCATTGATACGTTCTTGTGCCATGGTTGTGCGCATATATGGTTCAAGTTTACGCAAAACAGTTATGTTCCGCTCCCATTCACAAGTGGTTAGACCAACAGTACACAATAGCTGCATCAAAATAAACAAATTGGTGAAAGTTGCCTCTGGGCCGAAACGATCATTCATGGCAGGAAATATTTCATCCAGGATTGAAATCGTCACATTGACTTTATAATACTCAGCTGGAGTTGTAGCTGGAACATTTGCTCTGTGTCGTTGTCCGGCAACTAATCTTGGTGCTCCTTGTTCAACGTTTACGGACTCTGCTGTTGACACGATACAACTGTATATCTTTTCATGGAAAGTATCACTGTTATCACGTTGTTCCTGCAAAGCTCTGATAACTTCCTGAACTTCTGTCGTTTCTTTGATAACATCCTGGTTGTTTCCCTGAAGGGATACGCTAATTAGTTCAATATATGACAAAATGCCTTGTGTGATATGTAAAGCTGCAATGAATTCAAATGCCATCATGGAAGCCTGTAACGATCTCGCATCCGAAACAGACGGCGGATTCCAAACAAGAGGATGTGATGTAATGTCTTCAAATGAGCATACAATACTGCTGAAAAGACGATCAAAAATAGCGATAGAATGGTGTCGTTGTATCTATCTGGTTTTACACATCTCTTGCAATTTCTGAATGTTATGCTCATCTTCATTCTCTCTCTTCATTTCTTCTATCCATGATTGTAGGTTCACTTGTCTTTTTGGCGAATTGTTGTAGAACCCTTTACATAAATACGTCACTTATTGCGGCACAAAACACGGGTCACTTATAAACTGTGTTTGGGCGAGGGGACATTGCAATATCATACTTTGTGTTCCTTTTCATAAAACATAAGTTCGGAATGTATGAATGTCGGACGTGTGGAGTGGGGTGGAGATGGGGGGGGGGGGGGTTAACGCCCTTAAAAGTTTACCAAGGGGGGTCACATAACCCCTGTGACCCCCACTGGATCCGCCCCTACAGTGTAAGCAAAGTATAAATGTTTTATGTCAGAGAAAGCATAACAGCGATTAATTTACATCTTTTCGTTGACGTGTCGCCCTACAACGGCTACATCAAATCGATGCTTGATTAATATGTTATGTGGCTGATTATAATATATGTTAAGTTTCAGAAATGCCAAAACAGTAGATGTGTACGTAAATCGGAGGATCTCAGAAAATCGGGCTTTATACGTAAATCGAAGGGTCTCAGAAAATCGGGCTTATATAGGCCTAAATATTATAATAATTACTATGGTAACAGAAAATAAAACACTCCTTAGACAATAACAATCAAATTTTATTATTACCAACCAATATCTGGCACCAGATGAAGTACAACATATCCATGTTTCATGTAAAACACACAACCTCAAATTATAGCACTTTATATAAACTAATGCACTAAATAAAACATGATAATAAAGTATGTGTCAATGCAGATCTAGCAAAAAATAATATTAAAAAACATGTTAAACACTTGTATAGACAGTGTTTTATTTTTACATACCGGTATACCTCATTTATAGATACTATTATAACAAATTTAGCAAAAAGTCACAAAATCACACAAACAGAGGTCTATACACCACTATCACTGGTAGTATTTAACATAGTTCCGTGTGAGCATCGTTGTGGAAGATCACCGACACTGGCTGCACTATTCGTCGTACTATAGCAGACACAGCTTGGACAGTGACTGTTGACCCAGAAACAAACGCGAGACAATACTCAGGCAAAAATAAAATAAATTATTCCACACCAAGCTTGATAAAATTAGATATTATTTTTGTTGGTGTTTTAGTTAAAAATTGGAAGATTTCCAGCTCCCGCCGGGAGATGTAGCTCAAAACCGAGAGCCTCTATGTTGGGGTGTTTGAGAACCCCCCCCCCCACTCACATGAGAGCAGTACGGAAGGATGGAGCCGAAATACCCTGAGGGTGGTCACTGCCAGAGTGGTTTTACGTCCTCAGGGGATTTTTAACGTCCCCCTTTATTTTAAATAATTCAGTGGAGACGGCGGCGCCATTTAACGTGGTCAGCCACCCACGATGTTGTGAGCCGAGAAATTAATATCTGGAAAAGTTTCGACCTCTTGCGGGGTTCGAACCTGTGACCGCTGTCACCAAGTGCCGGTGCCTAACCACTAGGCCACCGGAGCTCACTGATACGACGTGTTTAAGAGAGTACCTGTGTGTTTATAAACTCGCAGGTTTAACCAAAATGAAATTTGTTATCGGATATTTCTTAATATTATTTACTGGTATCGGTTTTGGCCACTAGATGGCGTTATATAAATGGGCCATGCTAGTTTACTCTTGTGGCGGGGTTTTTACTGTGCAGCGTCAGATTTATTAACGTTTGTCACAATGCCCAAAGGAGGTGGTAGCTATTATGCTGTTCGCAGAGGCAGAACACCGGGCGTGTACATGACATGGTATTAATATGTTGATTATACTCGATTCCTATATTATCGTCCACAAGTCCTTTCCTGGGCTACCTACTAATAGGGGTTATAGGGACGTCGTTACGTCGTGAATATTATTTACAAGTGCTTTTAAATGGGCATAAGGAAAAAGACGCGTGAAATGAAAGTCGTTTTTGTTTTGCTTGTGGTTGCCTTAATATTTCACGTAATAACTATAAATTAAACAAATAAACAGAATGCATATAACTCTATTATCTATGCCCTAATCTAATTTGGTTTGAAATCGGGGATATAATTGTTAAATGACGTTACGTCAAAAACGGACCAGAAACAAAGCGCAAACAATTTTTTGACAGAATTGTTTCTACATTTGCTCGTTTCCCTATGAAAATATGAAACTAACCTAGTCTGCGATCACTTTTAAATCTAAACCACAATAATACATCTATTAATAATTGAGCTAGAAGAGGGAAACCACCACTGATAAAGCTGAGATTGTTTTCTATTTAATGGTATAATTTTAGTTTTTGATGCGAAACTATCCATGCTGCGCAACTGGAAAAACCAAGAGGTCCTCCAGTGCCAAATCTCGTAAATTCCAGCAGCGTCAGTTCAACATGTGTAGGTTGTTATACAATCCGAATCAAATCTATGCGTAATTTAGCCCATCCTATTTTATGTATGATATATGCATAATAATATACATAGATATTATATTTGACTGTATTTCGTGCACATTGTGAATATTTAAGATGTAATAGAGAATTAAACATCCATAAGATAAACGCTGAAAGGCAATTTTTGGGGGATAAAGTTGCATTGTGTTCGTGATTATTTGCATTTCAATTTGTTAGATGTACATAAAACAATTGATGCATGATTTAATGACACCATGGATTATGTCCAACATTAAAATTGCATCAAATCAATTCAATGTCGTCTTTTCCATTGGATTTGTCCGTCTCACTTGAAAAAATCACATTTGTCACCGTAATATGATTTACATACATATAATATGTATATATAACTACATTCTAATCATAAAACGTATTGTATTGTGCTTAATTTCTTTATAAAATATATAACAGCACAACACCTGAACTTTAAAAATATATGCATTGGACCTTACAGTGGTTATTTTCTACCCTATCAAGGTATATATTTCCAAAATTATGTAAGGAAACCATGTCAAGCTATATATTTGCTTATTATTCTCTTCAAGACCTATCTAATGAAACAAAAATGGATGTTCTATGACTAATTTGAAAAATGTCTAAATTTGGTGTTTGGGCCAATTTTGCAGCCTTATTTCTGAAAAATATGATAACTTGATACATATTTATTTATTTTAATGTGTTATACATAAATATTACATTACACAAATGATGAAAACAAGTCAGTGATACAATTATTTGGTGAGTTATGATGTTGATAAACCTTCACCACTGGCAATGGTACATTTCTGGAATTAGATTTTGTGACCTGTCAAATAAGTGGCGATATTTGGGGCATATTTTAGCTGATTACTCAATAATGATAAAAGATAGTCCCATTAAACTATGTATTTTCTTCTTAGTTATGACAAGACCTATGACCATTCTAAAAAAAAATTACTACCTTCCCTACTACTAACCTAGTCAGTAGTCACAGGCTAGTGATTGATTATTTATTTATATAAAAAATGTGTTTATCTCTTAGTCTATGCACTGGATCCATAGGCCACGTAGGTAGCGTTAACAAGATCTCATCATCATGAGACCCATATATGATACAACTATTAAAAGGCATAAAGTATTTTTGCAGATTAGTTCTAGTCATGAACGCTTGAATAAAACATACCTAGATTTGCTGCTTCTAACCTAAAAGTAAACCTTAACTCGACCTGAAATGAGTATTTTGTGTGGGGAATGGGGCAGAGTCATGATGCCTGTCTTACAGTTCTTTGAATGAGATGTGTGAATGTTCTCCTTTCTTCAGGTGACCTGACTAAAAGGGAAAGTAATATTTGGTATAATTTAGGGGGAAATCCAATAATACTGTTTTTTAATCTTAATAATAAATATATGAACAATAAACAAATTTATTAGGTGTGTTTTCTCTGTTGTCTTTCAAAGCCAAACTTAATTGTGATGACCGCCATGATTATTTAATCTGATGCTCTAATTAGTGATGTGATCACAAAGACTTGTCATTACTATCAAAATATGTGAGTGTGTAATTGAACAGAATGGTAAATGAGACCATGCAAATAATGACCATAGAAGCCACATCAAAGGAAAGCCATTACTGCAAACTGTTAATTACTTCCAAAGCTGGCACATGGGAACTTCTAATAAACTACTTCAAACAGCATTACGAAAATGAATGCACTGAAGCGGCTGTCGTTATGTATCGTCACCCAGTGGGTGAAAACAGTCTGGGATTAAATCAACCCCACCATTATTACCCAATCATTCAAAAGTGCTCTATCAGCAATGATTTAGATGGCATGGAAGATGATGTATTGTGGGCTGAACAGTATGACAAATCCGATACCGACTCTGATGAAGAAGGCAACAAGATGTTTGATGACACATGGACAGATACAACAGAAGTTCAGTGAAGAGAGTGATGATGGTTAATTTTGGGGTTTTGACACTCGATATTGCTGATTTTTAGTGCGTCTTATATGCAGGTTCGACTCCGGGGGGGAGGGGAGGAGACTTATTGGTACTAGAAACAATTGCATCTTATACACATGTACGAGTAGAGTAGAGTAACAAAGTAGTTTTAATTTGTTACATGACACCCCTGCACATGTATTATATATATGATAAGGTATTTTATTATCAGTTCTGGGATCATTAAGAACCAATGGTAAATGGTAACTATAGATAATTAATTGAGATCATATGCATGATGCAACTTAACATACAATTTTGGCTTAATGTAATATCTGTATTATATCAGAATTATACTAATTTATAGTCCTTGATTTCACCGTTTTCCCTGCCATTTATCAGCTGCATCTTGCATTTTCTAAAGTATTTACTGGGACTTTCCCCCATAATAGCTGAATCCTAAAACAACTGTTATTATGTTAAAGCTCAGCATACATCAAAATTCAGGGTACTTCTTAGTCCCCGGTGGGACATAATGCTACAATAATGTTCTTCCACCAGGCCCTGTCTTGCTGTGACCTGAGCCTCGCCTCACGAGAACGCCATATTTTGCAGTGTACACAATATTCTTATTTAGACTGATAAGCTTTTACACTGAGAAATGTGATATAGCTAATGTATCACACTATATTATGGCAAACAAACTTTTCTTGCAGCAAATATAGAGCTCATTATAGGGGTCCATTCCGTTTGGTCAAATTTATTTATCAATTCCAAATGTATCAATTCCATTTTTTACCTCCTGCTTTTTACTATAAGTAGGTACTCTGAGTACCTACTTGGAATCCCTAATCTGAGTAGTTTATATTACAAATGGTATTGTTATGGAAGAAATATTTCAGAATTAAAAAATTAAATGGTAAACTAATTTGTGGATTTAATTTTTTTAAGAAACTTCAATTACAATTCAAAATTTATCAATTCCATTTAACAAAAAAGTTCCAATTCCACAATTGGAATTGCCCATCAATTCCGGAATTGAATTGACCTCGTGGTTGATAAGGTTCCATGTCGTGGAAATGCTTATATTCATTATCCTTATGTCTACCATATATACATACACTAGTGGGAATAAGGTATCAAATAGTGCACCCAATACAAACATTTATCAGAATATATTAGTTACGTCTGGGTACACTAAGCTTCAGTTGCTTCTATGTTCAGGATATTTATTAATTACATTGAAGTAGCTTTTCAGCAATTTTTTTCCAAACCCACTTGTCCATGTAAAGGTACCTGAGACTGTCATTTCCAAATTTTGAATTTGCAGTCACTGTGTGTGTGTGTGTGTGTGTACAGAATTAATTATGACATTGAATCAGAGCTTCCAGTGGAAATCATCTTAAGGCTGCATATCAACTAAGACTGAGTGTGGTTAAACTTAGATGAGAGTTTGTTTTTTCACCATTACTCCAAGTATTGCTCATGCCTGAATGTGAATAATGAAGGGTGTTGCACACAGATCTTTCATATGAAGAAAGATTGTCAGACCTGCTGAAAAATTATCAAAGAGATTAAATTAAAATAAGTTATTGCTCTTTACGAACAAGTTGTTGTTAAATATAATACACAGCATCATTATTTAGACTGACTACCTTTTACATTGAGTTGTGATAATTACTTTTCATACCAAGATGTCATATTCCCCATCAATCTGGTATTGTCTGTAGAATCTGTTAATGGATATCATACTTTATCATCATCATCATTTATTTTGATACTTTTTTTCACATAAAGTACTATTGTCCTTTTCCAGGGATGACTGTCTACAACAAACCAAAGGATTTTCAGGAGCTCGTTATAAGAAGTTCAGTACAGAAGCAGAGGCAGAGGCATTCGTTACGGGAGAAACGTGTGACCAGAGCAATGAGTTTTCAAAGACTAATCCTGAAGGTCCAAGTAGGGTGACTGTGCCATCATCCAGAGCAATTTCTTTGGGTATTATTGAATGCAAATTTTTGTTGTTGGAATAACTGCTATCTCCAGCAGAACGAGCTTGCTGCATCGATATTGTTATTCAGCTTTGTAATAGCAAAAATATTACACATTAGTCATTTATTCAAAGTACCATCAAATCAAATAATAATGTTACCTGAATTGTGCTATACTCGATGTTTTATAAACATTTAGCAGTGAGTGAGATTGAACCATTTGACACCATATTCCATTCATAACTAACAGCTGGTTCTAAATGATAATTTACATTGATGGTTTGTGTTACCATTTCAGCAGAGAATCCTTTCCTTCGGCTAGTTGATTTCACAATTCTTGCCGTATTCTACCTATCCATAATATATTTTCATTACACTTTATTAACATCATTGGTCAAATATTCACATAAATGTAAACTACATATAACTATTTTATTGCGATAATCTTATTTACTGGAAGAATTCATTTATGACACATTGTTTAGCACCAGTTTTGTTATTGGTGATGGCTGTGTTGTTCATTTGCATACAGCAGATTGGTTCATGTACATCAAATCCGGTTAGTGGCATCTTTGTTTGCACAATACATGCAAAAGAACCAATTGTCAATTGGGCTGACAATGTTTCTTGTTCAAACTACCACTAGTACCAGGTTTTATATTTCAATCACATCAGTGTGTGATTATTAATTTTGAAGATTCAGTGAATTGATCATATAAAACATCGGTATGGGATGAGATTTTCACCTGGTATTCAGCATGAATGATCAGTTCATCAAGAATATTTAACATTGAGTTAGATGGAGAGGAAAATTCGGGAGAAACAAGTGGTGCCAGTTTGGACAGTACATCGGTGTTTATAGGAACTGGTTTGGACAGATATGTCCGTACATGTATTTTGCTATTTTCAGAAAGATCGCCTGATTCTTGTGTGAACGTTGTCCAGCTTTCTACATCATATGTAGCCCAGCTTAAAGATATTACACAGAAACTTGTCAGTTCTGTAAGAACTGTGTCTGGACATGCAACTGATGGGAGACGTGTTATAGGACAGCTCTGTATAAAATCCTCATCTGTCCCAGATAGTACCCAGCATGTGTTGAAGAAGTTTGACAGTATGTTGCTACAGGCTCAAGATCAGCTACAGTTACTTGAACAGCTGGTTTCAAAGGGTGAATTCTTCTGCCGTGAACTTCATTCAGGAAAACGTTCAACACCTCCTGCTGATGTTGACAGCAACAATGAAGATAATGCAGCAGAAACTCCTAGGTGTAAAAAGATGCGTCTGCAAGGTTATTCTTGTCTTTAAACCAATTCCATTTATAAATTAAATTAAATAGATGTTCATAAATTATATATATATATATATATATATATATATATGCATTCATGCATGTTTATATATTTCACACATTGCAGATGACTTAAAGTGTGCTGTTGTATATACTGATGGGTGTTGCCATAATAATGGCCGAAGCAATCCTGCAGCTGGTATTGGCATCTACTGGGGTCCAGGACATCCTAAGTATTAAATTAAATCATTATCTGTATTAAACTTAAATCTTGCACAGTTGATAAATGCTGTATAGTTTGCTTGTGGTAACTATATATATATATATATATATATATATATATATATATGCATGGATGTGGCTAAAGGGTATTTAATCTTTCCCTTTACTTCATTGCCTTTGGCAGTCACTTTACACACACACACACACACACATATATATATATATATACAAACACACACACATATGCACTATGAAAATTATTGTCAAAAGTGTGAAACTATATATATATATATATATATATATACAGTAAACCTGTCTTAAGAGACAATCCTTCAGACACCATTAAAGACAGATGGTCTTTTAAGGGAGAGTTTGAACTGGGACCAAAATAGATTGCACTGAAACCACTCTCATGTTAACATTTTTCTTTCTTCATTTGGTGATGTTTATGGCTGTTCAACTTTTTCTTCCAATGAAAATATTTTCTGCTCACGTTTCGCTATATTTTCATTATAAACATGCACAGACACTGTTTGCATTGAACTATTAGGAATATTAATATATTACACATTTTAGCCATATTTGTACACATTTATCAAAGAATTTGGTATTTTCCACATTTACAATTAATTGGTGGCGACACTATGATTAACTCAAGGATACATAAGCTCTATCACAACCGTAGCACAATTCAAAGACACTGAAGCCACGTTAACGACACTGAATATAATTACAAAACATTCCTTTAATTCCCAACTGATGTGTGGGAGAAGCCATTGTCATATGATCAGTATTGTGCTGACCTATGATTGTTTTATGAGTGTCAGTTTGATGAAGTGAATGGTGCATAAAATATATAGTTGTGAAAAGACCATGTTCACTTAAGACAAGTGAATTTCCATTGGGAAAGAACCACTAACACAGCTATACTGACAAATATAATAAATAATGTCAAAATGTGTAAACGATCACCCACATATTAAATAATTCAGTTCAAAGTGCTGATTAATCAACTTTTAATGGCCTGTGGGCGCTGCCATTTTAAAGCTAGACAGAGACCAGAAGCTCCTGAATGTTGACGTTACATGAGCATATCCGGTTGACCTGAAGATTATTCCAGAACTAAACAGCATTATCTTGTTAAAATTATGTAAAGAATGATATAAAACTATATCAGGTTGAGCCAGAAGGAACCTTACAAGAGGAAGATGATTGAAAATGGCTCAGAAGTTAATGCTCAAGAGAAAATATAATCCACGTCAGTCTAGAGAGTGCCCATGTGACATCAGAGCATTTCAGTTTTCTCCTTCCCGCTTTCAAATCTGGCTTCCAGTACAGCCATAATTAATGGCAGCCCTCCAGTAATTTGGATCATTTCCCTATATCTATGATATCAGGTATATTTTGTGATTATTATTGTGGAATTTTTGGTTACTGTTCTAAGCATTACATATTTAAAAAAAATATTTTCTGAGGGTCGACTGTCCATTTAATGCAGAACACAAGTGGTAGTTTAATAAAGTTTTTTTTTATAATGAATATATATAGGGAAATTAGTAGGACCATTTTCTTGTGGTCTTTTAAGACAGGCGGTCATATGTACAGGTTTTACTATATATATATATATATATATATATATATGCACATATATATACACATATATACACACACATGGACACAAATATTGGTGTCATAACCTTTTCTATTGTTGAATATTCAAATACCTACATTATGTAATATTGTGAAAATGGCTCTACACTTAGTGTCATTTGTTCAGAGAAAAAAGTTAAATAAATTAACTCCTGTGTGCTATCAGATGTATATTTTATAATTTTAGTAATCTTGGAGAGAGATTGTCAGGAAGGCCAACTAATAACCGTGCGGAGATACATGCTGCTCGGAAAGCAATAGAACAAGCAAAGACAGATGGGTACAAGGAAATACTAGTGTATACAGACAGCCAGTTTCTTATCAACTGTATGATTTATTTAAATAATACATTAACATGTGTGTACGTGTGCACACACACACACATATATATATCAGGGTTCCCACACATCCTGGAAAACAAATTCATTTTCCAGGTCCTGGAAATGTTCTTGAATTTTACAAAATCAGGAAATGTCCTGGACATATGTGATAAAGCCACTTAGGAAAAAAGCCCATGAATAAATATTATATCTGTTGAAGAAAACTTTGATTGTAGAAGAAAAAAAGAGTACAGGTACATAGTCTTGCTATCCCATATTAGCTAAAATTTAAGTATAAGTGGGTGAATCAGACAGCTAGGAGTGAGGAGGCTGTACCATAAAAATGTCAATAATCGATCATACAGTGAATAACTATGTTATGCTTTTTTGCACATATCTTGATTTATTACCCTGAAATCTTGTATACTTTGTCCTGGAAAATAGTAATTTTGTCTTGGAAATGTCATGGAAAACAATATTTCCTTGGCTTTGGGAACCATGATATATGCACTCTGTGTGTGTGTGTGTGTTATTTCCATCAGTATTATTGAATTCGATCACTTTCTTTTTTTAAACGCTATCCTGGTTTAAGGTTGTGAGTTATAGCTATAGGAAGTTCATTAAATACAGATAATCATATAAATAGATATGTGACAAACCTAAATTTTCCAACTGCATAAAGGACTTTGGCTTAAATGTGAAAGTGTATGCCAGCAGTTATGTTGGAACCATCAGGATTACTGTCTGAATGATGTGCACAAAGATGGCAATGGTGCCGTCTTGCTCTTTGCAGGTATTACCAAATGGATTGTGAAGTGGAAGAAAAATGGCTGGAAGCTTAGCAATGGTAATAGTGTGATAAATAGAGATGACATTGAGCAGCTGGAAAACTCGATGAAAGGAATCGCAGTGAAATGGGTAAAACTTCATTATAAGTAACTGTACAGATGTGCTTCATCAACAGTTGTTACATTGGGTAGTTACTATAACGGTCAAAATGCATGGGGCTGGGATTAAGTGGTGTTTCAGTTTGTGTACAGTGCCTCCTTTGAGATCACTTGGAGATAAGTAGCCATGGGATAAGAAAACCCACTAAATATTCGAACTGGATCCCTTGATAATGATTTCATACCGTCATAGCAGGCTGCTTAATTGCTGTTATTGTAAATGCCACAGTGTTTATCCATCAAGACTGGCTATAATGCCAACACCTTATTGTACACGCACAGACATTAAAAAAAGCCAACCAGTTTTATTTTAATATATTTGGAGCTTAATTGCTTAGAGATGATGGGAGTTTTTGTGACATCTTTGGGTCAATGACCGAATTAAATTGGTCGTATATCTAGGAATAATTACATGAAGTTGTTTTCTTTAGTATTGACAGTAGGTGTGCACTACTGTATATAGTTCAAGTTACTGTTTTTCTCAAAAGTACACTTTTCATAATGTTTTGGCACTACATATGGCCCCATGACCCTTTTCAGGAAGTTACATATAAGTTTCAGAAAGAGTTTATTTCATCAAGAGTGCTTTCTTAGAGAACCACTGGCTTCTTTGATGATCGTAAATTTACTTGTTAATCTTTGCACAGGAGCTGCCAGGAAAAATTATTATTAGTTACTTATTAACCAGTAACAAGTACCTATAATGGCACTTGGGACCACAGCTGTTAATTGTAATGTAGAATAGAGGCATGGCCACAATAGCTATTATTGGCTTACATCGAAAAGGATGATGTTTGGGACTACAATTTATTGCTACAGTGCTAAGGAAAACTTTTGAAACTGTCTGAGATTATGTCCTATGTTAATGTGTGCGGGTATGTGCTAAAATACGGAATTATAAGGATCGATGATTGTTGAATGGTCTTCGGACATTTAGGTCAAGTCCGACATTTTTCCATAACACTGTTGCTGTGGTATATATACCGACATATCTTGACTACATTTGGTATTGTTGAAACGGGTGAAGCTTGCTGGTGGTATTGACTGCATCTGTTGTAGCTGATGGTATAAATAAATTGTTTCAAGATGAATCATAAATAGGTTGTTGTTTTGCAACAGGAACATGTTCGTGGCCATGCTGGTGTTCCCGGTAATGAGGAAGCAGACAAGTTGGCCAATGAGGGAGCACGAAAGCCATACTCGGATATTTAAAATATTGGCAACACAGGGACGCCCTTCTACCACAGCGTAAATATAAATGCATGTATTCTGAATTAGTTTGAATGAAAATATCCATACAATCTTCTTATGACAGAATCTAGTCATGTTATTACATGTTAACACTTTTATGTACATTGAACTTACCAGTAATGCCTGTTTTGTTCTTATTAACTGATCATGGTATGAACCCTCTATTTAGAAAGTGTAATTGATTAATCTAATAAAGATTTGTGAAAATTGTGAGACATTTATTTCATGCGATCACAAACTATGTATCAATGTGAATCATAAAGCACAAGTATATTCAATACGAAACTTGATTAATTGCTTTATTGAACATTACAAATTGACAGTGTACAAAATAATTTTAAGTGAAACCCACACATTTGCTCTCATTTAGTGCTCCACCATTCCACTTCTAAAATATGGCTATCTGAAAGCCACATTTCAACAAAACTTACAGTACCAATTTATGTTATTATATATATGCTATGGTTTAAAGATTTCTAATGCAAAAACAATACTCTTCAAAGTAAATCACCAAAACAAAGCTTTGTAAACAAATACCAGATTGTTGCCCATAAAAACAATCAGTTTTTAATTAAAGGAAATAATAGGTGTAGATTTTTTCCAAACAACTCAGCAATGCAGGAAGTGTTACATTAATTAATGCCGTATATTAAATATATGTAAAACAACACATTTTACTTGGGTAACATCCAAGATTACCAAGCCATAAATCATTTTTTCTGATAAACTATATACCAATAAAATGCTACTCTAAGTCTTTAACAAGCTACCAATATAATTTGATACTAACGCATGAATAAACTTTGAGCAAACTACATGGCAGATCCATACACAAAAATATCCACATATCTGTAATAAAAAGCATGACTAGCAGCCATACAGACAACCATCCATGAAACCATTTCACATCACAGATCCAGCAATAATCAGAACATTATGGATAAATAACACCAACAGGAAAATAATGATCACACCAGGTGATGCTTTATGTTATCACACCGTTCAGTCTAAATTACAGGTCACAATATATCACAAATAGAATGATAAACTTGATGAATGTCCCACTGGATGTTCACTTTTATGTAGCAGTACTGCAGTTAACTTGAACAGCCAGCCAAGTTGTGCACTATTAAAATGAGTACAGATTCATGCAATAATAATAGATTGTTTATACATCACATACTTTGCATTATAGCATGATGTATTGTTTTAGAAATCAATAAAATCACATAGAAATAAATAAACAAATACAATTAACAGAATTATTACAATATAGATTACAATTTGTAATGATAAAACACTTGATACATTTATGTACAGTAACAACATTAAAAAGGGGATGCTTTGTGAATGGTGCTATTCACATCTGTGAAAACAAACTGGTAACTGTGGCAGTAATGAATTGATCCTATACTAGCATACACATCATAAAAAGTATTGCACAGAGACATCACAGTGGGCGTGAAATGTAGTGCTTACAGCTCTTCCTAAATAATGCACTGAAATAATTTTTCAAATAATAATACCTAAAGCCAACATCAAAGACCTGCATTTCCCGGAGTGATTATTTGGAATTATTGTTTTCACAAAATAAATATATTAATATTGCCATACTCTGTGCAATGCTTGGTTGAACAGTCAGGCAACAGCGACACAAACTGTAGTGTTGTGGTCAGGTCATGATCCCTTTATTAGCCTGTACTCCCATTAAAAAAGTTCATACTTAGCAGAGTCCTTCAAGAAGAAGTGAATCCTTCTATTTCACCATCATCCTCACAGCACTTACATATTTTACACTTGCAGCACAGGATACAAGGTGCTGCAAGTAATAGGAATGGTGAGGCAACCAACAGCAGAATGCCAAAACCAGCAAATATTCCAACCACCTGAAACAGGATGCAAAAAAGAACAATAATTATGACTGAACTGTTCAAAAATCGACATTAGCCTGATAGCCTGAACAAAGCTTTATGTTAACTTTGTTTGACATGGGACTGCAACAAATGCCATCACAATTTTTCCACAAAGCCTAAAATCCACATGGGATTTCAGACCTCATTGGAAAATCAAAAATTTTATTATCAGTTACAGTAACTTGACACAATGTTAATTAAAGTTACCTGAGTTCTGTGCCATATGAGAGAAGCTCTGGAATGACCCAATCTATTTTTACATGGTCCCTTATCATAGTGTTGTAACATGAAATCATCCTGAAATAAATCACTAACACCCTTCAAATGACATTTCATAACAATTTACAAAGATGATGAAGCATTGTGTTATATTTTGAATAGCTCATAAAGAGAGTTCTTGAAGAACACATGGAAGTGGCAACAAAGTTTTCTATTGGTCACGTTACTAATGACCATTTTGAATTAGAAAAATCACAGAATTTCTTTTCAAGGATGATTAACATTTTCCATCGAATTTCTATTATTTTTTAAAACTTTTACAGGGATGTGATTTTTATGGATTTTAATACATTTCCATTTCTCAAGTCAAATTCAAGCATTCTTTTGCTTGGCTTCACCATAGACTTATCACAATTACAAATATTTCTGCATTTTTTCTTGGTTCTTGTTAATTCCCAATATTACTGGTTCGTTAATATTTTTAAAGATAAAATGATGTGTGTTGTGTTTAAAGCATAAAAACATTAAATAGTATGATTAAAGGGAAAGAGTACCATATGGTTAATTACTTTTTACATTTTAAAGATATGATTTTATGCATAGTGACTGGTGCAATGTCATATGCCCCCAAAACTGACCTTTCATTTCATTACTAATAAAAACATATAAGCCTTCCAGACATGCAAGGAGCATCTGATTCACTTATTTTTTCATGAGAAATGGTCATGCTTGTGTTTCCAACTTTGTCAAACTTGAATGAAATTGGAAAGTCTGTTTTTGCTATTAAAAAGCTTTGAAAAAATAGACCAAGGTTGTGTAGGGTCATCAGATATGTAGATCTAACATCAGATTTGTCAAAAACAAGCTGATAATGCCAATCGTCTAATTAACTTGCTTGTTCAAACACATTCTGGAATCAAACTGGCCTCGATATTAAAATTAATACAGTTCACATCCAAGACATAATACCATTCTTCTTCACTCAACCATAAATTGTAACCATCTACTGTATACAGTTAGTTGATAATTTATAAGGTCCACATGGCTTATTCAACATTATACAGTAATAACATTTTATAAATTCAAAAGAAAAACCCCACAGCAAGTCTACAAAACTTGCCAGTAATATGGGCAAGAGAGATGTAAGAAGCCATTACAGATTCAAGGAAGCAGGCAAAGGGACTTTTGGGAAAAATGTGTTATTCAAAAAGAAACCAAACAGCAAAACAAATGGAGCTAGTTGAAATCTAATTGTATATATTTCAGTTTTGATGAAATCATTATTACATTTACATTCATGTTGCTGCACACTTCCTCATACGAACAGTTGACATCTTATGCCCTTTATAACATTTGGGGTGGATTAGTGACTGAGTGGATGATAAAAATAGATCTCAATAGTTTATATTAATACAAACATATATATTGTTTGTATTATTCTTATTGGTTGAATGAATGTTTTCATATTATACTTCTAAACTGTCACTGAAATATATTTATAGTTTCTTTTTTTATATATTACTTTTTATATTTGTGAATGTAGTTAATATAATTATAAATAGGGAAATGTCTTCAGATATTGGGCAATTCTGTATTTGACTTCCATGTTGGTAGCCTGCAAGTATTCTATCAATTTTACTTATACAATAGCAGATTTGGTGCATAGATCACTAACTAGACAGCACAATGAGGCTACTGCTCCAAATTTAAAATCCAGTCAGTTATATATTATAGACATGATCACAGTCTAGCATCTTGGTGATAAGAAAAAACAATAATATTATATAAACTGTTGTATGTTTAAATATATATTATTTATTTATTTAATTCATCATGAGAACATCTTCAATGTAAGCATTATGCTTGTGCTGATGGTCTCTTTTTCAAACACTGCACCAGTTTACATTTATAAAATGGCTTAACTATATGATGCTGAAAAAATCTCTGTATTAGCAGGATAACACAGTAACTTACATCTAGTGAAGCAAGGCAGTACCAACAGAAGATGTGCTTGCAATGTCTACACATCATTTGTGCACACCCATCATTACGTTCTATGGGAATATGACAGAGTGGACAGCGCTTTATGGCATCATCCCAAATGCTGTTAAAAGGAATTCCCTCATCATCTTGATTTCCAGAGCCTCTCATTGCCTCATCACAGCTCTGATTTAGGTGCCAATTCTCCTTACAGATATGGCAGAAATGGAACTGACACTGAAAATGGAAGACCCATTATATCATATACCTTACCTTGATATGATAATAAATAGTGATGAATAATAATGGAACTTTCATGTAGGAATACAGCTGATTAGATTCTGTTATCAAGCCAGCTGTGAAAACATGTGACTACCACATCCCAGCTTATTTTTCTATTACCTTGGGACATGTGACAGGTGTTGGACTGTTTGAATCCATGCAGACATCACATACAGTCTCACAGCCTACCTTTGGGCAGAAGGCCTTTGTCGGATCTCCCTCTACTTCTGCAAAGTAATATTAAATTGTTATGCAATTGGTTTCATATGCTCAGGATTGGAATGAATTTTTTTTAACATGCTGGTTTTTCTTTAAAAACAGATCGTAAATACTGAATAGTTGTCAGACCTCGAAGAAACTTCATTCGTTTATATCGTTCATATATCTTTGGCTCTACTAGTCCCTCAATCTGAAAATAGCATCAATGGGGTGAGAATATTAGATTAATGTTATCAAAGTACTGATTTCTAGAAATAATCATAATAAAAACGCGAAGAACATAAACACCAGAACACAAACATATTTTAACATCAGGTTTTACATTAAAGCTGCTCTTGCCTCTAAGTAATAAGAAAAACAGTGGCCCAAATGGCAGATGTTGATGTGGTTAGCTACCTCAATAAGCAAAATGAAAATGATTCATAATTTAATGCTTACCAGTAATTTACTGTGGCTAATTTTAAATAAAGAACAGATGGTATATATATATATATATATATATATATATATATATATACAAGAGTGAAAACTGGGCTAGTTACCTGATACAACAATTGTTCAAAACATGATTATGGTTTATAATACTTCGACTAGAATGATCAAAATAAGTCATTTAGTAACCATGCTAAGGTATTTCTTAAACAGTGAAGTTTTAGTGACGAACACTGCAAACAATTTAGCCGTTGTTGATGGCTCTGCTCTATAAAAGGTTTGACACCTTAAGAGATTCTCCATGCCCTGTACACTTTATAGTATAGAGGAAATATACGCTTCTTACTTGTCCACCATTTGGATCCTAGTTTACGTACACACTCTTTATAAAAACAGTTATTATTATTATATAAAGAATGAAGTACTTGTAAGTTATATATATGACAGTAAAAAAGCTCTTCATATTATACAGCCCATTCTGTTAAACATACTCAGGCATATCCTAAGTTTATCAATGTATCTAATCTATAAAACGTTAACACCTTGTCAACCAGATGTAAATTATATTACCAAGTGCTCCAATTATACAAGCAAAACATTATACCATCACTGATGTGATAATATTTTTGGCTACACATCTGTCGATGGCCAATAATCACCCGGTATGCTTTAATACAATTGGTCCTGTTTATTGTTCTTGCCATGAAAAATGTCAGGTAGTAAGAAATGGATATATGTAATTGTTTTAAAAAAACATGAAGTGGAAAAATATGGCTTGCTGTTAACATTTTGGGGCCTGGATAATTACTCTGAATCCAATATCAACTCAAATAAAGACAGCTAACTCCTGAAGAATCATAGCTTTATGGACATGTACGATGATGGAGTACCATATATGCTCGTGTATAGGTCGCACTTCTGAGAAAAGTATCCTGACAAATATATCTGACTGTGACTATAAAAATACAAAAGCTGTACACTTTATATAAGTCAAACTACAAGGAGTTGGTTTATGCTTTGTTTGGTGTCTATATTTTCAGATAAGAAATTATGCAAACGGAACTGCTTCTACATACTCACCAGTCTTCAGGATGTTAATAGTTCTTGGAAAAAGGAACATGTGAGATTTAATGATGCATCAATGGACAGATCCCAACAGAGATTAACTCTTTGATGAGATGGTACAGAGAACATAAATTAATCACACAATCTTCAACAATCATTACTAAACAAGAAATCCTACATACTGACCTCTTCATCTTCTATAAGGCCATTATGAGGACACTGTCCATCAGGACATGTGATTCCCAACACACTGCCATCGTATATCAACACAGACAGATATTGCTGAACACACTGTAATGGAATATATAAAAAATAAAATACCACTTTGTAACTACCACCACATTTGATTATAAATAACATGAAGGCATAAAAGAAAGAGTAATTCATTACAAACAACGTGTGTTAAGTATTGCAATTAAAATGCCCCCAAAATTTATCTTCACTGGTCATAATTAATACTTTGAACATCCCATCTGCAATGGAACACTTACATAAAACCAAATCTTAAGATAAAAATACAGAGAATTCACTAACACACATGAAGTAGGCAATGCAAGTATACTGTATATACTTGCGTATAAGTCGAGGTCAATTTTTGACCCTGTAATTCTTTCCTCATGCATATGCTCGTCGTATAAGTATTAGCTTAAAATCCCTCAAAATCCGAATCATTGGAGAAAAAGCTGACTCAGTCGTTTCAAACTGATGATGTCAGCATGTGCGTCATAAATATATCAATATGAATATCTTCACACACACAGATTTGGCTTTGATGTTATAACTAGTATAAATAAACAAACTTGTCACACCAAACATGCCTGATTGTAGATTCCCTTCAACTGGCAAGTGTTATTAATTAATTGTTTCACAACAAGTGGTGAACAAGGTTTGCAATGTGAACACTAATTTCTATATTATCGCTAATCATCTGGAGGTACTGGTAGTTAACAGCGCATGACTATCAAATATTATTACATAAAGATTGGCATGTTTATGAGAGCCAAATAACAATTTGGTGAAAATGAATCTTAATTTCTGACTAGTAGGCAGAGATGTGGCAATTTTGTTCCAACTATTGTTCACACAAACACGCCTTATTGTAACTTCAATTGGCAAGTGTTATTAATTCATTGTTTCACAGTACATCTGGAGATACTGGTAGGTAACAGTGCATGTGACTATCAAGTATTATTACATTAAGACTGACATATTTGTGAGATCCAAATAACAGTTTGGTGAAAATTAATTGTCATTTATTGAATAATAATGGATTAGTAGGCAGCGATGTGATGATTTTATTCTGACTCTGGCTCTTATTGGGTTGAATCCTATAGTGTTGTGTGTCAAGGATGGCCAAAAACATCTTTCCTTCAGCTGGTAGGAAATATGATGCACGTATAAGTTGAGGTGCTTCTGAGAACTCCCTTTTCACTACCAAGAAAAATCAACTTATACACGAGTATATATGGTAATTAATTTTTTTTTACTGATGGCTCTCATGGTGCACAAAACCAGAAGTGTGTCTAATAATTCACAGTAAGTCAGTAGCAGACATGGGGTCAATTCCATTTTGTCAGTTCCATTTCAAAATACTCTGCTGGAGTTGTTGACGACAATTGCACCATGTGGGAAGTCCACAGATATCATGAGCTTGAAATGTGGATCTAACTTTGTAGCCAGTTTGAAATCGTCGATCATTTGGGGCCAACCACTTCTCAATACTGGTTTGCTTGGAGTAGGTACTCAGGAGTATTTTATTTTTTGGTAGTAAACTTCAATTCCAAATTTATCAATTCCAATTCCATTTTTTTTTAAATAAGCAATTCCAAAATTGAATTGACCCCATGTCTGGTCAGTAGTGTAGTACAATGTAAACCTTTTTGACTGGAGCTGTAATCTCATTGCTGCCCATATATGTGATATGTGTCATGTGATCATTCCATTTTCATACAGGTTATTCCCTTGGTAGGACCAGTACAGAAGCTAAAGAAAGCATTCAGCCACCCCGCAAACATATTTACATTATTTGCCATTGGCGGAATTAGAAAACATCCATCCAGAACATGATTAGCTATACTACCATTTCACAGAATGAACAGCTGCAACTCCAGAGACTGTACATTTCACTGGGTTGATAATCCATCAGACAGAGCTTACATGTGCTGCTGGCTCCCTCTACAGTCAAATTCAGACACTCAGGACTCACTCTGTACGCTGCTGTTATGTCCATGTCTTAAAGCCTACTCAGTCATTCTACTTGTCTGTCTGAATGGTTCACTATCAAAACATAGCCATGTCACAAGTAGGATCTCTGGACATACCTGCAACTCTGAAATAGAAACAACCACTATTTGTAAATACTAAACGCCAGTCAACTGTTTAAGTATAAGAAGCCAGACAACAAAATGAATACATGCTTCATTAGTTTATGTGAAATTTAACAGCAGACATTGGTTTATATGATGGTTGTTTCCCAGTTATTCTACAGGAGTTACCAGCATAACTTGTAATTAGCTTAACATTTTTTAATCTCACAAGTTAATGTGAGTTATGATTTAGTGCGACTATCAGACTATTGTGACTGCACATATTTTCATATTCACCATTTATATTAAAAATTGCAATATATATAAATATATATATATATATATAGAGAGAGAGAGAGAGAATGTATATATGTTTAACATCCAAAATTCCTTAACAAGTTCTTTAAAATTTTTACATTACTTGAGCACATGGAGATCTTCTCAGATCTGTGCAGAATAATTTTAACACTGTTTATAATTATTTTTTATTTCTCATTCAGTTCAAATTCTCAATCTATCCCAATAAAAAGTGGTGAACAATAAGCTTTTATGAAACAAACACAATCAATGACCAGAATTTGTCCAAGGAAATTCGATGGACATGACTATCAGGATATAAATCACCAATTTTTCTCCAGCATGTGACATACTAAGGAAAAATTGGTGAAATATTATATTGCTGATATTTAGTTAGCTTTATAATAGGATCCTTATTATTATTACTAGCAAACCTATAAATGGTTGGTAAAAAATATAGGAGACATATTTAAAATGATGTTGATATGAATATGATGTTTTATCAATACTTGATTATCTCAATTCATCAAAAGCTCTACTCCCTGCCAGTGAAACAACGCTTTCATTTCAAGATCTTATTTATAGATGATAAAGTTAACAGTGACAGTTCGCCTGAAAATTGTTTGATTTCTTATCCATCAAAACATCATCATGGAATCTCATGTATTATATTCTAGTATGATTATAAGTGCCTGTTTTAATTAAATTAATCTCATTTGCCATGACACTCCCTGCTTTGTGAAATGCATT
Organism: Paralvinella palmiformis; assembly: GCA_025642065.1. NCBI lineage: Eukaryota > Metazoa > Annelida > Polychaeta > Terebellida > Alvinellidae > Paralvinella > Paralvinella palmiformis. Next base: position 8,026 of record JAODUP010000266.1, on the reverse strand, counting down.
CCTGAAGATTTTAAATCTGGATTGCTAAGACACACCTGTTCAAAGTTGCTTTTTGGAGGTAAACATTAACCATTCTTCAACATTTCTAACAAAGTTTCAGGTTCTTCAAATCATGAGTTTCACTGTAAATTTACTTTATATCCTTTTATTGAACTGCAATGATGAAACTCTGCAAGTGTATATAATTTAGCTGTGGATTTGGTATTAAAGACAAAGAAGAATGCAATGAAGCTCTTATGTTATCTTTGTTGATTTAACAGTTACCAGCAATGACAACATCAGTATATGACATGATAAATATTAAAATAAGGGTGTTTAGCAGGTATTACTATTAATAATCTTATATTGGTGGAGATAAGCCAGGAAAACCAGACTGCTGTTCAAGAAATAAATACACCACAGAGAGTATGTTATATATTATGCTGGTGCATTATAATTTTATATAGCCCATGATCCTATGTACTGGTAGGTGACATCAAATATAAAACTAAAAGCCAGCATTTCTACAACAATCACTCTGTTTTAACATCTGCTAGCCACCTTTGTTGTTGTTTTTGTTTATGATCAACATACCACACTGGAATCATTGCTTCTCATTTGCTCCAATACGTATAATAACAACATCCAATGTAGTCTTGTTACACTGATCGCATGTGGGATATATGGTTGAGGGGCTTCTGTCTAGGGAAATAAATACCACAAACATGGGCATGATCCAGATTCAAACCTGCAAACAGGAGATTTGCAGCGTGGTGCACTGACCACTGTGCCATTAGAACTCCCTTTACCAAAGGTTAAACTGGTTTAGCAAAGCACTGCATATGAAACCCAGCCATAACTGAGGTTTTATTGGTTAAGTCTCGGCTGAACTGGGGTTATCCAAATTTTATACTCGGATGCATATGAAAAATAATTGGGAGAATGAATTGTTCAAGATGATATCATTGTATCCTGGTATTTGCAGTAACACTTAAACAATATGAAGTCTCCTCTATGATTGGTTAATCTCATATAGTAATTTGTTTCTGTAGTCTACAAGATGGGGTTTATTCAACTACTTTATTCAGCAACTGAATGATCAATAAATACACTACACTTCATATTGGTTGCTATCCATGTCTGTGGGTGACCATGCAGGGTGTACAATTAGTGCAACAAGCTATCAATCATAGCTTTATATATATATATTTCATCTATCTTTTTGTACCACACAAGTGAAAATTGTGATCTGAAAATTAGTTAAATGCACCAGGTTTAATACAGTCTATATAAAAATGGGGGCTTAAGTTTAGCCCACACTAAATTCTATATTAATATATTTCCTTTTTTGGTAATTAATACTTGTTATAAGCTATTAGGTCAAATTTTATGTTTCAGACTAAAACAAACTCCATAGAACTGTTCAGGAAATTGGCATACATGTCTAATTTTTTAAATTTCTATATGTTATAAACATAGTTATATTGTCAATATTGTGGTTTTGTGTACATTAATGGTTTCTGCTAGTAAGATAACATAATTAAATCTAACTTATTGTAAATGTATCATTACTAGTATTTATTGATTAACTAATTTCTGGCACAGACAAACTATTATGATGCATATTAAACAAGCACATTATTTATATACATCACCCACTTAAGCAATTAGGCACCAATATCACATCACTATTAAATTGATCATGCCATATCTGATAAGTAAATTTAAGTGATGTCAGCAAATACAGATTGCCACAACTCACATAATGATAAACACTCAAAAGTTTGATCGTATCATATCAATAGATCTTTCCTACCTAACTAGCAAGAGCCAGAGGAACAATGGGTGTAGGGTAGAAAAACTAATGGGAAACTAAATCATTTTATTTCAAGGAAACCTTTTTGGGGGGAATATAATATCAGTCCTTCACCATTCTTAACTAAGTTTTAAATACCTCATATTTGAGTTTTCACTGTACAGGGCCATCATGTGACATCATAAGAAAAGTTAAACGAATGAGTATTTTGTTTATTGCGGTTCAGACATAAGGGTAAGTAGTGATTCTCTGGGAGACATCCCAACAACATAGGTATAATTTGGATTTGAGTAATGCTAAACAAGTAAATAAGTATTTTACTTTCTGAAAAACACCAAACAGACAACTCTAAGCATGATTGACGGTACTGTGGCTGATCTCTCATTTTGCTTACATGAACTGGCATGACCTTTCAGAATTATAATGTCAAACTGGGTTATAAGTACATAACTAAGATATCTTCCATACACACCTGATAATAATAATAGTCAGATAATAATAATAATAGCCAAAATGGCAGTTTTTAACGTGGCTGGCAACCTCAAATGATGCATATGGTCTGTCATTTACAGCTTCCCCACAGAGACTAATTCTAAATTTAGAATATATGGTATATTCGGTGGAGAAAACCCTGCCAGTTGCCTGGCTGGATGAAAAACTCCTCCTACTATAGTGCCAGGGCCGAGGTGCGGACCCGCGACCCCGCATAGAATGCCCATAGCCATTTAGTCTCATGCTCTACCCATGAGGCCAGAGGCGGTTTAGCATTACTCATTAGTGATGATGATTGATGTTTTACTGCCACTTTTGTGCACATGATTGACTAAATGGGCTGCATTACTCATTATATCTGTACTAACATAATAATAAATCAGTCACAAATAACTGAACATTACATAATATAGTCATAACATTAACAGTGTTATGTTTGGTGATGGTCGAAGTATTTCAATTAAAGAAATTGCCATTGGTTTCTTTTGATTACTGTAAACACCCCATGGCTCTTTTGGTTAATGTATTCCAACAGTTGGTATGTTACATCAAACTGGGTTTGACATTAGTGTCATATGCACACAATTATTAGGAAGTCATTGTTCACCCGCCATGCTGGTTACCCAGTGAAGATCTCCTGCCCACCGACAAATATTCAGTTCTCCAGTGAAGATTTTGCCGCTTGTGCACCTGGCCAAGATCACTGGCAGTCCCGCTTGGACACTGGCATTCCCTGTTTTACTAACAACTGGCCTAGGCCTAGTCATTCTCTTATCTATGGGTTGTACAAATTGCTGCCAGCTGTTAGTAGAATCTAACTTGGTCAGAAATGGCTGGAAAGCGTATGTCAGACACCTAAACATTTTGAAAAACTCTTTTAAAAGTACCCAGCTGCATAATGGCACGAGTTGTAGGGTCCCCCCCCTCCAGAGAGCGATTTACTGGCTACTTTTGAGAGAACTGCATATTTTGTATTTTTACTAAACATAGCACATCCCTTTCAGTACGGTATTCCAGCAACCAATTGCAACCTATTTAAAGTAAAGGGCAAATCATTGTAAACTAAACATAGTGCATCCACACCACTCGGCCATTCATTTTGCGAAGACCCGGCTAGGCTTGCTGGTCACGAGTGAAGATTTACGTTGTTGCACACATAGCAAAACAAAATTAGCATTGTATACCCAACTGCCGGGTAAGCAGTCACCGATACTTTCCTTTGGGACTCGGCTGCCAGGTAAATAATACCGACCTAATTATTATTAATCGCTGATTATTTGATTTCATTTGTAGTTTAGATCCTCACTGACTCAATAAATGAGACACTGATGAACTTCAGTATGATTATTCATAAAAGTAGATCACTGTCAATTATTTAAACCTGGGGGAATTCTCTACAAACATGTTACAATGCAAAAATACCAATTAATTGACACTGTTCTTCAATCAATGTATAACGATGATAAATATTGACAGTATTACATTTACATTATAACATTGTCACACATTAATATGCATATTGATCATACTTACTGGATGTCATAACTACAGCCTACAGGTCAGTGGTCGTTTTCTATGTACACCATTTACTGATCTGTTATTCTATGATATATCTAATGGCCTAGTCCTATACCTAGTCTCAAGAGTAGACCCAGATAATCTGATGTCTTTGATGAACTCATCAAGTTTCAACCAAAGCTTGACAAGCCTCACAAAGCCTCAAAGGTGTCCGAGTTAGTAAATGTCTCCAGGTGTGGACTTCCTTCGTCTAGTTAGGCATGACATCCGAAAACATGCATGTCTTTTGTTGTACGTACAACAAAACAAATGTTTACCTCACCATTTCAACCAACCATAATCCGACCCACTTTTCAGGCTCACCTAATATCACCCTAGTTCCTTGGCTTTTCACTACGCTGCGCCACTCTAGCTATGATAAAATGATCGTGGAGGCCATTGGTCAATCAATAGACCCATTGCATGATGACGTCAAAAACCAAAACAAACCAGGCACGCTTTGTATTGTGGGAATTATAGGGGTTCCGCTGAGCGATAATACCGCCATTTTAACCGTAAACGTCAATGTTCCGGATCTAGAGATCGGCAATCCTCGGTAAATCAGCCGACCAATCAGGAGCTGGCTACCTTTTTTGGGTCCTTTCGTAATAACCGTCAATGGGAGTCGTCATTTGTAGTATTTTACTCTATTAATATCGACTATGGTTGCCATACTGGAATGCTATTCGATAAAATCAAATTCTATTATCTGTTTTTAACAGTTTAAAAACAGATTAGTTAATTGTGACTGCAAACATAACCAAAAGTTAACTGCATTGTGAGAAAATAATAACTCCCTTTTCAGGGCGAAATCTTGAACAGGATTTACTATTCACCGAAATAATCGTTTGTTCGTGGCCCCTTCGCTTCAAATTTGTGGAGCAATGTAGAAGGTATATTCAGGCTTATAATATAAAATATTAAACTCACAACTTATTTCTAACTGTGGCCTAACAAATAGGATAACTTATGTAGATATTTCAGACGAAAAAACATTTGAAATACAGATGGCTATTTTGTATTATCAAACTCACACTAAAATATAAATTTAATTCATTTCTCACGTATTTATGGGATACATCTGGATATTCTAGAAAGAACAGGTCATGCCGGATTAACGTAAAATATTATAGTATATTTTTAATAACCTTATCTACTTTCATCACTGGAAAAAGACCGGAGTTTTATGACTTAGCTGAAAATAGTTCAGCTAGGTTTCTTTTCACCGGGGTCAATCGCTAGCCAGCCTCTGATTGGCCAGTACTTCGGGAATCTCCGGAATGAAAAGGACCATTGTTCCTATAACATTTAGATCTATCCATGCATCACCCGCACATATTAAAAGTCAAATCCGCTCGAACCCATATATATATATATATATATATATATATAAAATCTGCGACTAGGTCATTTTGTGGCATAATGGGGGTTTTTTAGTTCAAATTAGCTTTATCCAAGAGAGTGTTTATGTATGTACGATATTTAGAATATTTGTTGAAAACATTTTTACAACGTTATTTAAAATGTTTTCGTTAAAACGACATTAAAATGTTTTAAAACCCTAAACTTTCACATCATAAAACATTTTGTTAACATTTTTCGAAATATTTACAAAATGTTAAAAACACTTCTGTGTTTTCTGGGTGGGAGAAACGATAGGGCCATCAGTCTACAGCAGAAGTCATAGGTGCTGGTTATCCAGTGTATGATATATATATATATATATATATAATATATATATATATATATATATATATATATATATATATGATAATGATTGATGTTTTACGGCCACTTTTGTGCACATGGTAGGCTAAATCGGCCGAGCGACCTCCAAAGGTAATGAAGCAAAGTCAAAGATGAAACACCCTTCAGATATGCCCACACCGAGATTTGAACACGGGTGGTAGTGATCTGAGGTCCAACACGCTAAAGCTAAACCACCCACGCGCCCGCATGGTAATACCTGGCGCATTGCCTGCCTGCTAGCAACCTCAAAATCCGCCGTGATACTCTCTTCATCCGGTGCAGTGTGCAGTTGGCCCAGCACTGTCCTGAAGACGGTGCCACAATCAGCCATATAAAATTATATAACAAATATGTCATAACTGCGTTATTATGATACGCATTGTACTCCGAATTGGATTTAACATGATTTTATCACATTATTAATTAAAACAAGTTCGAACAACGTCATACGTATTCAAGTAAGTAAGTTTTAGAAAGGTGTTATAGAATTATATTGTGTTCACTCGTAATTCTCCCTTATATATCAATGTTTTGTGGATTATTGATTATACTGCAATCATCAACAATCATATGATAACACACACACACATATACAGAGAAAGAGAGAGAGAGAGAGAGATTTACTTGATTAATCTGCCTGGGTCCTGACCACACATGAGGCATAATTGGGAGTAAATATCCTAGTGAAATAAGATGATCAAATGAAACACCCCGTAGTAATACTCTAGCTGGGATTCAAACTCCAAACTGAAATTAGTACCCCAACATAGCACTGCGTCACCAACGCGGCTACTGCAGTGTTCAGAGAGAGAGAGAGAGAGAGAGAGGGGGGGGGGTGTTAATCGGTCTGTCACAGCGGGTAGGAAATTTGTTAAGTGCGAATCGACCGGTTTGGAAGTACGACCAACCTTGGCATTGCCTGATACTCCATGGAGACTGGTAAACATATAATTTATCGTTGAACAGTCGCCGTTTAGCAACTACGTGCTTCTATTTGAGGAAAAATATTAACAACGGCATCTGTCAACAACTTCCACATCACGCTATTGTGTATGTATGTCAGATGTAAGTTATTTTAAGTGTGATTAAATTTAGTTTCTTTTCTTATAAATGTCTTGTATCTTTCGGTTGTACTTTGTAATTGTTGGACTAAATAACACCATAAGCTAGTTAATAGTAGTTTTAAAAACGAATAATATCTACGTCATAACATGTCTATAGCAGTCTATACTGTGATAGTTAATGATATATTAACTGATTATAAACAATTAAAGGAGTTCATTTTATTTATAAACACTTCATGATCGCAACACGGAAAAATGGGAACTGAAACGATTTGTTGTCGTATAAAAAGAACACGTTTCAGTTAATTTGTATTCGACGGTATTATAAGGGAACAAGTAAATCCCTGTTAATGTTTCTTATTAACCCGTTGTATAATCAAAGACTATTTATAATTATATATTTATATTTAAGCTCTCTGGTATAATGATACTTAGATATGTATTATTGATTGATTATAGACTTTGTTACAACGTTTCAGTGATATTGATGCACTTGACAATGCAATCAGAATATATATATATGCATACGGGCGCGCACGCATGCACACACACACACAGACATACTCGTTTACACCTTCAACTCACTACTATGGAAAATCACTGGCAACTCACTACCACAATAAATAGTTGGCAGAACGGTGTCAAATTAATAGGCATTGTAGAAACTACCTCCTGTATCTTGGATGTCATTCAACTTTTTCATATACCTATTTATTTCAATAATATAAAAATTTCATTTTCAATTACACACTAGGATAAATACATTCAACTCACTACGTTGGATACATACATTCAACTCATTACATTGTACATGAACATTCAACTCACTATATTTTACACGCACATTTAACTCACTGTGTTCAATAGAGTTAATAACTTCAATACATCCCCCCTCCGATGCCCCAGCTGGGTTATTAATATAGGGCGGGGATGTTTGAATCTTTCTGTGGATTTGCACATCTGAAAGAACACTTGGGATTACTGGAAAAGATTATTGGATTGTCTACCTGTTGCATGCTTTTATCTTTCATATTATCATCACTTCATCGCCATGAGTATACTCATATATCTCTGTGATTGTTTAAACACCACTAACTAACTAACAATCAGCCAAAATTACATTGGCTACACATATTCAACTCACTACACTGGATACACACATTCAACTCACTATATTGGATAAAGACATTCAACTCACTACATTGGATAAAGACATTCAACTCACTACATTGGATACACACATTCAACTCACTACATTGGATACACACATTCAACTCACTACATTGGATGCAGACATTTAACTCACTAGAATGTATACACTTAGGACCTCCGAGGGGCCAAACTACTATAACTAAACATTTTTTTAAAA